>CAJNDS010002368.1:822510-987510 GCA_905221605.1 Symbiodinium natans | reverse complement strand
GGTTTAGGGTTTAGGGTTTAGGATACGGGTTTCGGGTCTGAATTCCCAAACCCCGCACTGGATACCAGCGTGAAAGTTGTACTTTCACCGGATGCTTAAAGATGTAGGGGCAAGAATGGAGAGATATATCTACTTTTATGCAAGCTAACACCGCGCACACGCATAAAACGTACATGCCTACATACATACATACATACATATATATATATATATATATATATATATATATATACATATATATGTGTATTATACTTACACTTATAACCCCTACGATCCCTAAGCCCTGCACTGGGTTCCAATTTTCAAGAGTCCTACGTTTGCCAGATTGCTTACTTTTGGAGCCCTTGAACTCTAGACCCTAAACCATAAACCATAAACCCTCAACCCTAAACCCCTACAAACCCCAAACTGTGCCGGGGGTGGTTGAAGAAGCCTGACCATCGTGTCGAGTCAGAGTGCCAAGGTCGCACTATTTCTAATGACCCGTTGTTGCTTTGTGGTGGTGCTCTGGTATATACTTGAAGGTTCATGGACAGTTACAAGTGGGGTTATAAGTACCCAAAAAAAGGCTATAATCAGTTTTTCCTATAGTTACCCTACTTATGACCCCACTTATAACTGCCCATGAACCTCCAAGTAAGGTGTACGTCGTAAATGGCTCTGGATCTTTTCAAGCTTTTGGGATCAGGGTTTAGGATACAGTGAGGATTTAGGGCGTAGGTTTTAGGGTTCGGGTTGAACGGTACGGGTCCTGCAAACCCCGGTCCTGGCCCTGGAACGGCAACCCCCTTGCTAGGCGTAAGCAGGTGCACCTCAAACCCTCAACCCTGAATTCGTATAGCCCTTAGTGAATCGAAGGCCCCCCACCCCTCCCTAAATTAGCCCTAACACCCTAACACCCTAACACCCTAACACCCTAACACCCTAAACCCTAAACCCTAAACCCTCAACCCTCAACCCTCAACCCTCAACCCTCAACCCTCAACCCCCAAGGCCAGGATAAATACAATTTGTACGCGTTTCATTGCGAGCCGCTCGTGCAATAATCCTTCAGCCTTCACAGTGCAAAAAATCAGACAAAAGCATGGCTTTCAGGGCACCAAACAAGACCCTGAACAGGAAAGAAAGCCGCGAAAGATGCTGCCCCAGAACCCCCCAACCCCCCAAACCCCCAAACAGCCCCCCAGGCCCCGGCCAACCTCCCAGCCCAGCTAGCCCCCCAGCTCCGCCCAGCCCCCCAAAAGCACCCCAAAAACCCCGAAACCATTGCAGCAAAAAGCAAGAAACAAAACCCGGCAAAACCCGGCAAAACTCCGGACATAAACCCTATACAATTTAAACCCTAAACCTTAAACCCTAAACCTTAAACCCTAAACCCTAAACCCTAAACCTTAAACCCTAGACCCTAGACCCTAGACCCTAGACCCTTGGACCCTAGACCCTTGGACCCTAGACCCTAGACCCCAGACCCTAAACCCTAAACCCTAAGCCCTAGTGAGTGCCCCCTTGACTCGCGCTCTCCGCCCGCAGGTTTCGCTCCGGCCCAGGCGGGGTTCAAGATTTCATGGTCTGCTGTTTTCTTTTCTTTTTTTTTTTTTTTTGCTTTTTTGGGTGGGTTCAGAGTTGAGGGTTTGGGATGTTCCCCCTTCTACGCACCGTCCTTGGTAGGGATTCTAGTACCTCCTAGTCGGATCCCAATTAAGGGCTGTTAGTGAAAGGGGGTGCATCCCAAGTTGAGGGTCTTGGAGTTTGGGGTTCGCGTACTTTTTTGGGAGCTTGCGGCTTGCAGGCGGCGGTCCTTAAGGTGCCCAGGGGACACTAGGAGATACAGATCCGGACGCCGAAGCCCCAAACCCCCCTAGGCCCCAAAATCCCAAACCCCGGGGGTCTGACAGGGTTTAGGGTTTAGGGTTTAGGGTTTAGGGTTTAGGGTTTAGGGTTTAGGGTTCACGCCAAACCTCAGACGCTCGGTTTCAGGGCACGCTTACTTCGGCCGGTGGCACTTTTTGAGCCCAGCATCTGAATCGGAATTGAGGAAGGCCAGAAGCCCAGGGTCTAGGGTTTAGGAATGAAGGTGCTGCTCTACTGGCTCTTTTGTGGGTGAGACCGGTTCCGTTTGGAGAGGGCCTTAAAAACCGCAAACCCGACCAACAAGAACCCCAAACCCTAAGCCCTTAATCCTAAACCCTGAACCCTGAACCCTAGACTCGATCCCTGATCCCCCGAAGTCTCCCCGTCTGGGTATGGTTGGGCTAACTCTGAAAGCTCTATGGCCTTCACAAACCATAGAAATTTAAGCTTTTTGCACCCCCACCCGCCAACCCAGAATTCATAAAGCTTGTAGCCCTAAACCCTACATAGCTCTACAAGCCCAATAGACTAAACCCCATCGAAACATAAACACTCTATAAATCCGGCAAAGCCTTTCACCCCTGTATAGCCTAGAAACCCTAAGAAGCCCAAAAAGCACAGAAACCCTGAACCCTAGACCCCAAGCCCCAAACCCAAACCCCAAACCCAAAAAACCCCAAACCCTCAACCCTAAACCCTAAAGGCCCTAAGCCCCAAACCCCAAACCCCAAACCCCGACCCCTAAACCCTACAAACCCTAAACCCTAAAGGCCCCAAACCCTAAACCCTAAACCCTAAACCCTAAACCCTAAACCCTAAACCCTAAACCCTAAACCCTAAACCCTAAACCCTAAACCCTAAACCCTAAACCCTAAACCCTAAACCCTAAACCCTAAACCCTAAACCCTAAACCCTAAACCCTAAACCCTAAACCCTAAACCCTAAACCCTAAACCCTAAACCCTAAACCCTAAACCCTAAACCCTAAACCCTAAACCCTAAACCCTAAACCCTAAACCCTAAACCCTAAACCCTAAACCCTAAACCCTAAATCACCCCACAGGTGCTCCGAAGCGGCCTGGAGGCGCTGGTGGCGGGAGACCGGCTCCGGCTCCGGGACCGCCAAAAAAAGGGGGGGAGGGGGGTTTAGGGTTTAGGGTTTAGGGTTTAGGGTTGGGTTTTGGCGTTTCAGGTTTAGGGTTTAGGGTTTCAAGGGTTCAGGGTTTAGGGTTTAGCGTTTGGGGTTTAGCGTTGGGGGTTTAAAGGGTTTAGGGTTTAGGGTTTAGGGCGTTTAGGGGCTTGGGGGTTATGGGTTTTGGGCTATAGGGTGTAGGAGTTTAGGCGCTTGGGGTTGTAGGGGTTGCCGGTTAGGGTTTCGGGCTTTAGAGGGTTTTGGGGTCTTAGGATTCCGGATTTTGTGTTTTTCGGGTAGTCTCTTGGGATTAAAGGGGGGCCTGAGTCTGGGTCATTTTTTTTGGCTCCTGTATCGATGTAGGGGTTTAGGTCCGGGTTTAGGGTTTCGGGTGAAAGTTGTGCATCAGGGTTGTTGGCGGGCCAAGCAGCAAGAATCTCCTAAACTCTATATAAACCCTAAACCTACTAAACCCTAAACCCTAAGCCCTAAGCCCTAAGCCCTAAACCCTAAGCCCTAAACCCTAAACCCTAAACCCGAAACCCTAAGTGCAGGATGTGCTGCAGCTGGTGGAGCTGCTGAGCCCGGACCTCACACCCGACCTCGCTCGTGAGGCGCGGGTTCCGCGTTTCCGTTCGGTTTTTCGGGGCTTAAGGTCTAGGGTGCAGGGTTTTGGGGCAGAGTTTTGGAGTTTAGGGCTGAGGGTTGAGGGTTGAGGCTTGAGGGTTGAGGGTGCAGTGTGCAGTGTGCCGGGCTCTTTGGGTTTTAGGGTTCTTGGGGTTTCAGGGTTGAGGCTGGGTTCTTTGGGTTTTGGGGTCTAGGGTTCTTTAGAGGGCCTTTCTGAGTCGCTCCTTTGTACAACTTTGCTCCTCACATCCTAGACCTGAACATGCCCAAACCCCTAGAACCCCTCTCACCCCCAAAGCCCTACTAAACCCTAAACCCTAAGCCCTACGCCCTAAGCCCTAAGCCCTAAGCCCTAAGCCCTAAGCCCTAAGCCCTAAGCCCTAAGCCTTAAGCCCTAAGCCCTAAGCCCGAAGAACCCCAAGACCCATGGCCGCTTGCAGGTGGCGGATGCCCTGATCCGAGACTCAGCAGCGGGGCCCGGGCGAATGCAGGGTTTGAGGTTTAGGGGTTTAGGGTTTAGGGTTTAGGGTTTAGGGGTTTACGGGTTTAGGAGTCTGCAGTTTGGGTTTTGGGGGTTTAGGGGTCGGGGTTTAGGGTTTCGGGAGTTTAGGGTTGTGATGTTCGCCCTGATACTAGCAGTCCGTAGTAGGGATGATCATACCCGGTTAGAATGCCCATTTAGCATAAGGGGGAACATCCCAAGGTTTGGGTCTGCGGTTTGGGTCTAGGAGTCTATGGGTTTAGGGGTTAGGGGTGAGGGGTTTAGGGTTTAGAGTTGAGGATTCAGGGTTTGGGGTTTAGGGGTTTAGCGTTTTTTTTTGGGAGCGCTTAGGGTAAACCCTAAACCCTAAACCCTAAACCCTAAACCCTAACCCTGAACCCTAAACCCTAAACCTTAAACCCTAAACCCCAAACCCTAAACCCTAAACCCTAAGATCTAAGACCTAAGCCCTGAACCCTAAACCCTAAGCCCTGGAAAAGCCCAAGCCCCTGGGCGTTCATGAAACCCTAAGCCCTAAACCCCTTAGATCCTTAACAAACCCCTGAACCCTTAAACCTGACTTGGGGGTTCATTGAACTCCTTAGACCCTTAGTCAACCTTTAAACCCTAAAGCTCCTTGGAGGTTCATGGGTACCTAGAACTGGGGGTATAAGCAGAGCAGCTATAGTTATATCTTTACTTAGGGTACTTACAACCCTGCTTCTAGCCACCCCTAAACCCTAAACCCTAAACCCTAAACCCTAAACCCTAAACCCTAAACCCTAAACCCTAAACCCTAAACCCTAAACCCTAAACCCTAAACCCTAAACCCTAAACCCTAGACCCTAAACCCCCTAAAGAGCCCCCTAAAGAACCCCTAAAGAGCTGTCCTGAGGTCGAGGACGTCTTCCGCGAGCGCGGCGTCCGGCTGAGCCTGGAGGACCTGCGCGACCCGCGGAGGCTCACCGAGGCCACTTCCTGGGTTCAAGGGTTGAGGGGTTGAGGGTTTTGGGGTTTAGGGTTGTTAGGGTTTAGGGTTTTCAGGGTTTAGGGTTTTTAGGTTTTTAGGGTTGAGGGTTGTCAGGGTTTAGGGATATTAGGGTTTAGGGTTCGCGGAGGCTCACCGAGGCCACCTTTGGGTGGGCAGGGGGGGCTGTTTAGATATTTTACAGTGGGTTTAGGGTTTAGGGTTTGGGGTTTAGGGTTTGGGGTTTGGGGTTTAGGGGTTTAGGGGTTAAGGCTTAGGGCCCAGGATGTTGAGGGTCGGGGTTCTCGGATCTGGGGTTACGAGTTTGGGGGGCTTAGGGGGGCGTGGTGGGTTCCTTAGTTTCGTGGTTGTTTGGCTTCTTGCTGTGTCTTTTGGGCCCCTTGTTGGTTCATAGTTGAGGAGCCCGGGGCTTTGGCTTTTAGGGTTTAGGGTTTAGGGTTTAGGGTTTAGGGTTTAGGGTTTAGGGTTTAGGGTTTAGGGTTTAGGGTTTAGGGTTTAGGGTTTAGGGCAAGTCTTCTGGGTTTAGGGTCCTTGACGGCGCTGCGGTCTCTGGGTTGAGGGGCCTTAGGGTTCGGGTTTTTTTGGGTTGTCAGATTTATGGTTTTTTCGGGGTTTTGGGGTTTTAGAGTTCAGGGTTGCGGGTTCGGGGGGTTTTGGGTTTGGAGTCCCGGGTTCAGGGTTTGGAGAGCCCTAAGCCATGCTTAGGGTTTAGGGTTTAGGGTTTTTAGGGTTTAGGGTTTAGGGTTCAGGAACTCCGGAATTCAATATTTGAGGGGTTGCTCTGTCTATGGATCCTCATGTTAGGCCCACAGGCCAATTCCTGAAACCCTAAACCCTAAGTCCTAAGCCCCAAACCCCAAACCCCAATCCCCAAACTCCACGCCCTACATGGGGGATTACGGGAATAAGGATCCCCTTATAAAAAGGACTACCCCGTAATATCGCAAACCCTATAACCCCAAAACCCCAAAACCCCAAACCCTATAGTCCTAAACACCCGAGAAACCCTATAAAGCCTATAAACCCTATACACCCTATAAACCCTATAAACCCCATAAACCCCATAAACCCTATAAACCCTACAAACCCTATAAACCCTAAAAAACCCCTAAACCCCCTAAACCCGACATGCCCTGTGTTGCAACCCCACGAGGTGCCCCAAACGCTAAACTCCAAACCCCTATTCCTAAACCCCAAACTCCCAAACCCTGTAAACTCCTAAACCCCACACCCCGAAATGCCTTGATCCGAACAACCCAACCCCACTTACCCTAAACCCTAAACCCAAAACGCCATAAACCCTAAACCCTAAACCCTAAACCCTAAACCCTAAACCCTAAACCCTAAACCCTAAACCCTAAACCCTAAACCCTAAACCCTAAACGCTAAACGCTAAACCCTAAACCCTAAACCCTAAACCCTAAACCCTAAACCCTAAACCCTAAACCCTAAACCCTAAACCCTAAACCCTAAAGCCTGAACCCCACTTTGAGGTGCTGCGGCAGCCCCAGGAGATCCTGAAGCTGCTCCCCGTGGGGCCGGGGGCGGGGCGGTAACCTCTCCTCGAAAGGTCGAACGCCCTAGTTTGGCAGAGCCACGGTTTAGGGTTTAGGGTTTAGGGTTTAGGGTTTAGGGTTAAAAACCCTAAGCCCCGGTTGGGGAGCCCAAAACCCTCAGCCCTAAACCCTAGCCAGGACCAGGGGGCCAGAACCAAGCGTGTAGGGTTTGCAGGGTTAGAGGGTGTAGGGTTAGGCTTTACACAGGGTTTACAGGGTTTAGAGTTTTCGGAGGGTCTGCAGGGTTTCCAGGCTTGTCGGGCTTGTAGGGGCTGTGGCATTGCCCGGCGCTCCCTTTTGTGGGGGGCTTATACCCGTTCTTAACGGTGGTTTGAAGCCTACCAAGCAGGGTTTCCGGTAGGGTTTAGGGTCCCAAGCCTCAGCCCAAGACCTTGACACCCCTGAAGCCCTGCCCATGAAACCTCCGGCTTGCATCTTGCTGCCCTTAGCCCAGCTCTCAGCCTAGCTCAGCCGCCGATCTGCGTCACAACGCGTTGGCGCGCCCCCCCACCCGCCGCAGTCGAGCGTGAAGGGGGTGAGAGCCCCTGGGCCTGCGGAAGGGGGGGGGTTAGGATTCAGGGTTGAGGGGCTTTGGAGTTTGGGGCCCCTATAGGGTTTTCGGGCTGCAGGTGCTAGGGCTGGAGCCTCTCATCCCCGAACTTTTTTTTCAGTTCTGCGTCATCTTCCTCGTCATTTGAGGGAAGCGAGAGATGACGTGCTCGTCCAAGTCAGGGTCCCATCGCTGCTCAGAGCCTTGATGTCCGGCCTTACACCGTAAGGGTCTAGCGGAGCCCTTTAATCCCCGAGTTTGAGTCGGGGGGAGGGACCCCGGTCTTGAACCTTTTCTGGCCAGCTCTCTAAATGTTATAGGATCTCTTGCTTTGGCAATCTAAACACAAGCAAAACCTCAAACCCTAAACCACAACAAGGGGACTATAACGAGGAGAGCTGACCACCTGGCCAGCGTATGGTCAGCATGGCTGCTCACTCCAGCGCCGGAGGGTTGTGGGGCGAGAGAAGGCTTTAGAGGGTTTCGGGTTTAGTTTAGGGGTTCTCGGGTTTCGGGCTAGGGTTAGATCAGAAAGCCACCAACCCACTATAAAATTGCGCGAGACTTGGAATGTTTTGTATGGGCGGGGTTTCTTGAAGGTTCGTGCTAGTTAGAATCATTGTTACAAGTACCCCACATAAGGTTCTAACCAGGTCACAGTTCCCTCACATACAACCAACTCCTAACTACATATGAACCTCCGAGCAGGGATGAAGGCGGTTTACGCTTAGGACACCCTAAACCCTAAACTTTTTGGGTTTCATGATAGGGCGTCGAGGGTTTGGTCTTGCAAAAGCCGCCACCTCGCGGTCGTGGAAAGGTTCCGCTCGGTCCAAGTTTCAAAAGGGCAGCACCCAGCCTTGGAGGTTCATGGGTAGTTTTAGTTAGAAGTAGGGTGAGAAGATGTTATAAGTAGGGTAGCTATACGTATATCATTACTAAGGAGGGAGGATTCTTCCAGCTCAGGGGTATTAGAGTATTGCCATGATTACGCCTACATTTGTGTTTTCTCTTTCTCGTTCTTTTCCATTGCTAGATGGTGTAGTGTTATGTTTCAGAACACTAGCTTTAGTTGCTGAACATTCCTGTGCGTCCCTTCGTGTAGCGGCAGCGGGGATGTCCTAAACACCAGATGTCTTGAAAGTCTGATTGCTCACCCAACGTGTCAATGCTTTTAGCCCCTAAACTCGTGACATATTCGTTCATTCGCCTTGGGGCCCAAACCCCAAAATAACCCTGAAGAAACTTCAGGGTGTAGGGTTTTTGGGTTTACGCGTTGATCGCATTTGGGGGCTTAGTAGCTTTAGGGCTTGGGGGCTTATCACAGACCAAAGCTCCCACGGCCCGAATGCTCCACCCAGGCATCCCCAAACCCCGTCAAACTGAGAGCCCTAATTTTAAGGGTTTAGGATTTCGGGTTTAAGGCTCCCCGACTGCATAGGATCCCATACTTGGAGGAAGTTTGGGTCTTATACTACTGTGCGTATAACTACCTCTCGGTCATTCAGGTAATGCCGCCTCCTTTTTTCCACAAGCTTGCTCCGTCATCTTATTTCGGGTCTTGGGAACTGGATGAGGAGGAAACCCTAGACCCGTAACATCGCGAACCAGCAAACCCTCAAAGCCCTTAGCCTGTAGAAACCCCTAAGCCCTAAACCCCAAATCCTAAACCCTAAACCCTAAACCCTAAACCCTAAAACCCTAAACCCCTAAACCCTAAACCCTAAACCCTAAACCCCAAACCCTGAACCCTAAACCCTAAACCCCGAAAACCCCCAAAACTCCAAGCCCCGGCCGTGCCGGAAGTGCCGCAGCCACCCCGGCCCCAGCCTTGGTGGTCTCTGCGGACCCGAGGAGCCATGGGCGGGGCAGCTCAGGAGGATACACTTAGGGCGTTTAGAGGTTTAAGGCTTTTAGGGGTTGGGGTCTTAGGGTTTCAGGGTTTTAGGTTTTAGGGTTTTAGGTTTTAGGGTTTAGGGTTGCGGGTTGGGGCTTGGGGCTTGGGGTTTGGGGTTCGGGTTTGGAGTTTGGCGTTGAGGGTTCATGACTGAGTAAGGAGGGTTAGTAAGGTGGGCTTTGGCTGATTCTAAGGGATACTATAAGGGATACTAAGTGCACGTAGTACGTCAAAAGAGCTTCTATAAGAAGGGGCTTAGGGTTTTTAGGGTTCTAGGGTTTTAGCGTGTAGGGGAAGGGGTTTAGGGGTTAGGGGCCCAAGGGTTTTTGGGTCTACGGGGGAGTTGAGCAGGTGTAAGATTTGGGGGGTTCCAGGGTTTGGAGCTTTTCGTCTAAAGGTTCATGGGGTTTAGAGGGATCTGTAGGCCTTCTAGGAATTGTTGGGTTTATAGTGGTTTGGTCGAAAGAATATTTGTTACAGGGGGCTCCATTTGCCTAAGCCCTAAACACAAAAACCCTAAGCCCTGAACCCTAGACCCTGGACCCCAAACCCTAGAAACCCTAAACCCTAGAAGCCCAGACCCGCAACCCTACAGCCCTAAACCCTAGAACCCTCCAAAAGCAGAGGCCCTTGGAACGGCACGCCAAAATACGACTTGCGCCGCGTGGGAGAGGCATGCTACCAGGCCACAGGGCTCTGTGGCCCTGAGGGGCCTCGTTTTTTTTTGATGCCCTAAACAAACTCGCAAAAAGCTCCAAGAAGACAAAAAACCCTAGAAGCCCTTAGAAGCCCTAAGAACTCTAAAAACCCTACAGCGGAAACCCTCAAACCCGGAAACCCTCAATTCCTTTGGTGGCTCTCGGGCTCAGGGGGCTTTCTCAGGCCCCGCCCCATCCCCCCCCCCATCCCCCCCCCATCCCCCCCCCCCCCCAATCCCCCCCCCCCCCATCCCCCCCCCCCACCCCCCATCCCTCCCCCCCTCCCCCCCCCCCAAAAAAAGCAACAAAAAAGGGAGGGATGAGTCGTTAGGGTTAGGGGTTGAGGGTTGATGGTTTAGGGTTGAGGGTTTAGGGTTTAGGGTTGAGGGCTTCCGAGGGCTTCCGAGGGCCCCTTTCCTTGTCGCTCTTTTTTAGCTTATCAGGCGTTTTTGTTCATGGCTATATGAGGGTTGCATATCAGGGCTTGTCATAGAGGGGTTCCAACTGTTTTTTCTGAAGCGGTTCCGCCTGAAACCGAAGCCGAAGAAAGCAAGACGTGGGAAATGCGGCACCCTAGAAAGACTCTTTAAGAGTTATATTGCGGGATACTAGGCACAGTGCCCATGTTTCCTTACTTCCCAAATGTAGAGCCGCAGCAAATAAAGCCAATGCTCGAACAGCTGTAGGGTTTCGAGTTCGCTGTTTTCGACTTCCATGCTGGTTCAGCCGAGGGTCAACCCTTCTGCTCAGAACGAAGAACCCAAAATCCCTAAACCTCGTCTTCATAGGATCTCGAAAGGAAGGGACCCCTGCAGAGTAAGGGCGATTATAAGGAGATGTGCTGATCTGTTCAATCTGCAAGTTCCCTTCACCTGCCTCCCCACCCCAAATTCGCCCCAAACCCTCAGCCCGAAAAGCCGAACATCCCTATACCCGAAACCCGAAACCCGAAACCCCAAACCCCAAACCCTGAACACTGAACCCTGAACCCTAAACCCTAAACAGCAGCAGGGCGACCTCGACGTTCTGGACATGCTGCTCTTCACCGGCGACGCAGAGAACAAATTCCCGGGTGACATCAACACGCAGCTCGGCGGCGCCAGAGGGGGGGTTTAGGGTTTAGGGTTTCGGGTTTAGGGTTTAGGGTTTCGGGTTTAGGGCTTTAGGGCTTTAGGGCTTTAGGACTTTAGGGCTTTAGGGCTTTAGGGCTTTAGGGCTTTAGGGCTTTAGGGCTTTAGGGCTTTAGGGCTTTAGGGCTTGAGGGTCCCTAGCTACCACGATGTATGTACTTGCGCAGGTTCTGGGTTCCTATATTCCAAGGGTTGAGATTCTGGAGTTCAGGGCTTGGGTCTGGGAGGCGACAGTTTTACCCTAAGCTGAACCTCTGTGGGCCCTACCCCTGAGTCCTGAGTCCTCACCCCTCACCCCTAAACCCTAAACCTCAACCCTCAACCCTCAACCCTCAACCCTCAACCCTCAACCCTCAACCCTCAACCCTCAACCCTCAACCCTCAACCCTCAACCCTCAACCCTCAACCTTCATCCCTCAACCCTCAACCCTCAACCCTCAACCCTAAACCCTAAAACCTAGAGCCCTAACCCCAAACCTAAAAATTTGAAACCTCAAGCTCCTAAAGCCCTTTCGTGGCAGCTCCCCTCAGCCAAGGCATGTCGACTTCGAAGGCAAGACCGCCCGGGGCTGAGGGTCTACTTGGAGGTTCATGGTACTTATTAACCAATTATAACTGTACTTATAGGGTTTAGGGTTTAGGGTTACTGTACTTATAACTGTACTTCTAACCCTATTGCGGCACTTAAGGGGCTTATAAATGGGTCATAAGTACAGTTAGAATTGGTTAGTAAGTACCATGAACCTCCAAGTAGGCTGCAACAAGGGCGCCTGTGTAGCTGGCATGGGCAAGCCTGGGTATATTTTTGACTTTGGATTTCAGGGTTCAGGATTAGGGTCTAGGGTTTAGGGTTTAGGGTTCTGCAGCGATGTAAGGGTTTAGGGTTTTGGGTTTGGGGTCTAGGGTCTAGGGTTTAGGGTTTAGGGTTCTGCAGCGATGTAAGGGTTTAGGGCTTCGGGTGTAGGCTTTAGGGCCCCTCTTGGGCCGCTTCAGCCGAAGGGTTTTAGGTTGACTGAGCTATGGTTTACGGGTTTGGGCTTAGGGTTCAGGGCTTAGGGCTCAGGGCTGAGGGCTTAGGGCTTAGGGTTTAGGGCTTAGGGTTTAGGGCTTAGGGTTCAGGGCTTCTGCTTTCGGTCCGACCGCACCGACAGATTCGCTGTCCAACGTTTTGACCCCGGCTGCATTGAATCTCCGCACCAGGGGACCACAGCGGAGGGCTGAAATTTCCAAGTGGCCCTCCCCAACTCCGCCTTGCACGGTCCTTCGCCCGCCGTGGTGGCCGTACGCCGACATGTTCTGCCTTGCCGACGCTGTGGCTCATCTCCGCCTGCGCGGATATTGCACGCCTGTGTGCTCCAGCTTCAAGCTTTGTTTCTAGGGTCCCTAAACATCAGTTTTGGAGCGTCTTCGGCTTTAGGGTTTAAGGGTTTAGGGCTTAGGTTTTTTCTGGGTTGCTCTAGGGCTTAAGGGTTTTGGTTTAAAGGGTTTAGGGCTTAAGCGTTTAGGGCTTAGGCGTCTTAAAAAGGTTGCTTTAGGGTTTTAGGGTCTTGGGGTTTCAGGGCTTTGGGATGTTCAAAGTGCCCATGTGTACTGGTTCTCAAGGACTTGGGTTTAGGGTCAAGGGTTGAGGGTTAAGGGTTTACAGAACCCCTTAACGGGTTGTCTGAAGTTAGTAGGTAGGGTAAAACAGCCAATATGTTGAACCCTTATCCCTAAAGAGCAAGCAGTCGCCCCCATCCCCTCAGGGCGAGTTCAGGAACTTAGGGGTTTAGGGCTAAAACCCAAATACCCGAAAACCCTAAAACCCTAAACCCGACGCCCTAAACCCCAAACCCTAAACCCGCCAAAGCCTGAACCCTTCAACCCTGGACCTCAAGCGCTAAGCCCCTAAACTCCTAAACCCCTAAACCCACAACCGAGGTCATGACGCCACTGATGTTGGCCTGCCAGCCGGGGCCTGAGTCGGGGCGGGGGGAGGTGTTCGGGGGCCCGGGCTGTATGCATTAGGCGAAACCCTAAACCTTAAACTCTAAGCCCCAAACCCTAGACCGTTTTGGCGGAGCGCTCTTACGCACAACCCCCCCCCCCCCCCCCAAATCCTCCTAAACCCCCTAAAACCCCCCTAAACCTCCTAACCAAACCCCTCCTAAACCCCCTAACCCCCCCCACAACCCCCACCCTAACCCCCTAAACTCCCTAAACCAACTGAACGCCCAAACCCCCCCCCCCCAAAGCCCCGTAAACCCCCCTGAACCCTCCCAAAGCTTCGCCGAAGGACCGGCCAGACGGAGTGCGTGGAGCTGATGATCAAGGCGAAAGCGGACCCACACATGAAGCCAGGGGCCCTGGTGGGCCGATGTCTTGAGGGGCTTCGGGGGGGGGGGGGGTTAGGGTTAAGGGCTTAGGAGAAACCAGGGATGAGGAGGGGGTTTAGAGGGCTTGGAGGGTTTGGGGGGGGGGGGGGGGGGTAGGGTTTAGGGATGAGAGGTGTAGGGGTGTAGGGGTTTAGGGTTGTGCGAAGCCCGGGCTTGGCGGCTGATTTGTTTGAGATTTTTTTGTTTTTTTTGGGAGGGTGTGTGTGTATATATATATATATGTATGGTCTTCGGGGTGGGTGGGTGGGTGGGTGGGTGGGTGGGTGGGTGGGTGGGTGGGTTGGTTTTGCTTGTCAGGTTTTACTTTTTCCTGTTCGGGAGGTTTGTTTGGTTAAGTAACTTCGCCAAATTGTTTGGTTGTTAAGCAAGGGGGGGGGTTAGGTTTTTCGAGGACCTTTTCTGGAAAGGTTTCTTGGGACAAGGGGGAGAGTTAGAATCAGCTGCTTAGGTGTTGGGGGGGGGGGGGGGGGGGGGGGGTAAAGGTGTTTGCGGGTTAGGGCTTGGATCCTTAGATCCTTCTTCATTTTTTGGGGGCGGGGAGGGTGGATGGAGTATTTGTTACTATGGTATGTCTTGAGGCCCTAAGTCCTAAAGCCAAATCTTTAAATCCTAACCCGCTGAAGGGCTCAGATGCGTTGGGGGTGTTGGCTTCGCTGCTTCAGGCGCCCGCCCCAGAGAAAAGCAAAGGCCTGGGACCCTCAAGACTAGGGTTTTAGGGTTTAGGGTTTAGGGTTTTGCGGAGCATTTGGAAAGTCTCTGTCATGGGCCCAAGTGATTTTGTCTGGGGCCCCTCATCTCCACCTCGCACTCAATTGGGAAAACAAGCTGTAAAGCACTGATGGACTGTAAACCCTAAACCCTAAATCCTAAACCCTCAATCCTAAATCCTAAGTCCTAAGACCCAAACCCCAAAACCCTAAGCCCTGAACCCTAAACCCTGCGCTGTGAGGTGCCGCGTCCCTTTTGGGAAGGCTTGGGGTCAGTACCTAGAGAGTCCAACGCACCCCTCGCGGTTGAGGGTTTAGGGTTTCGGGTTGAGGGATTGGGGTCGAGGGCTTGAAGGTTGAGGGCTGAGGGCTTGAAGGTTGAGGGTTGAGGGTTGAGGGTTGAGGGTTGAGGGTTGAGGGTTGAGGGTTGAGGGTTTAGGTTGTGCGGGCCTGAGGGCTTGGGGAGTATTCCTCGAATTTTTAGAGGGAACCGGTACATGGGTCGAGGTGTATTCCGTACTTAAGGGCAATCTGCGTACCTTGTGGCGGCTTTCGGTTTTCGCATTCTGACCAGGTTCATTCGCACTGAGAAGTAAGCTAGCCCTGCCCATGAACCTTCAAGTAGCCCCCTAGACCCTAGACCCTAAACCCTAAGCAATGTTTAAGGTTTGGCCCGGCATTGCTACGAGTTGGGGGATGCTACGGTTTGGGTTTAGAGTTCAGGATTCACAGTTGAAAGCTTAGGGGTTTAGGGGTTTAGGGTTTAGGCTTGGGTTGGCACGTTAAGGTTTATAAAGGGTTAAACACAAAGGGTCCTCTCCTCTACGAGAATACCCTCAAATACTAGGGGGCTGGGGAGGGTTGCGGGTTTAGGGTTTACGGTGACATGAGGTTTAGGGTGACATGAGGATGAGGGGGAGTGAGCTCAGGGCTCCGAGAGCTGAACCTGACGACTTAAGCTCCAGACTGAATCGCAACTCTAAGCTTTCGTAACCCGAAATTTAAGAGCCTCCGGCTCAAGCCCCCCACCCCGCAGGAGAACAGGGTGTAGGGTCCCAGGCAGTTGAAAGGGTGAAGAGGTTTAGAGGTATGTGAGGGGGCGGGATCCCAGGGGCTCCCAGGGGGGTGCCAGGGGTCCCAGGAATCGCAGACAGGTTAGGGGTATAGGGGTTTAGGGTTCAGGGTTTAGGGTTTAGGTGTGATTTTGATTTTTTCATCCTTCATCCGTGGTTGTTGCAGACACACCTAAAACCTATATGAACCTCGAACCCTAGAACCCTATGTAAGGTTCAACGTACGGTTACCCTACTTACAACTTATAAGTCTAACTATAACTGCCCCCTAAACCCTGAACCCTCTAGCCCTAAACCCGAAACCCTAAACCCTAAACCCTAAATCCTAAACCTTAAGCCCTAAACCCTAAACCCTAAACCCCAAAAGCCCCCAGAAGCCCCACAAAGCCCCCAAGCAGGAGTCCTCCGAGGGCGAGACGGCCAAGGCCGCCTAAGCAGGGCTTGGGTTTCTTAGAGGGTTTAGGGTTCAGGGTGTTTCGGGTTTAGGGTTTAGGGTTTGGGGTGTTTAGGGTTTAGGGTTTAGGGTTTAGGGTGTGGGGTTTAGGGTTTGGGGTTTTAGGTTTGGGGTTTAGGTTTAGGGTTTGGGGTTAGGGTTTAGGGATTGAGGTTTGGGGTTTGGGGTTTGGGGTTTCGGGTTTGGGTTTAGGGTGTTTAGGGTGTCAAGGGTTTAGGGTTTGGGTTTTAGGGTTTGGGGTTTGGGGTTTAGAGTTCAGGGTCTACACTTCAGGGTCTAGGGTTCAGGGTTTAGGGTTTAGGGCTTCTGGTTTGTAGGGTTTAGGGTTCCCCCACTACGGGGCTCTCTCTCTCTCTATATATATGTTTTGTATGTGTATATATATATACACACTTCTCTATGTAAATTGAAACATAAATAACTAAAGTATATTAAACATGCCTACTGCTATGCAGTGATTGCCTCCCACGGACCCTCGAAGCATGGTGTTGCTTGCAGGACATCGCGGTCAAGCACGGTTGGGACGACATCGTCGCGATCCTGGCGGGGGGGCCCTGCGAGGGGCTCTTTTGAGGCTTGGAATTCAGGATTCAGGTGTGGGGCTTGTTCCGAAACCCTCCTCTATACACCTAGAGCCCTCAGCCTAAACGCCCCTAAAAGCCCCGAAAATCCCCGAAAACCCCCTAAATCTCCAAAAACACCCTGCAGCCCTACGTTCTTAAGCGCTCTGTTGGGTTTTGGATCGCGCAGTGCTCATCCGCCGAGGAGAAGGCGCTGAAAGACATCCCTCCACACAAATATGCGCCTTCCTCAGGGTTTTCGGGGGTTGAGAGTGGTTTAGTAGGGAGTCTCGGGGGCTGTGGGAGTTGGGAAAGTAGTAGGTTTAGGGGGTTTAGCAGGGACTTGGGGGGTCTAGTGCTTTAGTCAGAAGGAGGGGAATAAGTGGGGCAAGTATAGTTATAGCGGGTGTAAACCTCAGTCAGGGAACGACATATAACCCTACTTATGATGAACCTCCAAGTAGTAGGAGTCTGAAGTTGGCGGGGTTTTGGGAGTGCTCTGCAGCTGAAGTGACTGCCTCTGCCTCTGCGGAGGTACGATATGGGAAGGAGAACAATGCCAGGCAGGGTCATGGAAAGCCAGCTGGGGTTCACAAGCTTGACTGCGGGCGTTAGACGTGGAGGTTCATGGTACTTCCTAACCATATTGTACTTGCACTTATAACCCAATTCTAACCATATTAGGGGAATTGAGGGGCTTACAAGTGGGTTATGAATACAGTTATATAATTGGTGATTAAGTACCACGAACCTCCAAGCAGGGCTTTGGGGTGGAATCTGAGATATTCTGAGACGAATAACTTGCCAGGCTGGGGTCGGCTTGCACGACCTTCTCTGCATTGGCCCCTAAACCCCAAACACTAAACCCAAAACCCAAAACCCAAACCGTACCTTAAACCCTGAACCCTGAACCCTGAACCCTAAACCCTAAACCCTAAAACCCTAAACCTTAAAACTCTAAACCTAAGCCCTAAGCCCTAAACCCTAAACCCTAAACCTTACACCGCGCTGTGCTTCTTCAAAGAAAAAGAGCTCAAGACTTCAGGAACTTCCAGGACCTTCAGAGCCTTGCGCCAGCGCTTGCCATGGCCGAGAACTCGCAGATCCTCAAGATGGCAGGTGGCATGGCCCTAAACCCTCAACCCTCAGCCCTAAGCCCTAAACCCTAAACCCTAAACCCTAAACCCTCAACCCTCAACCCTAAACCCTAAACCCCCTACCAACCCTAAACCCTAAACCCTAAACCCTACACCCTAAACCCTAAACCCTAAACCCTAAACCCCCTAACAACCCAAAACCCCCTAGCAACCCTAAACCGCCGCAGATGGCAGGCGGCATGGCGGTGGGGGCCACGGCCTTGATGCTGGCATCCGAGGCTCTGAAGAAGTCTGTGAAGCTCGGACCTGAGCTTGAGGGTTAGGGTTTAGGGTTTAGGGTTTAGGGTTTCGGGTTGAGGGTTGAGGTACCTCATTCCCTCATTCCCTGCTAAGAACCAGGGGGAGAAAGCTCTCCGAAAAGGCGTGAATATGGACCCTCCCGCTGATGCCAGGGCAATGAAGAGATAGCTACCAGGTTTATGGAGAGAGGCACTGAGTCACAAGTCGCCACGATTTGTGTTTCATCCAAGGAAAGCATCCGCGCGACGAGGAGCATCGTCACCTTTTGAGTACCACCTGGCAGTGCATTGCCCCGAGATCTCCGGTGTGTGGCACTTTGTGAAGCTGCCGAAGACGGCGAATCTGCGGGATTTGCACCAAGCTACCCTGGTAGCGGTGGGTGAATGCAGCCGACCGGCAGATGTTGAGCACTTCGGCTTCTTTCCCGTGGAGCAGAGGGCGGATGGAGCTTGCGTGAAGCTCAGGGACCGCCTTACGGAGATGAGCAGGCTGGATCTGCTGCTTTCGGCCCTGCCGCCAGATCAGCTGCAGGTGCTTCAACTGGTCTTCGCTCGGGAAGCACCCTGTCCGACAGAGGTGCCGGAGGGTCCCAAGGCCTTCCCAATGTGTGGAGTGTGCCTCCCGATCCTCGGCACCAGCTACCAGTACAAGGGGCCTTACCCGATTGTTGAGTACAACTTCGCTCGAAATGTGTTTCCCGCGAGTGGCAAGTATCCGTATGGCTCCACTGTTCGATGCCACGAAGGTCGCAAGCAAGCTGTCGGGGAGTTCGGTTCTGCAGTGTTCCACCAGGATGCTGAATACACCGAAACCATGACGGCTGATGCCAACATCGTCCAAGAGCTGATCTCAAGAGCCGCGGATTTCCCTAAACTTTGGAACCGAGATGTTGAGGTCGGATTGCAGGCAAGGGCTGGGACAATGCTTGTGCATGTGTATGTGATCGTATGTGCATGGTATATACATGTAAATACGCACATCTGCTGATTGCGACATCATTTTTGGAGACTTCGCTTTGCCACCCAGACACAACCCGGAAGAAGCAAAGTTTTGTGGAAGCAAGCTGTGACGCTGGCTGAAGCCCCAAAACCCTAGACCCTAAACCCTAAACCCTAAACCCTAAACCTTAAACCCTAAACCCTAAACCTTAAACCCTAAACCCTAAACCCTAAACCCTAAACAGGACTTCACGGCCAATGGCCTCTTCACCAGCAGCGAGAAGTCGGAGGATTGGAAGACGGGCCACAGCCTCCTCCCTCGCGGCTTCAATCAAATCAAGGTCTGTGGTTGTCAAAATCATGGTCCCTTTTTGGATCCCCATTATAATACGGCACCTAATATTTCGGGTACCCCAAAAAAGGATCATAGTTTTGACAGCCACCCAGGTGAAGGGCTTTGCCCCACAGATCTTGGCCAAGACCCGCGCCTTCGTTGGGGAATGGTCGAAGTTTGCAGCTGGCCACCTGGTCGAAGATGTGAACGAGTGGCTGACGGCCATGACCGCAGATGCCGTGGTCTCGTGTAGCATGGGCATGGACATGTGCAACGTGGAGCGCTTGGGTTCCAAGCAAGCGCCTCACAAGTTTGTCGAGACTTTCCGCTTCGGCCTGGGCGTGTCAATAGGAAGCATCACGGCACAGTCTGAGTACCTTGGGAGAGCCCAGTGATAACCCTTCTGCCCTTTTTGGTGCCTTCCTGGTTCCCCTGAATAAAGCAACGAAACCCCCAAAAAGAGGGGGTTTTGAGAAAGCGCGGTTATATACCGGGCTAAGCAAGGTATGGCCTCAAGCGCTTCCTGCCCTTCTTCGATGCCGAGGGTCAGCTTCAGGAGAGGTACCAGGCCGCCAAGAAGGAGACTTTGTCATGGTGGGGGTAACATGCTACATGTTTAAGGGTACTTAAACTCAATAAGGAAGAGACATGATAACTTTAGTACGGTTACATGTTACACTTTTAAGGGTACTTAAACTCAACAAGGAGCAGACATTTACATTTTTGATGTTGTTTCGACTGAATCTAGGAGATGCATCGACAAGTCGAAGACCTCGTGGAAGCCACGCGCAGGGGTGAGCTCGGTGAAAACTCGATCATCGCCACGATGCTGAACGACCTCAGCGCGGATGGCAAGCGGGTTCGCTACGGCGCCCTCTACGGGCACATCGTGAACTTGATGATTCTATATCCGCCTTGGAAACTATTTTTGTATTTTTGTTTATATAAAACCCAAGAGGATATTAAACACAATATTTTTTATCAAGGTTCTAAGGGGAGTGCAGGATTGCGGGGCATGAGACCACCGCGGCCACCCTGGGCTTCACCTTGCAGCTGCTGGCCGAGAATCCTGCCTACGAAGAGCGTGCCCTTGAGGAGGTCAGGCAGGTGCTGCAGGGCCGCACGGAGCCCTCCGTGGACGACGTGCCCAAGCTGCAATTCGTGGAGCAGTGTTTCAGGGAGGCGCTGAGGCTCTACAGCCCCGTGACGTCCATTACGCGGGACGTGGCGTATGACACCTTGCTGGGTGGCCATCGGGTGTATCAGGGGGAGCGGATCAACCTGGTGACGCGCGCCCTGCACACGAATCCGGAGTACTGGGGTGGTGAGTTTGGAGATCCGCTGTCCTTCAACCCAGATCGCTTCTCCCCGGAGGCGGTGCGGCAGCGACATCCCAACGCCTACCATCCCTGGGGCTTTGCCAGTCGCGCCTGCATCGGAAGCCAGTTTGCCCTCTTCGAAGCCAAGACCTTTCTGGCCTCGATCTTGATCCACTTCCGCCTGCAGGGCATTCCGGGATATCAGATGGTGGCCAGCTGCGAGGGTGGCGGTGCCGCGCCCTCGCCCGAGAAGCTGGCCTTCCGCGTCATCCCCAGGCCCGGTGGGCCACTGTGGTCTGACGGCATCATGAAGCCGCTGCCTGCTCTCAACCGGGCAACCGAGGAGTTGACCCAGGAGGATGCAAGCAGTGCCTGAGCGCTTGCGTCAATGGACGTCGCGCGGGGCGGGAGTTCGCGAGCTTGGCCCTGATTTTGTTGTACAGATTGCAGAATGCACCGGCCGATCTTGGATCGGCACTAGCCTTTCATCTTACTGCATTTGTGTACAGAGCCCGGCTACGGATCGTTGGCCCAGGCTGTAGCATCGAGAAGAAGGTGAAGGGCATGTAAAGGCTGCCTCTCCCAAGCTGGCCGCGGATCGATGGCCGGAGGAGAGGGCTGGTACTTCCGGGATGCTGGAAGCTTTTGAGTACAAAAGTCGCAGGAACTACCGGCTTGGCAGCCCAGTAGCGCCCTTTACCACTCTTTTGGGTTCTGGGTTCCCTTGTAAAGTAAACGGGTAAGAATATGGTTGCTGGGCTACTAAGCTGGAGCACTGCCAGGCTCGTGCAGCTGGCACATGAAAACCCCCGGCCAGGTATAACATCTACCAGAGCGGCGAGACGGGCAGCGGCAAGGCGGAAGGGATGGAGGGCTTGGGATAGACAGCAGTGTCTCGCATGCCTCCTTGCCAGTGGTTTGAGGCTTCAGGATGTTTGCAATTTCTCCACGTGCGAAAGTCGCCCTGCCTTGCCTGCAGTGGCCGAGAAGTGCGAGAGGCAGTGTATGCTTCCCAGACAGCTCAGCCCAAAATCGGCCCCCCTCCCCTTCTCTTAACCAGCACTCCAAAACCCCCGCGACCCCCTGGAATCCCTAAACCCTAATCCCTAAACCCGAAACCCTAAACCCTAAACCCTAAGCCCTAAACCCTAAACCCTAAACCCCCTGAATCCTCGACCTGGGTTCCCCACCCTCCACCCTGCCCGGCCTTGAGCCCAGGACCCCTTCGAGGAGATCAAGAAGATCACCAAGGCCTCTCGGACGTATGGGTCCAGAGTTTAGGATGTTTGGGTCTAACATGTTTGGAGGTTCATGGGTAGTTGTACGTAGGGTTGCAAACACCCTAAATGAGGGCTAGGACTATGGCTGTCCTAATCCTACTTAGTACCCGAGTTATAACTACCTATAAACCTCCAAGTAGCTTCGTTATGGAGTCCGGTTTGAACTCGGTCTGTTTTAGGCCTTGGCAATCGAGCAGGCCCTAAACCCTAAATCCTAAACCCTAAACCCTAAACCCTACAATCCAAAAGCCCAAAAGCCCAAAAGCCCAAAAGCCCAAAAGCCCAAAAGCCCAAAAACCCTAAACCCTAAACCCTAAACCCTAAACCCTAAACCCTAAACCCTAAACCCTAAACCCTAAACCCTAAACCCTAAACCCTAAACCCTAAGCTCGGTGAGGCCAAGCAGCCCAGCTTAACAGCCGGCTCCGCCTTGGCGGTGGAGGCACGGGGATACTGGGTTAAAGAAATAGCGACTTGGGTATTTACCCTAAACCTTAAACCTTAAACCTTAAACCCTAAACCATAAACCCTAAACCCTAAACCCTAAACCCTAAACCCTAAACCCTAAACCCTAAACCCTAAACCCTAAACCCTAAACCCTAAACCCTAAACCCTCAACCCTAAACCCTAAACCCTAAACCCCCCGCCCGGCCCCGCTTCACAAAACAGGTACAGCATTTTTGGAACTCGAGGTGTCCCAAGACAGGATCGCAGCCTTTTGGCGGATCTACAATGAGGATTATCGCATTTTGGGCGGTATGTTTGGGGTACCCATTTCTTGAAGACTTTCCAATATGATCCTTGTAAATTTCATCTAGATTGGGTCTCCTTGTCCATAACTTACATGCCTTGTGTCCCTAGGCCCCAAGACCCTAAACACCCGAACACCCTAAACCTCCAAACGGCTGAGCCCTAAACCCTAAACCTCCAGACCCCTAAGCTCTGAACCTCAAAAACCCTTGGGGCTATAAACCTTGAACCTACGTGCTCGAGCCGCAGATCCTATTCTCTGAAGCCTGCGCCCTGAACCTTTGAAGGGTTTGGGGTTTAGGGTTTAGGGTTTGGGGGTTTGGGGCTTGGAGGTTTACATCATACCCAGGACCACTGGGTCCCAAATCTACCCTGACCTCTGCTTAGGGTTTAGGGTTTAGGCTCTAAGGGCCCTAAGCCCAAAAAGCCCTAAACTCTAAGCCCTAAAATCTCCCAAGCCCTGTGGGTTGAGGCCATGAGCGCCCCAACCGGGCCCACGACCATCGCCCTCCTCTTCCCAGGCGGCTGCGGGAATTCTCGGGCATCGGCGTTAGATGTTCACCGTGCCCTTATTAAACCCCCCAACATGTACATATGGGTGGTTGTCAAAATTATGGTCCCTTTTTGGGTCCCTATTATAATACGGCACCTAATATTTAGGGTACCCCACAAGGGATCATAATTTTGACAACCACCCATATGTGTATGTATGTATATTGCTCATGCCCCATGCAGGTAAATTCCCTAAACCCTGAACCCTGAGACCGGCAAAAGTCAGGTCCGGGTTTAGAGGCCCGGCTTTCAGGTCCCGTGCGATTGCGAGGGTCCTGGGGTTTCGGGTTTTAGGGTCTCGGGGTTTTAGGGTTTCAGGGTTTCAAGGTTTAGGGTTTAGGGTTTACAGTAGGGTTTCAGGGTTTTAGGGTTTCAGGGTTTTAGGGTTTCAGGGTTTTAGGGTTTCAGGGTTTCATCGACCCTGCCTCTGCCGACATGTCAAAAACCCAAACCCCACGCGAAGTCTCGCATCCAGGGCAAGGCTCCCAGTATGTCAAGATGCTGGAGGGCCTGAAGGACGGGGAAGAATCCCTAAAGCCTAAACCCTAAACCCGAAACCCGAAACCCTAAACCCAAACCCTGAACCCTAAACCCTAAACCCTAAACCCTAAACCCCAAACCCCAAACCCCAAACCCCAAGCCCCAAACCCCAAACCCCAAACCCCAAACCCCGCACCCGAAACCCCGCACATTAGAGGGTTCTTAAGGAGGGGGGGTTCAAGGGCGTATGTAACGCAAGGTTTCTTAATACTCCCCACTACTCCCCCCTACCCCCTAATACTAAGTACCCATTATATATAGTCACATTATCGCACTTAATATTAGGGGGCCCTACCTACTAAATACCCATTATATAGTTATATTATAGTATTTAATATTAGGTAAGGAGGGGGGGGGTAAAATATTGGGGGAAGGGATAGGACAAGCCCTAAACCCGAAACCCTAAACTCTAAACCCCCGAAACCCTAAACTCTAAACCCGAAATTCTAAACCCTAAACCCAGCCGCGAAGCGCGTGCAAGGGTTTAGGGGCTCCTGGGTTGCAGGGGGTATAGAGTTTAGGGTTTAGGGTTCAGGGCCTTTAGGGTTTAGGGTTTAGGGTTTAGCCGTAGAGCCTGCGTGCTTAACCTCCGACCCCCTTTTCTTGCCGTCCAGCCCGAACTGTGCCCTAAACTCAAAGACGCCCAAGCCTTCAAACCCAAAGCCCAGAACCCTAAACCCCACAGCCCCAAAAAGCCCAAAAAGCCCAAAAGCCCAAACCCGAGACCCTAAACCAAAAAAACCCTAAACCCTAAAGCCTAAAGCCTAAAGCCTAAAGCCTAAACCCTAAACCCTAAACCCTACACCCTAAAGCTCAGAAGCCCCAGAGCAGCCCAAAAATCCGGAGGACGACGCGAACGTCAAGCAGATGATCGCCACTGCCCAGTCGGTGCTGGGCTACGACATCCTCGAGGTCTCGGGGGGTTTAGGGTTTAGGGTTTACGGTTTAGGGTTTAGGGTTTAGGGTTTAGAGATTCTGATGTCCCAGGGTCATCTCCGAAGTCCCTGAACCCTCAACTTGGCCCTAAACCCTATGTCCCTAAACCCTAAACCCTAAACCCTAAACCCTAAACCCTTTAGCTCCTAAACTCGGATTTCCTACTCCTGAGCCCTGAGCCCCTTGCTGTCCTCGGCACGAAACCCAATTTTTACCAAGGCCTCAACCTACCAACATTCACCCCGAGGCCTATAAACCCTACTACTGCTGAAGCCCCGAAACCTTAAACCTTAGATCTTAAACCCTGAAGCCCTAAACCCTGAACCCTAAACCCCGAACCTCTAACCCCTAACCCCTAAACCCTAATCAATAAACCCGAAACCCTAAACCCTAAACCCTCAACCCTAAACCCTAAACCCTGAACCCTGAACCCTGAACCCTCGATGCGGTGCGCAGGTGTGCCTGAACGGACCTGAGGAGAAGCTTGAGGAGACCAGCGTGGGCATCTCAGATTCACGGGGTAGGGTGTAGGGCTTAGGGTTTGATTGGGTTTAGGGTTTAGGGTTTAGGGTTTAGGGTTTAGGGTTTCGGGTTTGGGGTTTGGGGTTTGGGGTTTAGGGTTTAGGGTTTAGGGCTTAGGGTTCAGGGCTTCGGTTGGTTCGAGAAGTGCTGAAAGCCCTACGAGTGTGGTCTCCACGCTGAGATCGTCTATCTGCCTCGCATAGACAGATGGCTCTGGAGATTCTCGGTTTAGGGTTTAGGGTACAGGATATAGGGTTTAGGGTTTAGGGTTTAGGGAGAAGTTGAAGGGCAAGTCGAAAATCCGGCTGGGATGGCGACCACAGCAGCCGGGTGCGCAAGCTGCTATGCCCCGGGCACCTCCGGATGACAGGGGCTTGCAGTGCCTACGTTAAGCGAGCGCACGCTCCTTGTCGACAAGGGCGACGGCAATCTTGCTGTGTACGGGGGCGACGGCAATCTTGCTGTGTTTGCCCGCATGATCGGCCCATGTGGTGTATGCGAATACGTCCTTGGCATTGAGTCAGAATGTGCATACAGTGGTGGTCCTGGTGACTCAGACCTGAAGGCCCAAAGTTGTTTTTGGGGTTTCGTGTTTTTTTGGATTCATGAAGTTGGGAGCTTGTTGTTCCGGAATTTCAACTAGGTTCCCCAAACATTCAGGTCTAAACGCTAAACCCAAAACTCCATAAGACCTAAACCCTAAAAACCTAAGCCCTGACACCCTGAGCCCTAAAAAAACCCTAAACCCCAAAACCCCAAAACCCCAAAACCCCAAAACCCCAAAACCCCAAAACCCCAAAACCCCAAAACCCCAAAACCCCAAAACCCCAAAAACCCAAAACCCCAAAACCCCAAAACCCAAAAACCCAAAACCCCCAAAACCCCAAAACCCCAAAACCCCAAAGCCCCAAACCCCCAAAACCCCAAAACCCCAAAACCCCAAAACCCCAAAACCCCAAAACCCCTAAACCCCTAAACCCCTAAACCCCTAAACCCCTGAACCCCTGAACCCTGAACCCTGAACCCCTGAACCCCTGAACCCCTGAACCCCTGAACCCCTGAACCCCTGAACCCCTAACCCTAAACCCTTAGCTCCCTACATAAACCCGATGGTGGCGTCTGGTTGGGATTAGAGTTTAGGGTTTAGGGTTTCGTGTGAATCAAGGGTAATTGAGGGATGAGTGAGGTGGGGGTAGTTGTAGGACCCCATGAGAACGCTTTACGCCCATAATGCAGCGCAGATCTTCTCTTGCTATTGCCTTGTTCTCATTGAGGGGCGCGCGACCGGAACCCTAAACCCTGAACCCTGAACCCTCAACCCTCAACCCTAAACCCTTAATTGAAAACCCTAAACCGGTAGTTTGGATTTAGGCTTCGGAGCTTGGGGGCTGGCGTCGACCTCTGCATTTCTTTCGGATTCTTTGCGGGACGTGGCTGTAGGTTACCCTTCAAGACCCTCTCGAGAGCTTGGTGAACCCCTACGCTGAACACCAAGGCCCAGCCTCATCCAAAACCCTAAGCCCCAAACCCTAAAGGCCCAAACCGCAAAGCCCCAAAAACTTGAGCCGTGCGCCTCTCAGCCCTCAACCGACATGGGGACCCCCAGGTTTGCCAGCCAGCCATGTTCTTGGCAGGCATGGCAGGCGAGCGCGTCGGGGTTTCGGTGTGGGGACACAACCCCAAACCCCTAAACCCCCAAGCACTAAATCCTGGAGCCCAAAACCCTAAACCGCTAAACCCTATCTTGAAATCCCAAACCCCAACTAACCCTACACACATAAACCCTAAACCATAAATCTCAAGCCCTGAACCCCCAAACCCCTAAACCCTGAAGCCCTAAACCCAAAACCCCCATCCCACACCAGGAGTTCAGGGTTATATCCTAATACCTCCGAGCAACCTCTTTGAGAAAATCCCGAGCGCCCCCTCAGGGCCTAAACCCGTTCACCCCGAAACCTAAATCCCTAAATCCGGAAACCTTCAGCTCATACGTACAGGGTTATCAGTACCCTGCGTAAGGTTGTAGCCAATCCCGGGTCCCTAGGCCCAAAGAACCCAGCAGATCCCAAGTATCTCCTCTGCCCCCCGCCCCCCCCCCCGCACCCCCTCTCCCCCCAAAACAAAACTACTACATGCTTGAGAACCCCCCAAAATTCAAGTATTCTTCCTGAAAAGGGCAATACCGGGATTGTTCTCTTTCAGTTTTTGAGGGGCACTAAAGCAAGTAGTAGAAAAGAACCAAAACCTAATACTCGCTACTACTCCCTAAGGCTCCCAAAGCTTCCCTAAGGCTCCTTAGGTACCTACCCCCCATGAACCCCCCCCCCTCCCTTGCGAACCCTATAACACGCACACACGGCCCACTCCCAGCCCATCGAGAGGCCTCGAGAAGCTCAAGAAGTCTCGACCTGAGGCCGTCGAGCGGCCGGGGGCGGTGGCAGGCGGGATTTAGGGTTTACTTGTCATAGTGGGGAAACATCTTACAGTTCTAAGGGTACTTAAGCTCAACAAGGAGTAGAAATTTAAATTATGTTACTATCCCAACCATGAACTAGTTTAAAGGCTCAACGGCTTGAGGGTTGTAAGGATGAAAGATTTGAAGGTGTCTGAAGGTCTGAAGGTTTGAACGTTTGAAGGCTTCGGACTCCTAAGTCTTACTTGAGGCAGAAAGGTTTCTAGGTAATATAGGGGTCGGAATTATTCCTCATAATATTCCCTTCTGGTCCAGAACCCTCTTCTAGCTATTAAGGCCCCTGTATTAGGTATTTGAGTGTGGGACCCCTGTAGGGCTTCCTTCGAGGAAACCCCCACGAGGGAGTCCGTAGTTGGGATTGTAAGGCTGGGGGTTCTCCTTGAGGGTCCCTTCTTCTGGCCCTACACGGCTTCTAGCGGGTTCCTGAGTTCTTGCAGGGTATCTTGCGATGGTCCGAGGGACTCGGCGGATCGGGTTTGGCGTTGCAGGGTTTTGTTGTAGGCTTCTTGGTGTGTAGGGTTCAAAGAGAGGCTCAGGCGGCTTATAGGGTGCTCTGCGCAGTCTTCAAATTGTGATACGAAGCCCCACGTACAAGGCTAGGGACCCCCGACGTGACGACCAACATTCGCAGAAAACGCGTCCGAACCCGAACCCCTATTCCTCACAAACCCCAAAACCCTACTCCCCTAAACCCCACAAACCTCTAGACCCTAATCCCCGAGACCCCCAAAGGGGCCAGTTTTCAGAGAGCGGGCCCTGTGTGGTTGAGCTTAGGGTCTCCGCCTTCCTAGACTCCAAGCCCTCCGTGTCACAGGGATCGGCCCCCAACTTTTGGCCCGCGAGGACTGTCGCTGGGCGAGTACACGGCTCTTTGCGCGGCCGGCGTCTTCAGTTTCGAAGAAGGCGCTGAGCGCTGCGGTTGAGGGGCTAGGGCTTAGGCTTTAGGGTTTGCGGTTTAGGGTTTAGGGTGTAGGGGTGAGTCCTGCTTCCACATGGATTCTATGGTGCGGATTTGGCTTCTGCAAGCCGTCCGAAACCAGACCCCTAGAATACGTGCCCGGAGAAAGCCAACATAAACCCTAAGCACTCCGTTTCCCGAAACCCGAAACCGCCAAACCCTCCATTGCAACAGGTAGACAAACACTCGTCCTAGTTTCCTCAGCACATGTACATCTGCACACAACAGGCGAACACATGCACATCAGTGTTTGAGTATTTCGTTGTTGCCCTCCTGACGAACATGCGTGAAGCAGCCTGAGTTCTTACGATGTCAGAAGGGCTCTTGGCGAGAGTACTCTAAGCCCTAAACCCGAAACCCAAAACCCTTAGGAGAGTCTCCATGTTGCGTCATCCTTAGAGTAGAGCATGGGCAGATGGGCTGCGGATGTGTGGCACCTTCAGTTTGTCAAGGAGCCGTAATATAGGGGTCGGAATATCAGTATTGTCTTAGGGGCCCTTGTAATCATACTGTAATAACCCCCCAAACCCTATTGTAATTATAAAGGCCCCTATATTACACTGCTAGAGGTTGTCCTGCGCTGCATGTTTCCAGCCTTACAGAACTGCCATAGCCTTCGCTCGAGACTGTTGTGGACATCACTTCATCCAGGCAGTTACACGAGCTCTCTTCAGTATTCGTTTAGCTGCGCATGGGCTTAGATGCACAGTGCGGGTGGTAGGTATTGTAGAAGGTTGCTTGGTGATAGAGAAGACATCCCTAGACTGCCATCTTTCATGGAGTTTCTTGCTGGTCGCGTCTAGCCCGCACAAATTATTCAGCTGACATGCTCGCGGGGCCTGCTAGGCGTCAGTGGACAAGACGACCTCGACGTCGTGTGTGGAGACCGGTGCTGCCAGACGATGCGACTGTCACAACTGAAGTGTCTCCAACGGTTCATGACCAGGATCATGGCCCACGAGGACCTCAGGAAGATCGTGGCACTTGTTACGCCTTTGCAGCAGCAACTGCAATCCGCAGTGCTCAGATGCGGATTTTTAGCAGAGCTGTTGAGAAACATGAATCTCTAGTGCGCGAGATCACTGCTCGGTTTGGTTATAATGGCGCACCCACGCGAACTGTGCTCGACTTTTTCTGCCCCCTGAAGCAGTTACGGTATGAAAGCCTTGATGAAGCAGCGGCTGCCCGAGTTGTGCAGAGTGAAAGACCAGTGATCGCTTGTTTTTGGTTGAGCGAGGCAGGGTGGCGTCGCTTCGATGATTTCTTTGCACGAAATCCAGATGCAAGTCTTCAGGCAGAAGACTTGTCTCCTCCAGAAGAACGGCCTGGGGAGTTGGAAGGACATGCAGTGGTGATTGTGGGCGCATCTGACCAGGATTGGGTCATCAAGAACTCTTGGGGCGAGCGGTTCGCCTTTGCGGGCTATTTCCGTGTTCGCCAAGATGCCCTCCGCTTCAGGTTTTATGACGTCTTCTCTTACACCAGCGATCTCAGCCGCAGAGAGATAGCGGCCTACTGCAGGGCACCAACAGTTTTGGAAATTAGCATCCAGGACCCGTGCAGGTCCGACAGGAACCCAATCTCATCACTTGGATGGGAAATAGAGTTCGAAAGAATGAGGATTGAAAGGGTGCGCACAAGAAACTGCAGCATTGCTCGCTGGAATCGACAGAACCCATACAAAAGAGTGCTGCCGGGCTACCAGATCTTCTGCGTTAATGGTCGCCGCGATCAGCCGGGCATGATTTGGGAGCTGCATCACGCAGACAGACTGCAAGTTTCGCTCGTTGTCGACGCATCAGCCAGGATCCATGACATTTTTGACGACCGAGCCAGGCGCTTTTCATTCGCCCACTCAGCGGCCACAGGCATCTGCCGCACGCAGGGCCGCATCTTCGGACGTCCCGTAGAGCAGCACGGCGAGCTTGTTGCTGAGCTCATCGAAAGGTGGGGTCATGGCAATACAAACTTTCTTGACGTGCTGACAGAAGCGTGCAGATCAAGACAGTTGCATTGGTCTGAGCTCACCACTGCTGCCGATGCAGAAGAGGTTCTACAGCATCGGAGCATCTTTGCGAGCTTTGCTTTAGACTCCGCATCATGGCAGGCCTTCCAGGCCCAAGCTTCTTCGGAAGCCCCCCATGTTGTGCTGAGAGCCGGACAAATCCAGAACAATGTCTCGGAAGACCAGCAAGGGGCGGCAGTTGAAATTTGCGGGCATGGCCACGGCTTTTGGGAGGTGAAGGACTCGCTGGGCGGCCGAATCATGGTGGAACAGCAGGCCCTGCACTTCCGCTACTTCGATATCTTCTTTTACGATACGGAGTTGTCCCGGGATGAGATCTCCTTGTTCAACACTGCATGCCATGTTCTTGACTTCGAACTTCGCAGACAACCCGGTTGGAAAAGAGGCCTTGAAACTTTAGGGTGGGCTGTCAATCGAGACACGCTGCGCATCGAGTGGGCTGCGCCGCGGGGTCGGTCTCCTGTTGGAGCGCACAACATGAGACGGAGCCCTCGGCTGCAGATTCTTGCTGGACATAGCATCACGGCCGTGAATGGGTTTGTAGAGAAAGATCAAATACTGAACGAGTTGGAGCATGCAGTCTCTCTGATTGTTCGCATTGTCAGAGTGCATGCGTAGCCAAGTGATCGCAGGATCAAGTTTTGTTTCATTTCACACCTTGAAGTAGCTGGCAATGTTCCATTCCACAGATGGGCCAATCAGCGTGTGCAAAACTAGCTACAAGGCTCGGGCTCAAAATGCAGAGGTTTAGGGAGCAGGTCCAGGTTGTAGGGTTTAGGGTTTGGGTTTTGGGTTTTGGGGTTAAGGAGGGTGTTGTAGGTTTCAGCAAGGCCTACTAAGGTACTTGGTCCCTTAATATGGTCCCTTGCCTTCTTTAAGGGCTTCGAAAGTATGGGCCCTTGTGTGGTTAATATTGGGTATGTAAGGGTTCGACAACTAAGGGCCCATACGAAGGCACCATGTAACAATCCGACAAAACCTTCTGGTTCTTTGTAGGGAGTCAGGAAATCAGGTACCTCATATCCCCCTCTTCAATACCCTTTAAAGGACTCTGTAGGGTCGTACTCTCTCAACCCAAGCGTCGACGTGCAAACCCAGTTAAGGCGACCATGGGCCTTCAAGTAATGTAGGGCATACTCCCCAAACCCTCAACCCTCAACCCTCAACCCTCAACCCTCAACCCTCAACCCTCAACCCTCAACCCTCAACCCTCAACCCTCAACCCTCAACCCTCAACCCCTCAACCCTCAACCCTCAACCCTCAACCCTCAACCCTGAACCCTGAACCCTGAACCCTAAACCCTGAACCCCACACTCTGTTCCCCCGATAGGCATGGAGCTTGTGAAGATCCGCGGCGCAGCCATGGCTGAGGCAGCCAAGAGTCGGCCGCAGGCGCGTGCTTTTGGGTGTCTTTGCGGGGGTTGAGTGTTTAGGGTTTAGGGTTTGGGGTTTGGGGTTTGGGGTTGAAGGCTTAGGGTTTGGGATTTCGGGCTTAGGGTTCAGGGGTTGGGGCTTTTGAGGAAACTAAGGCCTAAACACTCAATTCTGAAAGGGTTGTTTTAGGGCTTCAGGGTTTTTGGGTTTAAGGAACCGCATACCCTGAACCATGAACCGCAAACGGTTGTTGAATCCCTCAACCCTAAACTGAAATTTCAGGCATGGCCACCCCCCCCCCCCTCGCCCCCCAATATGCTTAACGTCAGGATTTTTGCATATTTTGTGTGGGGTTTAGGGTTTCAGGTTTACGGTTTAAGGTTTCGGCGCTCCCCGCCCCAAACTCGCCCAAAGAACTTGCAAGAGGCGATGCTGTCCGTGGCCGGTCTCGACCAGTGAGGGAACCCAGATGTTTGGGGACCCCAACCCTAAACCCTAAACCCTAAACCCTAAACCCTAAACCCTAAACCTTAAACCCTAAACCCCGGTGGGCTTCTGGGGATCCTTCGAAAGTTTTTTCCCGACTCACTAAGCCCCGGGTCTTGGGCGGCTTCTCTTCGGGGCGGCCCTGCACGGCTTGCCGAAATCTACAACCCTCTAAACCTTAAACCTTGAACCCTAAAACCCTAAGACCCTAAACCCCTAACCCTGCATGCCTACACCCCAACACCCTACAGCCCTAAACCTTAAAACCCTAACCCGAAACCTAAACCCTAAACCCCCCCCCCTCCTCCAAGGGCTCCTGGCGTGCAGGGTTGAAGGGTTTAGGGTGTAGGGTTCAGGGTTTAGGGTTTAGGGTTTGAGGGTGTAGGATTTATATACCGTTTAGGGTCTTGGGTTAAGGTTTAGGGGAGTTGGGTCTAAGGACTTTTGCTCGGGTTAAGGGGTGCCAGCGCTTCATAGGGCTCACCTGTTCTCAAAAACTCCCTAAACTCCCTAGACCCTACACCCCTAAACCCCTAAACCCCAAACCCTAAGCCCTGAACCCTAAATCCTAAGCCCTAAAACCCTAAACCCTAAACCCTAAACCCTAAAGCCCTAAGCCCCCTCTCCCCAGCTTCGCCTTCGCCCAGGGGCAAGCTGGAAGAGCTGTGCAAGAAGGAGTCGCAGGGAGGGGAGGCCACTGGACTGATCTGTGGTTGGGGGACTTTAGGGTTTGGGGTTTAGGGTTTAGGGTTTAGGGTTTAGGGTTTAGGGTAGCTCCACTAAGCCCTGAGTACTTTGAAGCCCTAAACCCTTACGGTGTGGGTGCAGGGCCACAGTCGACCCTGTGACAGGAAAGTCAGGGTCCTGCAAAGTGGTTGCCGCCCCAACTCCCCTCAAAACAGGTCAGCCTATGATTTCCGCATTCCGGCTTGAGGTTTTCTTTGGGAGGCCGGGTCTACTTAAAGTCGTGAAGAGCACTGCAACACTAGCAGCAACTCGAATTGGCTTGAGCTGGGTCAATGCCAACGCGTCCAGGACAAGCTCTACCAATCCCCTAATCCCTCTAGGCTAGGGTTAGGGCTTAGGGTTTTGGGATTAGGGTTTAGGGTGTAGGGCTTTGTAGAGTCTTAGGGCTTTAGGGTTTCAGGGTTTTGAGGTGTTTAGGGCTAAAAGGGTTTTAGTGCGTAGGATTTAGGGTTTCTGCAGCCATGGGTAGTGGTTCAGAAGCTCAAAATGGGGTAAATAGGCTTCAGGATAGGAACTGCAGCTCACTGTGTGGTTTCTGTATCATGGACCCTAAACCCTAAACCGTAAGCCGTAAACCCTAAACCCTAAGCCCTAAACCAACCCTAAACCTTAAACCCTAAATCCTAAACCCTAAACATGGCAGCCCAGGGAGCTGTTCTGAAGTCTCAATGTCTTGGCGATATTCTGCTCTAAGGCCTGAGCCCTAAACCCAACCCCCAAATAACCTTCTCACAACATCTACAAGCACATTCCCTTAACGCCTCCCTATTATGGTTACTCGTTAGTGGGCTTTTTGGGTTTAATGTGTTTTTTTTTGTTTTTACTTGGGGCTTCCAGGGGTTTGGCTCGAATCCTGAGGTCTGCCAGATCGCGAACGTCCTCTTCCCGAAGGGGTTCTCGTGCGTGTTGCGCTTGGAGAGACACTGGCTTCTAAGGGCTTGATGAGTCCGGATTTGAAGGCTGGCGGTCTTGGGTCTGGGGGCTTGGGGTTGAGGGTCTAGGGGTTTTCGTTTGAGGCTACTTTAAAAGCCTTCGGCTCCAAACACGACATTCCAGCTTCTGAGCCCTAGGCCCTAATAACACCTCAAACCCTCAAGCCGTGGCTCAGGACGCCTAGACCTAGACCTTTGCCTCGGGCATTTAAGCTTTAGGGTTTCAAGGGTCACAAAGTTTTGGGTTTAGAGGTGTATGGCGTGGCTTTCGTCCCCCCCGCCCGCCCCAAAAAAAAGCAAAAACGAAAAAGGAAAGAAAAAGAGCAAACAAACCTCAGCCCTAAGCCCTACAAGCCCTACAAGCCCTAAACCTTAAACGCTTTGCCTTGAACCCTCGACCCGAAGTACTGCCCTTCTTGTGCAAGCTGTGAAATGGAATCACACTCAGGGTTCGTTGGGTTTAGGGTTTAGGGTTTAGGGTTTAGGGTTTAGGGTTTAGGGTTTAGGGTTTAGGGTTTAGGGTTTAGGGTTTAGGGTTTAGGGTTTAGGGTTTAGGGTGGATAGTCCAGGAAGGTTTTGGAAGGCTTTGGAAGCCTTAGGAAGGTTTTGGAAGGTCTCTGGGCTTAGGAAGGTTCAGGGTTTCGGGTTCAGGAAGGTCTTTCAGGACCCGAAAAACCCCAGTTTCGAGTAGTACGGGTGTTTCGGGTTTGATTTTCCATGGCTTCCTTGCAAGTACGTCTTTTTCAGCCTTAAACCCCTAAGCCCTAACCCCTAACCCCTAGCCCCTTCACACTAAACCCTAAACGCTAAAAGAGACTACCCATGAACCTTCAAGTAGGGCACCGGGCGCAGGCATCGGCAGGCATTTTTGCAGCGCAGAATGCGCACCCGCCCGGCGGAGTTTAGAATGTGGACCCTAAACCCTAAACCCTCAACTCTAAGCCCTAAACCCTAAACCCGAAACCCTAAACGGGATGTTCAGGGTGCAAAGGTTGAGGGTTTAGGCTTCGAAAGCCACCCCGAGGGCCGGAAGCCGGGTTTTTCAATTGTCGACATGCTCAAGGGTCCTTCGTTTCTGATGAGTGCTTTTAGGCTTAGGGTTTAGGGTTTGGGGTTTAGGGTTTAGGGGTTAGCCTTCTTTGTTTTTAGATCCAATCGACCACCAGTCGCCATGGCCCTGTTCGCGGCACCCCTGGCATTGCCCGCGCCGCATGTGGCCGTGCTCCGGAGGAAATTGTTTGGGGGTTTCCGAGACTGATGGGTTCTTTTTCGGGGTTGCGTCCTAAGGAACTTAAATCTCAAACCCTAAACCGTAAACCCCCAACCCCCAAAGCCCCTTTCTGGGTTTACACAGGGGGGGGACCCCAATTTTTTCGAAGCTCCCGGTCTGCCGAAACCTGGATGCTGAAGCCTAATCCTAAAACGTAAGCAAAAAACCCTAAACCCTAAACCCTAAACCTTAAACTCTAAACCGTAAAGCTAACACAACGCAGAACTTCATTCTAGACCTTCAAGCCTGGAGCCTGTGGCCACAGAACCTCAAACTCCCCAAGCTTCCCGAATCCACGAACCCTAAACCCTAAACCCTAATCCTAAAACCTTAAACCCTAAACCCTAAGCCCTAAACCCTAAACCCTAAACCCTAAACCCGAAACCCGAAACCCTAAACCCTAAACCCTAAACCCTCCCCCTTGCATTGGTTGTTCGGGTTTCGGGGGTAAGGCGCGCGGCGCCTTGCCGGCCCCAGCGCCGCGCACGGGCGCCTCCAGCAGGTGTGGGTTTGGGAGTTTAGGGTTTAAGGGTTTAAGGGTTTAGGGTTCAGGGTTTAGGGTTAAGGGTGGAAGGGTGTAAGGGTTTAGGGTTTAGGGTTGAAGGGTTGAAGGCTTTAAGGGTTCAAGATTTTAGGGTTTAGGGTTAAGTTCTTGTGTTGTGGGTTTGGAATTTTAGAGTGTTTTTTAGGGTTTAAGGGGTTTAAGTATAACGGGTTGCTTATAGGGGTTTATAGGGGTTTACAGGGGTTTCTAGGTGTTTATAGGGGTTTATAGGGGTTTACAGTTACAGGGGTTTTTAGGGGTTTATAAGGGTTTATAGGGTTTATAGGGTTTATAGGGTTTATAGGGTTTTCAGGGTTTATAGGGTTTACTGTTCACAGGGTGGGAGTTTAGGGTTTAGGGGTTTAAGGGTTGAAGGGTTTCAGGGTTGAAGGGTTGAAGGATTTAAGGGCTTAAGGGTTTAAGGGCTTAAGGGTTGAAGGCTTTAACGGTTGAAGGATTTAAGGGTTTAAGGGCTCAAGGGTGGTGCCTGGGCCACGGACATCACGTCGGAAGCCTGCATTCTTGAAGCGACACTCGTTGGGGGGGCAGGAACGACGATGAGGACGACCCTCAACCCTAAACCCGAAACCCTAAACCCTGAACCCCAAGCCCCAAGCCCCAAACCCCAAACCCCAAACCCCAAACCCCAAAGACCCCAAACCCCAAACCCCAAACCCCAAACCCCAAACCATAAACCCTAAACCCTAAACCCTAAACCCCAAACCCTAAACCCTAAAGACCCTGGGTGCGGCTCTCCCACCGTGGCGGAAGAGGCACACCGAAGACGGCCTTGGAGGTTCATGGTACGTATTAACCAGTCATAACCGTTACTTAAAACCCACTTATCAGCCCCTTAAGTGCCCTACTGGGGCTATAAGTACAGTTGTAAGTACAGCTATAATTGGTGAATATGTACCATGAACCTCCAAGCATGTCATGACGAGTGTGAAAGCCCAAACTGGAACCTGAGACGAAGCTGCACAACCTCGCCTGGCTTGTTCGACATCTTTTGGGTTTAAAGGTTTAAAAGGTTTAGGAGTTGAGGGTTTCAGGGCTTAAGGGTTTCAGGGTTTAAGGGTTTAGGGGATGAAGTGTGTAAGGGGTTTACGGGTTTAGGGTTTAAGGTTTACGGAAGCTTTAGGGGGTTCCGGAAGCCCTCCGAACATCTTCAACGCACCCTCGATGGGGTTTTTAGAAGTGAGTTTGACTGCAGGCACTACGGGGTTTTGAGTCTGGGCTTTAGGGCTTAGGGTTTAGGGTTTAGGCTTTAGGGTTTGGGGTTTAGGGTTTGACAAAGACCCACGGACCTTCACGTGCATTGTAAGCCTTACTTAGCCAATACTTGAGCTTTCAATCTGTTGCGATTCTTATCTGGTTGGAGCAACAAAGCGTAGCCTTGTTATACTGGCTGAGACTTTTAAGGCCTTAGGAACCCCGTTAGGACTGACCAGCGGCGGGCTAGGGTTTAGGGTTTAGGGTTTAGGGTTTAGGGTTTAGGGTTTAGGGTTTAGGGTTTAGGGTTTAGGGTTTAGGGTTTAGGGTTTAGGGTTTAGGGTTTCGGGTTTCGGGTTTCGGGTTTCGGGTTTCGGGTTTAGGGCTCATGGTGTAGTGGTTTAGGGGTTTAGGGCTTAGGGTTTAGTCAGTACTCTTGGGAGCAGGGCTGGACCAGTCGCAACCCCCTGAACTCCCTGGAACCCTTGAGTCAGGCCCTTAAGTTCTCCCAAACCTTAAGTTCCCTCCAACCCCCTCAAGCCCCCCAAGCCCCTTAAAACCCTTCAAACCCCTTAAAACCCTTCAAGCCCCTCAAAACCCCTCAAACCCCTTAAGCCCCTCAAACAACCCCTAAAAGCCGTAACAAGCCCCCTTAACACCCCCTTGAAACACCCTTAAGGCCCCTGAAAACCCCTGCCAGGCCATGGACCTAAAAACACCCTTTGAAAGCCCCCTTAAACCCCTTAAGAAACCCCCAGCCCATGGCCTTAAAAACCGTAGAGTAAAAACCCTGCTTAAAAACCCCCTTAAACCCCCCTTAAGAACCCCGTCAAAACCCCTTAAAAACACCCTCAACCCTAAACCCCAAACCCTAAACCCTAAACCCTAAACCCTAAACCCTAAAGCCCCCCCAGGCCATGGACCTGGGCGCCCTTGGGCGCCACGATGGGCGCGGCCGCCGCGGTGGCACGGCGGGCGGCGTCCACCACAGGCGTCGAGGCTCGGCTTCGGGGGCTTTGTTGGGGTTGAGGATTTAGGATTTAGGATTTAGGGAGTTTAGGGTTTAGGGTTTAGGGTTTAGGGTTCAGGGTTTAGGGTTTAGGGTTTAGGGTTTAGCGGGGGTTACGGGGTTTAAGGGGTTGAAGGGGCTTGGGGTTTTAAGGGGCTTCGGGCATTTGAGGGGTTTCAGGGGTTGACGGGGTTTAAGGGCTTGAGGGGTCATAGGGGTGATAGGGGTGATAGGGCTTAAGGCCCTGCAAGGGACGTTTAGGGTTGTAATGAAGGTCTAGAGGTGTCTACGGGGGTTTGACGGCTTGAAGGGATTCAGAATAGGTTTGGGGCTTGAGGCTGCGGAGTTCCGAGGTTTCGGCTTGTACGATGTGCTAAGGGGGCTTGCCAGGGTTTGGGGCTGATTGCTGTGGAGTTCGCAGGGCTCAGTGCATTTAAGGTGGAGGATGCTTTGGGTGCTTCGGGTGGTTTCTGGGCTTTAGGGGTGTGGTTTTGGCAAGCGGGGTCCTGGGTCTCGGGAAGCCTAAACCCTAAACCCTAGGTTGTCCTCCGACCTGGTCCCACCTAGGAATTTCGGTGCCCGGAACGGTTTAGGGTTGAGCGATCACGGTGATCCCAAAGAGTTCGATGCCCCAAAGCCCTGAGCCCTGACCGCCCTGCTTTCTGAAGTCCTAGCTAGACCCTAACGCCTAAACCCTAAGCCCTAAACCCCAACACTCAATATTTAACACTAAACGAAGGCTCGACATCCGGAGCCCCAAATCTCACAACCCGAAACCCCTAAACCCTAAACCCTAAACCCTAAACCCTAAACCCTAAACCCTAAACCCTAAACCCTAAACCCTAAACCCTAAACCCTAAACCCTAAACCCTAAGCCCTAAACCCTAAACCCTAAACCCTAAACCCTAAACCCTAAACCCTAAACCCTAAACCCTAAAACCTAAATCCTAAACCCTAAACCCCTCAAAGGCATGCAGTTTCAGAGTCCCTCAAGTCCACACCCCTGATTCCTCCCGTCCCCACACCCCCTCACAACAAGGGTTTCGGGTTTAGGGTTGAGGGTTTAGGGTTTCGGGTTTAGGGTTTAGGGCTTGGGGCTTAGGGCTTAGGGTTTAGGGTTGAGGGTTTAGGGTTTAGGGTTTAGGGCTTGGGGCTTAGGGCTTAGGGCAGAAAGCACATCCAAAACTCATGATCCCCCAAGGCCTCGACCCCGCACCAAAACAAGAAGCCACAAAACCCTAAACCCTAAACCCAAATACCCTACCAGAGGTTCATGGGTAGTAACAAGTGGGCTGTAAGTAAGGTAACTATGGTTCGAATTGGTTCTAAAATTGTTCAGGGTACTTCAAACCCTACTTATAACAACCCATGAACCTTCAAGTAGCCTAGGGTTACCTAAACCCTAAACCCTAAACCCTAAACCCTAAACCCTAAACCCTAAACCCTAAACCCTAAACCCTAAACCCTAAACCCTAAACCCTAAACCCTAAACCCTAAACCCTAAACCCTAAGCCCCCGGAGGCCCCGGCCGTTGAGACCGCGGACGCTCGGCGCGCCCGCGCGCGGCGGAGTATGAAAGCTGCCTCCCGGACGTGTTGGTCGGAGGGTTTGGGGGTTTGGGGGTTGGGGTTCAGGGTCTTGGGGTTTACTTAGGGTTCAGGGTTTAGGGTTTGGGGCTCAGGGTTAGGGTTTGGGGTTCAGGGTTTATGAGGTTTCGGTTTTAGGGTTCAGGGTTTTAGGGTTCCGGGTTTAGGGTTTCCGGGTTTGGGGGGGTTCAGGGTTTCGGGTTTGGGGGTTGAGGGTTTATGGACTCCCGGGTGCGCTTCCTAGGGTCCTGAAAGGAGGCGCCTAGGGGGTGTAGGGTTTTCAAGTTTAGGTTGTAGGAGGAAAAGGGGGTTTAGGGGTTTGGGTGCCGAGGTTTAGGGGTTCAGGGGTTTAGGGGTTTAGACTTTCGGGTTTAGGGTTTAGGGTTTAGCCTTCAGGGGCTTAGGGGTTATTGGGTTGTAGAAGTTTAGGCGTTCTAGGGTTTCGGCTTCAGTGTTGAGGATTCAGGCTTGAGGGCTTCCCAGCGCATCCTTCAAACCTGCAGCTTTCATGGGTTCTTCCTACTGACCACGACGCATAGGGTTTAGGGTTTAGGGTTTAGGGTTTAGGGTTTAGGGTTTAGGATTTAGGGTTTAGGGTTTCGGGTTGAGGGTTAAGGTCCCCCCATCGGATAGACTTTCCAGCGGACGTTGGCTATACAAGTGATGCTATGAATCTGCAAAATCCGAAAAAGCACAGATCTTTAGACCTCCCGGTAGAACCCTCCACAAGCCACAGACAGTTGCTTTTTTTGTCGCCATCCCCCCCCCCCCCCCCCCCCCCCCTTTGTTATGTGTCGGGACCTGAGCGGCCAAAACCCCAAAGCCCATAAACCTGAAACCCTAAGCCCCCAAACCCTACTTCAAGGTCCATGGGTAGCTATAAGCAGGGTTGTAAGTACTCTAAATACGGCTACAAGCAGTCGTCATTCTAGTTGCCTTACTTATAACCCAACTTGTAGCACAACCCCACTTGTAACTACCCATGAACCTCCAAGTAACCCTAACCCTAAGCCCCCAACCCTAAACCTGTAACCCAAAAGACCCTCAAAGCCGAGATCGCGGTCAGTGATCCCCGGGAGTGCGAGGCCCCCGCGCGTGGTCCCCCTAAGCCCTGCTTGAATGTTCGTGGGTAATATCGAGGTCGGAAGAATTAGGGTTTAGTGTTCAGGGTTCAGGGTTAGGGTTTAGGGTAATATAGGGATCGGGATCGGAATAGTTCCTAATAGTATTTTTCCTCATCGTCCCTATATAATTATGCTACAACAACCTCCCCCCCAAATACTAATCATTAAGGCCCGTAGGAAGTTTAGAGTTAAGGGTTTAAGATCTAAGTCTTGGGTTTAGGGTGTAGGGTTCAGTTCAAGGTACTGTTAACAAGTTTATTAGGCCATGATAGCAGCAGTTGCCCTATTGGCAGCCCTACTTCTAACACCCTAAACCCTAAACCCTAAACCCTAAACCTTAAACCCTAAACCCTAAATCCTAAACCCTGAACCCTAAAACTGCCTGTGGGCCTTGAGTAAACTGGACCGACAGTAAGTTCCATTTCCCAACCCCGAGGATCCCTCGGCAGCGTCTGGGCCTTCGGGGTGTGGGAGGGGGGTTTGGGTTTACGGAAACTTTGCGGGGGGGTTCAGAGTTTGGGGTTTAAGGGTTAGGGCGCTTCAGAAATTGTGCAGTCTGCCTTGTTTGGCAAGTTACACCCTGGTACGGTGTAGGTAAAAGGACCCCGAAAAAAACTTCAGGCCCGAAGCCTCCAGCCCCCCGACTCCTAAGCGCTTTAAGGGTTTAGGGGTTTAGGGGTTTAGGGGTTTAGGGTTTAGGGTCTGCCTTTCGGGCCGCAAGGAAGGCGGGGAGCGCCTGTGGAGGATATAGCATCCCTTGAAACCCACCCAGAACCAACACATACTCCCTAAGCCCTCAACCCTAAGCCGTAAGCCTTAAGCCCTAAACCCTCAACCCTAAGCCCTCAACCCTTAAGCCCGAGAGCCAGGAGCGCTTCGTCTTGCCCCCCTCGGCCCCCGCTCGGCTGCAGGCTCTGCGAGGCGGATAATGGGGAGGGGGCGGGGCGGTTCCTCAAAACATGAAGCCCTCAAAGCCAAAGTCCCAGGTCGAGGTTGCCTCAAACCCCCACAGTTCAGTGACAGGCAGAGGTGATGTACTGGCCGTTGGGTTTAGGGTTTAGGGTTTAGGGTTTGGGGTTTAGGGTTGGGGTTGAGGGTTCCGCGCATAGTGTTTACGCGATAGAAACGTCCTTCTTGGTTTGGAGGGTGCCGGAACCTAAACCCTGACTTGCTCCCGACGTCCACGGCAGGCACCTACTACCTCAATGGTCGGCGGCCCAAAGGGTTTAGGGTTTAGGGTTTCAAATGCTGGATGGGGGGGGGGGGGGGGGGGGGGGGGGGTGGACTGCCAGGGTGCAGGGCCAGGTTACGGGGGGTTTGGGATTCTGAGGGTTGAGTCACACACCCCCCCCCGCCCAAAAAAATTGTCGTGTGTAAGTAGGGCACCCTAAACCCTAAACCCTGAACCCTAAACCCAAACCCTAAACCCTGAACCCTGAACCCTAAACCCTAAACCCTCCGGGCACTTCTGGTCCCGGCTTCAAACCCTGAACCCTGAACCCTGAACCCTGAACCCTGAACCCTCAACCCTAACCCTAAACCCTAAACCCTAAACCCTAAACCCTAAACCCTAAACCCTAAACCCTAAACCCTAAACCCTAAACCCTAAACCCTAAACCCTAAACCCTAAACCCTAAACCCTAAACCCTAAACCCTAAACCCTAAACCCTAACCTAAACCCTAAACCCTAAACCCTAAACCCTAAACCCTAAACCCTAAACCCTAAACCCTAAACCCTAAACCCTAAACCCTAAGCCCTAAACCCTAAACCCTAAGCCCCAAGCCCTAAGCCCGAAACCCGAAACCCTAAACCCGAATAGGATGAGGGCAGCGCAGTGGGAGCAGGCCAACGGCCGGGTAGTAGAAGAGTTGGAGACCGTGGGCATCGCCTTATTCGGAATGAAGGGATGGCGTACCCTATAGAATCCTTTGCACGGTGTATATTATATAATTAATATAATTAATATCATATCATATAATATAATATAATATAATATAGTATAAAATGAAATAAAATAATATAATCTAATATAGGGGGGTTTTAAGGTGCCGCATTCCCTACTAAGAGCCTGTAGGTAGCTTGACACAGCACACATGTACACATTTCAAGACTTGAGCCCTAGCCATAAACCCTAAACCCTAAAACCTAAACCCCACACAAGCCGTAAAAAGGCTGTACGCTAGGCTTTCACCGCACCTTACCTCCTAAGCCCGCAAACCAGAACCCTAAACCCTAAACCCTAAACCCTAAACCCTAAACACGAAACCCTAAACCCTAAACCCTAAACCCTAAACCCTAAACCCTAAACCCTAAACCCTAAACCCTAAACCCTAAACCCTAAACCCTAAACCCTAAACCCTAAAACTTGCAGGGGGTTTTAGGGCTCGGGGTCCCCAAAGGCCTGGCAAGCTGCGACCAGGGAGGTCGCCTGGTCCATCCCTTCGAGGCCCCTCTCCGTTTTTTTTGTTTTTTTTTTTGTTTTTGTTTTTTTTTTCGTAGGGTTGTAGGGTTTCTAGGGTTCATGTAGAGTTTATAGGGTGTTTAGGGGGGGTTTCTGGGGTTCATGTAGAGTTTATAGGGTGTTTAGGGGGGTTTCTGGGGTTCATGTAGAGTTTATAGGGTGTTTATGGGGTTTCTGGGGTTCATATGGAGTTTATAGGGTGTTTAGGGTTTCTGGGGTTCATATGGAGTTTATAGGGTGTTTAGGGTTTCTGGGGTTCATATGAGTTTATAGGGTGTTTAGGGTTTCCAGGGTTTGTAAGATTTAAGGTTTAGGGTTCTGCTGTCCAGGCAATGCCTAAAACCGTGCTCCCTGCCCTCTTATCGGCTGCTCTTTTGTGGGGATGGGCTGACAGAGCTCGCCATCTTCAGTGCTCTTAGACCCTCAGCCCCAAACCCCCAAGTCCTAAAAACACTTAAAGCCTTTAAAGCCCGAAAATCCGTCAAGAACCCCGAACACCCTAAATCCCAAACCCTAGAAACCCCAAACCCAATCCACCCTACTAAACCCCCAAAACCCTACCCTGAATCCTAAACCCTAAGCCCTAAACCCTAAACCCGAAACCCTAAACCCGAAACCCTAAACTACTAAACGCTAAACTCTATAAACCCAACCTTCAAGTAAAGCAGCAAAACTCTCTCAAGCCTTGGTCCCCGTGTGCTTCGCGTGAAACATAGGGTTGTCGGGTTTGTCAGGTTATCCTTCTAGGGTCTAGGGTCGTAGGGTTATATAACTTATTTTAGTCATATATTTTATGTTCAGGTTAGGGTCTAGGGTCGTAGGGTTATATAGCTTGTTTTAGACATATTTACATTTTCGGGTTGGTGTTATAGGGGTTGTGGGGTTGCAGTTTTAGGATTTAAGGCTGTAGGCTTGTAGGGTTTTGGGTTGGTTTTCGGTTTAGGGCGCGCGTGGCCAGCAAGAAGACGCGGTAAGTTTTCAGCCCCCAGCCCGAAACTCCGCCTGAACCGCAAACCCTAAACCCTAAACCCTAAACCCTAAACCCTGAACCCTGAACCCTGAACCCTGAACCCTGAACCCTGAACCCTGAACCCTGAACCCTGAACCCTGAACCCTGAACCCTAAAACCTAAACCCTAAACCCTAAACCCTGCACCCTAAACCCTAAACCCTAAACCCCGAAGCCCAAACCCCAAGCTCCCCACACCCCGATTACCCGATACCCCCCCCTCCCCCCCAACAACCTAAACCCTAAACCCTAAACCCTAAACCCTGAACCCTGAACCCTGAACCCTGAACCCTGAACCCTGAACCCTGAACCCTGAACCCTAAACCCCTCGAGCTGCCAGGCTCACGGCTTCATCCGCTCCTTCGAGTTCCTGGGGGACGGCGCGGGGGCCCGGTTTCCTCCAGGGTTGAGGGTTACAGCGGTTTAGGGTTTAGGGTTTAGGGTTTAGGGTTACAGGGGTTCTGGGGTTATAGGGTTATAGGGTTATCGGGTTATCGGGCTTAGGGTTATAGGGTTATAGGGTTATAGGGTTATAGGGTTCTAGGGTTTAGGGTTATAAGGTTGAAGGTTATAGGGTTAGATGGTTACGATGTTCGGAGTTTAGGGCTTAAATGCTACTAAGGGAAGTTACATGGTCCCTCTATACACTCTCCCACCCCGGTTTAGGGTGTCGGGGTTTAAACGCATCCTTCCTAAGCAGTTCGCCCTTCAAAACTCCTAAAGACCCAGCCCTTCTACTTCGCGCTCTCCACCAGCGTGGAAGATGTTGAGATTCCAATTTCGGGGTTTGAGGCCAAATCCCTTTACCCTTAAGCCCTGAAACCCGAAACCCTTTGCCAGGGCGCCACGAAATCCTCCCCAAACCCCCAAAGCCGAAATTCCTTACCAACCCTTTCGGTTTACGGGGGCTTTAGGGGCTTTAGGGGCTTTCGGGGGACTCTGAAAGCCCCTAAAATTCCTTGACAAAAAAGCGCCGAAGGCACGGTCGTCTACCGGGCCAAGTTCGTCCGAACGCCTTGCCGGGAACTCGCCACTTGGCTCCCCTTCTTTCAGGTTTAGGGTTTAGGGTTGGGGTTTGGGGTTTAGGGTTTGGGGTTTAGGGTTTAGGGTTTGCGCGTGGTCTCTTTGAGGGTTCAGGGTTTACAGGGGCTTGAGGGTTGTAGGGCTTTAGGCGCTTAAGGGCTTCAATAGGGATTAGGGATTAGGGTTTTAGGGTTGAGGATTTAGGAGCCTCCAAAGCCCTAAACTCCTAAGCCCTCAGTTTAGGGTTTATAGGGTTTGGTTCCCAAGCCCTAAACGCAAACCCTAGGGGCTGTCAAAAGAAATAGTGGCTCTCAGGCACTCGGGTGGCCTTGTTTTCAAAGGACGTGTGGACGTCACAGGACGTAGGGTTTTCGACTTACGGCTTTAGCTTTTATGTTTTGCTCCTTTTATTCGCGTTTGTTAAACAGACATTTGTATGGGTTGATAGGTTTCGACTAGGGTTTAAGGGGTGCAGGGTTTAGGGTTGTTGAGGGCGTACGGCCGCGCTTGAAATGACACCCCGAAGCCGAAAGCCGAAAGCCCCTAAACCCCAAACCCTAAAGCCTAAACCCTGAACCCCTAAACCCCTAAATCCCAAAACCCCTAAACCCCTAATCCCCTAACCCCCTAAACCCCTAAACCCCTGAACCCCTGATCCCCTAAACCCTAAACCCAACAGCCTAAATCCTTCGCCGTGCCAAGGAGACGGCAGCAGGGAGGCCCCTCTTTCGAGGAGCTGCGTCTTGCTGAGCTCGGCCTAGACGTTGCTGGGTTTTTGAGGTTTTTGGGTTTTCTAATCGCCCTAGGCCCTGAGGGAGCCCGAAAAACCCTAAACCCTAAACCCTAAACCCTAAACCCTGATCTCCAAGCCCGAAATCCCCAACAGCTCAAGCAGCCAGAGACAACTCCAGGAACCTTAGCAAAGCAGCAGCTAAGCCTCATGGGACTCTCCCTTGGACGGGTAATTTTGGGTTTTGGGGGACTCTTTTTAAAGATTCCCAAAACACTTAGGGCCCATATTTAGGAGCATGTTACAGAAAACCTTTAGGGGTACAACTTTAGGCGTACGAGTCTTAACCCCTAAAGTAAGCACCAAGCCTGCCCACCCAAGGAACGCGGCACGGCAGAACTTCAACAACCTGAAAGCCACCCTTAAACCCTTAAACCCTTAAACCCTTAAACCCTTAAACCCTTAAACCCTTAAACCCTTAAACCCTTAAACCCTTACACCCTTAAACCCTTAAACCCTTAAACCCTTAAACCCTTAAACCCTTAAACCCTCAAACCCTTAAACCCTTAGACCCTTAAACCCTTAGACCCTTAGACCCTTAAACCCTTAAACCCTTAAACCCTTAAACCCTTAACCCCTTACACCCTTAAACCCCCAACCCTGAAGCTCTCAACCCCAAACCCTCAACCCTAAGCCCTCAACCCTGAACCCTTCAAAACCCTACACTCTAAGCCCCCAACCCTGAGTCCTAAACCCTAGACCCCAAAACCCGAAACCCAGTGAGTCTTCCCTAGACCCTCAAACCCTACACCCTAAACCCTAAACCTTAAACCCTAAACCCTAAACCCTCCACCCTCAGAAGCCCCCAAACCCCCAAACCCTAAATCCAGCCCTCCCAGGAGTCTTCTCCAACGTGGTGGACTTCGACCTCCCCCTGGGCTTGCTGAATGCGCCGCGGGCGGCACTCTTTGTAGGGAGGGCTCAGGGTTCAGGGGCCTGGGTTTAAGACACCCGAGCTTGCGGTTCAGGGGTTCAGGGTTTCAGGGTTATGGGGTTCTAGGGTTATAGGGTTCTAGGGTTCAGGGATCAGTGGTCAACCCCCAGCTATCCAGAATAAGGGGTTGCCTTTTCTTTTGAGGGTGTTGGGGCTTGAGGCTTAGAAGTTGTCTTTACTGAGTATACCGGGTTTCGTATCGATCCCCTCGCTATCCTCGTTGCAAACGATGCAGCTGGGGGCTGTTGAGGTTTGCATCCTTGTTGGATGCTTGAGGTCATAAGGGGCCGTGTTGCAACAGGGACCCCGAAGACGCCATACTTTGGAGAAGCTGCCAAAGCTACCACCTGTTACCCAGGCGGCGCATTTGGGGGGGAGCTTTGAAGTGGACAATCTTTGGACAATGGATTTTTCAGGATGTGTGTTGCTGTGGCATGCAGCTCGAACCGTGGTAAGCACGTATCCTGCTGAGCAACCGCCACACAGGGATGTCTACCTCCTCAAGGGTAGGCGGGCCTGCAGATGCTTGCAAAGACCGTGAAGGTGCGCGGGGCTTTGCTTGGCCCGTCCTCTTCATGCAGGTGTGCAAAATCCGCACGAAAATGACGCGCTTTCGGCCTCCGGGTGAAGCCCACAGTCCTCCGGAGCAACTACCGCCGATGGCTGGCAGGATTGTGCAAGGATCTCACTCCGGAGCATCGTGCTCGTGTGCAAGAGCACCACGAGCAGCGCTTGGTGAAGCGCGCACGAGACGCTTGCAAACATTTGTTCATTCAAATCAGTTCTGTTGTGCATAGGGGAATCCCTCAAGTGTATACAGAGGCCGTGATGATGAATAAAAGCCATATTTATATTCCTGAACTACGGGGGGTGGGGCACTTTGAGTATGAAGTAGACAACGGTTCTTAAAGCGCGCACCTGGTTCATGATGTCGAAGAGGAGCAAAGATTCTTGCGCTTCTCGTGTCAGTGCTTGGGAAGTGAACGTGGTGGGAGAACAGATTACACCCCCCAAACGTGGGCAATGCCCTAATCCAACCCCCCAAAACGACCACAACTAAACCCTAAACCCTAAACCCTAAACCCTAAACCCTAAACCCTAAACCCTAAACCCTAAACCCTAAACCCTAAACCCTAAACCCTAAACCCTAAACCCTAAACCCTAAACCCTAAACCCTAAACCCTAAAAAGACCATCCCAGGCCTTGTCGCCCAGGAGCCGCGAGACGGCGAACCTCACGTGCAGGTCGGGGGTCGGGTCCGTGCAAAGGGGGCTTCAGGATCTTTGAGGGTTTAGTGTGATGTAGGGTTCAGGGTTTAGGGTTGAGAGGGTTTAGGGTTTGGGGTTTAGGGCTACTGATTTGGGGTTTAGGGTTTGGAGGGTTCAGGGTTTGGGGTTTAGGGTGGGGGCCTACCTGAGAACGCAGTGCGCTTGGAGAAGCCCGACATGGCTCCGGGGTTTGAGGGTTTTGGCTTTTCATGGGACTCTACCTGAGCCAGGACTTCGGGGTTAATGGTTTAGGTCTTCCTCCCCCCCCCCCCCCCCACAAAAAAAAAAAAAACTGTGCCAATCTGTGGCGAGGCCCTGGCCGCCCGCTGCGCAGCAGAAGCCGGTGCTGCTGTGTTCAGGCAGGGCTGTATCTGCACTTTGGGGTTTTAGGGTGTAGGGTTTAGTGTTGAGGGTTTAGGGTCTAGGGTTTAGGGTTTAATTACGGTAAGCCCTTGCCCCATACAGCCTGGGAACGTTTTGGGAGCTCCACCGTTGGACATGTTCCGCTTTTGTAAGCTACGCGAGCTCTGATGCCTGTGGCCCCTTGAGACCTTTTTGGGGAGAAGCCTTAAAGGATACAAGGACCCCAAGTTAAGTGCCCGTAATGTACCCCCTAGAAGTTTGCGTGGGAGCTGGGGTTTAGGGGGACCTTCAAACTTGGAACCCTAAGATGAGAGTTTGCGCCGTCTTTCTCTTCGCGGCCATGGCAACTCGTCGGAATTGCAGCGAAGCTTCTACTGTCCCTCAATCCCTGGCTCCCAACGCATTCTGTGCTCTCCCAACGGATTCTGTGCCCTGTGCCCAAACCTCAGCCCGCAAGAATGCAAGCATTCAGCCCTCTAAGTACCATCTTGCCAGGTGACAACGACACGCCAATGGCCCTGGACTCCTGCCTGCCAACAGCCCGAAACCCGAAACCCTGAACCCGAACCCTAGACCCTAAACCCTGAACCCAAAGCATCTTCGGGTTATGAGGTTCAGGGTTCAGGGTTTAGGAAGCCCTTAAGTCGCCAAATCCTGCATCTGCAGCCCTGAAACGTTTTCGGCTGCAGGCTTTGGGGATTTAGGGTTTAGGCTGGTTTAGAGGCCTGCAGCTACAGCCCTCAAGAAAGCCCGAAAAGCCCGAAAGCCCCAATTAAAACCCTACAACCCTACAGAAGTGAAGTGCTGAAGCCCTAAAACCCGAAATCCCTAAACCCTAAAGCCCTGAAGCCCTAAAGCCCTAACATCCTACAGCCCTGAAGTGCTGAACCCCCAAAGCCCTAAAACCCTAAACCCTAAACCCCTGAACCCTGAATTTTTTTAAAAATATTTTCGAACCCCTAAGCCCTAGACCCTGAACCCAAGGACGGCTCTAGCTTGGAGACCTTGGGCCCTGCGGACTACGAAGGCTTGGCAGGCGCGGCGTGGGGGGGGGGGGGGGGGGGCTTTAAGGATTTAGGGGTTAGGGGCTAGGGTTCGGGGTCTAGGTTTAGGGGTTAGGGGTTAGGGGTTAGGGTTCCGGGTCTAGGTTTAGGGGTTAGGGTTTGGGGGGTTCCGGGGTTTAAGGTTCGGGGTCTGGGTTTGGGGTTTAGGTGGAAGCCTGCAAGCTCCTGACACCTGGGGAGGGCCGGCATATTTAGACTTAGGGCTTAGGGGCTGGGGTTTAGGGTTTACGGTTGCCTAATGCCAAGTCCTCCGAAGGCTGTGACGTTGTGGGTACAACTGCGATGTATTAGGAGCTTCATACCCTAAACCCTAAACCCTAAACCCTAAACCCTAAACCCTAAACCCTAAACCCTAAACCCTAAACCCTAAACCCTAAACCCTAAACCCTAAACCCTAAACCCTAAACCCTAAACCCTAAACCCTAATCATCTTTGGTGCTCGGGCGAGCCTTGATCTTTGGGGTTTGTCCTTTTGGAGCTCCGTACCCCCTTTTCCAATTACAATTGGACTGTTTCCAGCCTCCTCCGCTGTTCCATCCTCGCTGGCTCTTCCAATCATCACCCTTCCAAGAGCCGTCATCATCGGACTTCTTCTTCCAGTCTGAGCCGGAACTCTGGTTTCCCCACTTCCAGCTTTGCCATCTCTTTTCAGGCTCCCCTCTCGCAGGGAGCTCGTCCTCCGACTTCTTGTCTTTCTTCTTTTTGTCCTTCTTGGACTTTTTGGCCTTCGCATGCTTCTCATGCTTCTTCTTGCTCGATCCCTTCTTCTTGTCCTTTCTGGACTTCTTCGAGGCCTTCGACTTTTTCTCTCGCTTTCTGGGGCGTGTCGGCTCTGAAGTGAGCTCGAAGTTTCCGCATGTGAGCTCTCAGAACCAGAATCCGAACTCGTCATGGCGACGGGACACTGCCAAAATGACACTCACGGGCACTATCCCACTCGGCTCGAGGTCAGAAAAGGGACACGAATCCGGTTGTTTCGCTCAACACACACTCAGTCGATCAGGCTGTTTGTCAAACAACAAGCTTCCCAGCTCAACAGCAATCACGCTACTTTGGTGTTTCTCACCGTCGCTCCGGAGCTCTATCTGAGCTTTCTCTGGCTCTTCTGAACCATGCTCTTTTTGAGCAAATCGAATCATCCTCATTGCTCGTAAAATGTACAACACGACCTGACGAGCAGACGAGAGCTGTGGTCAAATCAAGCAATAGCGACAGTGATCTGCTACTACACTACCCACACACCAGAAAGTTACATGGGCAAGATGACAGTGAGCTGCGGCGACACTACAGGCCGAAGCTGCTGTCTGAAGGGGAGTCCGAGCAAGTAGGCCCCCAGAATCATTACAGGTGAAAGCGCTGCGTTTTCACAAGACTCGGCTTAAGCCCCCCTTAAGCCCCCCTTAAGCCCCCCCTTAAGCCCCCCCTTAAGCCGCCCCTTAAGCTCCCCCTTAAGTCCCCCCCTTTAAGCCCCCTTTAAGCCCCCTTTGAAGCCCCTTTCAAAAGGTCTTCTTCAAAGCCCCCCCCTTTGCCCCCCCCTTAAGCCCCCCTTAAGCCCCCTCCCCCCCTTAAGCCCCCCCTTAAGCCCCCCCTTAAGCCCGCCTTTGAGCAAAGGTGATGGGCCCATCAAGAGAGGTGAAGAGAACAGTTCTAAATTCCACTCTATCGCAGATCCACTCGACCTTGTTTCTCGTCCTGCGAAGCCTGTAGAAGAAGAGAGGAGAAGAGAATTGTTCTGAATTCAGCCACCTTGTTTCTTGTTGTCCTCCGAAGCCTGTAGAAGAAGAGAGGAAAAGAGAATTCCAAATGGGTGGAGTTTTTGGGCCGCACGACAAAAATTGAAAAAAACAGCGGGAGTTGGGCCAGAAGCTGCGTTTCGAGTGCCTGCAGAAGATCTTTGGTGCTTTTAGTGGCTTGTGTTTAAGGTGTTTTCTTTGCAAAACCTTGTCTTGCTTAAGCCGAACTGCATGCTTGATAACAGGATCTTTCATTTCGCAGGTGACCGAATCGAAAAGCCGATTGAAGGAGAAGGAAATTTTTGAAACATGCTGTGCTCAAGAGGCTCCTCTTTGAACAGTCCCCGTGCTGACGAACCGCTAAGCCTGCTCGAGTGATGAATCGTCTCCAGTTCCGATCTCGTGGAAGGGGAACCGTAAGCACAACAATGCAGATGATTGCATTGTTGCTTTGGAAGCGCGAGTCAACAACTTTGAGTTCAGAAATTGCTGGCTTGTCGAGAACGTGCACGCGAACTTCAAGAGCGTACAGCTGAGATTCCTTTCATGCCAAGGCAATTGCAGGACATGACAGTGGAGCGACAGAAGCGCATGGGCAGTGCTTATCGGCTGCGCCATCACCTGAGAATTCCCTAAACCCTAAACCCTAAACCCTAAACCCTAAACCCTAAACCCTAAACCCTAAACCCTAAACCCTAAACCCTAAACCCTAAACCCTAAACCCTAAACCCTAAACCCTAAACCCTAAACCCTAAACCCTAAACCCTTAAACCTAAACCCTAAACCCTAAACCCTAAACCCTAAACCCTAAACCCTAAACCCTAAACCCTAAACCCTAAACCCTAAACCCTAAACCCTAAACCCTAAACCCTAAACCCTAAACCCTAAACCCTAAATCAAGCTCCCCGAAACCCTAAACCCTAAACCCTAAATCAAGCTCCCCGAAACCCTAAACCCTAAACCCTAAACCCCAAACCCTAAATCCCAAATCCGAAACCTTAACAAGCCCTGGCAAACCCTAAGCCGTAACCCTGAACCCTAAACCTTGAGACCTCACAAGCCCTAACAAGCAACAACAGGCCCTAACAAGCCCAAACACACCTTAAACCGTCACCCTAAAAAGCCTCAATTCCTCAACTCCCGCAGGTGAGAAGTGGCTGGCCCACACCCGGCGGGATCCGTCGCGGGGCCGCCCGGGCCTCGCTTCTCTTGGCTCGTGTTCTTTGAGGGTTTAGGGATATCTGGGGGTTCGGGTTTAGGGTTTATATGGGGTGTGTATAGGGTTTGTATAGGGATGTGGGGGTAGGGTTTAGAGTTTAGGTCTTTTTTGGATTAGGGTGTTGGGGGTTGGATTACGGACTTTGGGCTCAGGGCAACTTGCATAACCGCCGATTTAAAAGCAAGCCGACAGCCCAGTCCAAGCTGGAGAAGCCTATTGATTTGCATGCCTCCTTGTTCGGGTGTGCAGACCCTACGAAGGCCCTGGCACCCTAAGCCCTAAACTGCCCTAAACCTTGAACCCCAAGTAAACCCTGAACCCTAAAGGCCGCCACGTTGTCTTGCGCTCTTTTGCGAGGCTTACAAATCCTGAAACCTTAACCCGAAACCCTAAACCCTAAAACCCTTAACCCCTAAACCGCTAAACCCCTAAACCCTAACCCCCCTAAAACAAATCTGCTCTTTTGAGAGGCCTGGTCTTCGCATCCACCACCTACGTGAACGATCCGAAGGAGACGCTGGCAACCAGGCTGCTGTGGAGCCCTCAGGGGTTTAGGGGTTAAGGGGTTTAGGGGTTTAGGGGTTTAGGGGTTTGGGGGTTTAGGGGTTTAGGGGTTTAGGGGTTTAGGGGGTTTAGGGGTTTAGGGGGTTTAGGGGTTTTTGGGGTTTAGGGGTTTTTGGGGTTTAGGGGTTTAGGGGTTTAGGGGTTTGGGGTTTAGGATTAGGGTTTAGGGCTTAGGATTAGGGTTTGGGGTTTAGGGGTTGAGGTTGCTGTGGAGGGCTCAGCAGTGCAAAAGCAGGGACATTAGGGGTTTAGGGGTTTCGGGGTTTAGGGGTTAGGGTTCAGGGTTTCGGATTAGGGTTTAGGGTTGAGGGTTTAGGGTCATGGCGTTAGGGGTTTAAGCGATTGGGGGGTGGGATTTAGGTTTTGGGGTTTAGGGGGTTAGGGGTTTAGGGGTTTAGGGTTTAGGATTCGGGTTTAGGGTTTAGGGTTGAGGGTTTAGGGTCATGTTCTTGGCCTTGATGGGGCTCTTTGTGCCTGCAGCTTGGTGGAGATTATCCTTTTAAGGCATGACCCCAGAAAGCTTTACCCAAATAGAGAGTTCCAGGTATACTCAAACTTGAAGCCGAGTTCCTTTTCGGAGCAGTTTTGATCACAAGCTCAGGTGCTGAAGGGGACCCAAACCCAAACCCTAAACTATAAACTCAAAACCCTCAACTTTAAATCCCAAACGCAACCTTTCAAAACTTCGTCAGTGCATCAAAGCCCAAATTCAAAACCCTAAACCTCAAACTCTAAAGCCTTACCCCCAAATCCTATACTTAAACCCCTAAACCCTCAACCCCAAACCCTAAAGCCTAACCCTCAATTCCTCTGCCAAACCCCTAACCTTAAACCCCAAATTCGCCGCACTGCTCCAGACACTGCCTGATGTTCCTTGCTGAGGTTTCGCGAGTATGACGAAGCGGGCAATCTGGTTGGGGAAGCTTTGACCTGTTTCATCCAAGCGAGCCTTAGGCCTTCAGGGTTTAGGTTTAGGGCTTTAGGCTGCCTCGCAGGGGGTGCTTGAGGACCCTATTTCCCCTTCAACTTATTGGCTCTGGTAAGGCTTATCCATCCGAAAGCCCCCTGCCCCCCCCCCCCCCCCCCCCCCCCAAACCTTTGAAACCCGTAGCGTGTTTGAGGCTGTCGGGTTCAGGGATTTTCGCTTGTGAGTTTTTGGTTGGGAAGGCTTCAGGGTGTCAGGACTTTGGGCTTAGGGCTGAAAGGATTTTGGGAGTTCTGGTCTTTGCATGCAAATCTGTTCGGTTCACGGGCGTTATAAGTAGGGTTACTAGCTATATTGTACTGCACTTATGACCCCACCCTAAACCTCAAATCCTATACTTGAGCTGCGAACCTAGAAGAGGGATCCCTCAGATGTAAACCCTTCGACCCTTAACGCCCCAAGGCCTGAAGCTCTTCAGGCCTTCACCCTGCGACGGCCCTTAAGCCCTAAACCCCAAAACGAAAACCCTAAACCTATGAACATGTCACAAGCAGTGGAGTCTGAGCTTGAACCCATGGCAGGCGTGTGGTGTCTTGCACAGGGGAAGCCTACTAAGAGTCAGTAAGTTGATACGTTTCAGGGGGGATGATCAACATTTAGGGTTCTAAGTTCTAAGTTACGGTGCCTACACCTGCAAACGCTACAAAACTCTGCAAAGACTATAGAACGTAACCCTACACCCGAAACCCTAAACCCTAAACCCTAAACCCTAAACCCTAAACCCGAAACCCTAAACCCTGAACCCTAAGCCCTAAACCTCCATGCACTTCCAGGAAGCATCCCACACCACGGGCTTCATGGCCGCTGCCTTGGCACGTGTGGCGAGCAAACTTCTTTCTTCGGGTCACAGGTGCTTTCGGGGTTTAGGGTTTAGGGTTTAGGGTTAGGGGCTTTCGGAGTCGAATTAGCGCCTCCAGGTTCGCGGTCCGGGCCCTTTCTTGGGAATCTTATGACACGTGTTCCTCTAAAGGGAGTCCCTAAACACAACGTCTTCGTAGTCTGGTCGAGTTTCTTTCTTCAGATAGGCTGTGCTTTTTTAGTAGTTTGTGAGCATGCGGAAAATCCAGCATGAGGTGCCGAGCTTTGTTTACATGGCATGTACATGTGCCGCGCGTGTAGCTGTTCACCTCCGAAGGGCAGAGAGAGCACATAGTTCAGCAATCGAGGACGCTACGTTCAGATTCATCTACATTGCAGCCCACGACTTGTTGGTCCTTCACTTCGTGCAACGGGGTGAGATGCAGAAGTAGCCGAATTGGCACACTTCAAGAATCTGTCATAGGAGGACTCACGACTTGTTGCCGGGAGTTGGCAAATCGCTGCTTTTGAATGTAGCGGTGTCATTGTCGTAATTGATCTGGAATTTTTGTATAGTTCACATGTTCAAAAGCATTTTTCAGTTTTCAAGCTCTCTAAACTCTAAACCCTAAACCCTAAACCCTAAACCCTAAACCCTAAACCCTAAACCCTAAACCCTAAACCCTAAACCCTAAACCCTAAATAGAGCCTAAACCCTAAACCCTAAGCCCTTCCACAGGTGCCTTGTCACACGCTCGTCATGTCACTGCACAGGTCACTCACGACTGGATGCTGACGGAGAACTACTACGCGCGCTTCCCAGACTATGTCGCCATGGGCCCCGTAAGCCCTCAACCCGAGAAGCCCTCCCCCGCTCCCCCCCACCACCCCTGAACGACGAGTTAACCCTAAACCGAAAGCCCCAAGGCTAGTGATGCCTCTTGGCCAGTTGCGGTTTGGGGGCTTAGGGTTTAGGGTTTAGGGTTAGGGTTCAGGGTAACCGCATTACATCAAAGCAGCAAAAGCGTACACTTTTTTCATTTGCCTAGTTTTCTGAGGAGCAAGGAAAATATTAAATCTGCTCCGCTCCAGATTCTCAACCCAAACCCCAAACTGCAAACCCCAAAACTCTTCTCCTAAACCCTAAATCCTCAACCTTCTTGGGTTCAGAAGTAACCTTATGGGATCTCAAGAGGGGGTCTACTTGGGTTTTTTTTGGGGGGTTGAGGGGTTTAGGGTTGGGGTGTTTTTCAGGTTGAAGGTTTGGGTGTTCCTTAGGATTCACCAGTGCGTCCAAAACGTCCAGAAAAATTCGGGCCCCCCACACTTCCCTTAAATCCGTACAAGGAACCCGACAGATGTAGGACCCTCAGCTTAAAACCCGAAAACTGTGAACCTTAAACCGAGGCCTGAGTCTCAAGAACCCTAAAAACTCCCTCAAGAGCCTCAACTTAGAGAACTGAAAGTGTTGTAGGCGGCCCTGAAGCCGCTCACATGAGGGATTTCAGCCTAAACCCGCTACCCCAGATCTTAAACCAGAGCAGGCATACACGCAGGCATTGTTCAAGGGTATGGAGACGTGGGCCAGATTGCCTAAACCCTAAACCCTAAACCCTAAACCCTAAACCCTAAACCCTAAACCCTAAACCCTAAACCCTGAACCCTGAACCCTGAACCCTGAACCCTAAACCCTAAACCCTAAACCCTAAACCCTAAACCCTAAATCCTAAACCCTAAACCCTAAAGAGTGGCGCGGCTACAAGGACCCAGTGTGCCCTTCCATGCTGGCGCTGGATGTCCATCTGGACTCTGGTGGAATCTGGGAGCAACACTGCACAAAGCAGTTGACGAACACCAGGTTGGCACGGTACTTCCCGAGATTTCGCAGTCTATCTTTTCACCACGCAAAACTACGCGAGTGGCTCTTGGCCGTGTATGTAGACGACTTTCAGATGGCAGGACCTTCGGAGAACCCAGCGCTGAAGGACAATCAGTGATGCCACTGACACGGATCCGCGTGAAGTGTTTGGTAGTTATTATTCAAGCTAGCCCTCAACGACCCCATGATCCTCTCAGGTCATACCCAAGAGTCCCTCAACCCCGCAACCCCTAAGCCCTAAGCCCTGTTTAAGCCCTAAACGGTTTAGGGTGTAGGGTTCAGGGTTCAGGGTTCATAGGGTTCAGGGTTCATAGGGTTTAGGGTTTAGGGTTTAGGCAGGCCACCTCAAGCCTGAAAAGCCCATACCCAAAGCCCAGGTAGTGCCCAAGAACCCCTAAACCCTAAACCCTTAGACCCAAACCCTAAACCCTAAAAAATAAAACCCTAAACCCTTAGAAACAATATCCGAAAACCCAAAACCCTATAGCAAAAACCCTAGACCCTAAATCCTTAAAAGCCAAAGCCCAGCCCAACTCCCAAACCCTCAAAAAGCTAAACCCCAACACCCCCCCCCCCCCCCAAAGAAGCCCAGAAAACAATCCCTAGACCTAACATCCTTAACCCCAAAACCCCAAAGCGCCAGGCTGTGCCCAAGAATCCCTGAACCCTGAAGCCCTGAACCCTGAACCCTAAACCCTCAACCCTCAACCTTAAACCCCAAAACCCAGGTGGTGCCGAAGAACCCTGCGCGGTTCCACCCCCCTGGCTTGGCTACGCGGCCCGGCGCATCCCTTGCTGATGGTTTTTTTTTTGGGTTTGTTGAGTAGGGTTTAGGGTTTAGGGTTTCGGGTTTAGGGTTTAGGGATTAGGGCTTAGGGCTTGGGGTTTAGGGGCTTGTTCAGGGGGCTTGCAAGGGCTTAGCATTTAGGGGCTTCGGGTTTTTGGGGGGTTTTGGGGGTTTGGGGGGTGTAGGATATGGGGTTTTCAGTTTCGTGTTGACTATATTGTTGAGGGTCTTGGGTATGGGGTTTAGTGGCGGAAGGGTTTAAGGGTTGAGTTCAAGGGTTTAGAGTTCAGGGTTCAGGTCAACCAGCAAAGTCGCGGCGCCAAAGAAAGCTGGTCACTCTTGTCTCAGCAGCAGTCCGCGAAGGTCAACGACGCGATGCCGACTGCGCTCAAGCAGATGCGCTTGGCAGGATGGGAGACCTGGAGCCCCGAGTACTTCCTGGAGCCGCGAGACTTGATCTCTCGCCTCGACGACTGGACGACAAGGCTTTGAATCTCCTCCCTTGCCCTCAGCCCTCAACCCCAAACCCCCAAACCCCTAACCCCCAAACCCCTCAACCCCGAAAGCCCTCAACCCCCAACCCCCAGTTCCCCTCAACTCCTAAACCCCTGAGCCCCTAAACTCTCAAACCCCTAAACCCCTACAACCCCTAAACCTCTAAACCCCAATCCTTGAAACCCCACGTGCCGCTTCCCAGGTTCCTCCTGGGCATCTCCCAGGGTACGGAGGTCTTCCGCATGGCAGAGGCTTCAGGGGATTTAGGGGTTCAGGGCGTTTCAGGGCAGTGCAGGGGGTTTTTCAGGGGGTTTCAAGGGGTCTGAGGAGTTCAAGGAGACTTTAGAGGGCTTGGAGGGTTGAGAGGGCTGAGGGGGTTTCAGAGGGGGTTAGGGATGGGGTAAAATCGGCGTTCGCTGTGTTAGGGCCCCTTTGGTTACCCGTGGAATATGACACACGCTTGGAAGATTACAGAGTCTAGTTTAGAGAGCTACGCATGTAGGAACGCGACTACTTCGGTTGTTAAGGGACTGTACGTGGGTGTGGGGAGTGTGGGGTGGGGTTAGGTTCAGGGTACACTCCCTAAACTCCAAACCCTGAAGCTTGTGAGGCTTAGGGGGCGGAGCCTTGGGCGAAGCTGTAGAACGTCTCCTTCCCCATCGACATCCTGGAACGCCCACTCCAGACTGGCAAAGCCCCAAAAACCCATCCCTTAACTTCCTTGTGTGCTTCTCTAAACCCCAGAACCGAGACCCTAAACCCTAAACCCCTAAACCCTTAAACCCTGCTCTCAGAAGACCAGCCATAAACCCCTATAATCCCCCTAAACCCTAAACCCCAAGCCCTAAACTCTCGACCCCAATAAGCCGTGTCCATTGGAGGACCAACCTTCCTCCTTCCTGCTGGTGCCCCGCGCTGGCCGCGGGGGAAGCGTCAAGGAGATCCCCGTCGACCGCCGCACGGCTAGAGAGACGCCCCCCAACCCCCCGCCCCCCAAAATACAAATGGGGTTTAGGGTTTAGGGTTTAGGGTTTAGGATTTAGGGTTTAGGGTTTCCCCAAACAAGATGTTCTTCTTGGGATGTTACTTCTTGTACAAACAGTCCTTAGTCGGGATTATCGTACCCCCTATTCGAATCCCTATCACGGACTGCCAGGAGAGAGGGGGAACATCCCAAATGTTCTTCTTGATTAGTCTTTGTGTTTTTTTTGGGGTGGTTCTTTAGCTAATAGTCGTTGAGGCACTGGGGCTTCTAGGGTTGTTAGGGTTTTCGGGTCTAGGGGTCTTGGGGTTTAAGGTGTTTGGGGTTTGGGGTTTAAGAGTTTTGGAGGCGGTGTAGTTTTTAGGATTTAGGGTTTGAGGGCTTCGGGTTTCGGGGTTGAGGTTTTGCGGGTTTAGAGCTCCAGGGTTCTCGGGCTTTGGGAGTTTCGGACTTAGGGTTTAGGGGTTTAGGGCTTAGGGTTTAGGGCCTTAGGGTTCAGGGGCCAAGGCTTCTTCAACATCTTCCACATGGGGCCGACCTACGAATGCCCCGAGACGAAGCAGCTCGTGAGCCACAGACGCCCGGTCCAATAGGGTCTAGGGTGCTGTAACGCCCAAGCCCAAGACCCGACCCCTGAATCCTTCAAGCCTTGAAACCTTTTGAGGCCCCAACCCCCGAGAAACCCCAAGGGTTAGCCAACCCTTGAAGCCCCTGAGCCCCTAAACCCTACACTGAAACCCTATCTGCCTACGACCCCTACTTTGTACACCCTTGAAACCCCCCCCCCCCCCCCCGATAAGGTCAAGGGACTAAAGCAGGGACCCTTATAAGGGACCTTGGGGGTTGTTTGAGGGGTTTTTAGGGGCCCCACTTGGGTATACAGGGACTTCTCAATGGGTTTTTAGGGGTTATATAGGGGAACAAGATTAAGGGTCCCTTCTAGGGGTCCCTTCTTCTATCCCTTAAGAACCCAAGGTCTGATCCATAGTCAGGTTACTGCACATCACACACACATCCCTTAAGCAGGGGTTTAGGATCCCCCCCCTTTCCCCCAGGTTAACACAAGTGACGGACTTTTTTCCGGGTCTAGATGGGTTTGGGAGTTTCGGGGTTTGGGTAGGTTTAGGGATTTGGGGTTTCGAGGGTAGGGTTTGGGGTTCAGGGGCTTGAGTCTGGGGTTTAGGGCTTCGGGTCTGCAGCTGATTTCACAGCCAGAAGTTGAGGCAGCCTCACAATGCATCCGCTTGCAGCAAGTGGGGTCAACAGGTGTCTAGGATTTAGGGTTTAGGTTTCGGGTTCAGGGGTAACAAATGCGAGTATCTACATCGGTCAAGAGCGAAAGAAAAGGCCAGCGTTGCTCGATGCAAAACCCTGAAAGCCCGTAAAGCCCCTAAAACCCTTAAAACCCCTAAAGCCCCTAAAGCCCCCAAAACCCCTAAAACCCCAAAAGCCCCTAAAGCCCCTTAACCCCCCCAAAATCCGCTAAAACCCTAAGCCCCTAAACCCTAACCCCCTACACCCCTAGACCCCCGATATACACCCCAAAAGCATCCTAAAACCCTTTAAACGACCCTAAAAACCCCCTTAAGACCCCTAACACCCCTAAAACCCATGAAACCCCCCAAAACCACCTTAAATCCCCTAAAAACCCTAAAACCCTTTAAACCCCCAAAAAACCCCTTTAAACCCCTTAAAACGCCTCAAGCCCTCAACCGACCCAGGCGTGGCCTTCGACCGCTACCGCTTCGGCGGGGAGATGGGCTTCAACGTCCAGGCGCAGGCCAGGGCTGGGTGGGGCGTTGAGGGTTTGAGGGTTGGTAAGGCTCACATGAAATTATATTACATAAAAATTAGATTATATTATATTATATTATATCGTATTATATTATATTATATTACAATATATGTATATATTATGTAATATGTATTATATATTATATACTATATATTATATATTACATTACATTACATTATGTTGTATCATATTATATATATATTATTCATATTATATATTATAGATTATGTATTATGTATTATGTATTATGTTTTATATATTATATATTTTATTACATATTATATTATATATATATATATATTGTTTATTATATGTATTATGTATTATATATTATATATTATATCTACATGTATGTATGTATATGTACATATACATATATACATATCTATCTATCTATCTATCTATCTATCTATATACAAATATATGTATATACGTAAGGGTTAAGGCAGTAGGGCTTGATCGGGTGGCTTGAACGGCTTTGCGGTTTAGGGTTGAGTGTGAATGCGTCTTTCAGGAGGGCTGTTAGGGGGCTTAGGGAAGTCGTGGCGGTGGGGCCTTGAAAACACCCAAGCCCTAAACCCTAAACCCTAAACCCTAAATCCTAAACCCTAAACCCTAAACCATCAACCCTCAACCCGAAGCCCCACCACGGAGGACTTCGACCCGATCGGCTGGTCGGCCGGGGAGACGAACCCGCGGGGTGCCCATCTAATCGGGGGGGGGGGGGGGGGCTTGGGGTGTTTTGATAGGGGTTTCAGGGTTCTTGTGTGTCTTCTTATTCTTATTCTTATTTTTATTCTTGAGAGCAAATTTTCCTTAGGAGTTTAGGGGTTGAGTCGGTTCAGGGTTGGTTTTAGGGTTTGGGGCTAAGGGTGTGGGGTATTTTAGGGTGTAGGATCTAGGGTTTAGGGCTTACCGTTTTAGGGCTTGGGGGTCTTAGTTTGAGCGTTGCGAGTTAGGGTTTTAAGGTTTGGGGCTTCCGTCGGGATAGCCCTGGGTCTGAAGGTTTAGGGTTTAGTTAGAGTTTCTTGGGCTTCAGGGTTTGCAGTAGGGTTTTGGGCTGTAGGCTGTGATGGCTTTAGGGTTTTAGGGCGTGGTTCAGGGTCCTTGGGCTTGCGGCTTACCATTGGATGCCATGTAAGAGGGACCCCTGGAAGGCACCCTCTTGCAAAACCCAACCCTGCCCAGAGGCCGTGGGGCCATAAGTTTGGAGACCCATTCAACCCTAAGCCCTAAACCCTAAGCCCTAAACCCTAAAGCCTAAACCCCAACCGCGACCACACCGCATCACTTCGCGCCTTGGAAAGACTCGCTGATGCAGGGAATGCAAGGTTTCGCCGACTCTTTGGCGCCACTCGCACATTTGCAGGTACATCATTGACAGCTTTACGAATATCCAAGGGCTGCTTGAAATCTTGTCTTCTTAGAGGCCGACCAACATTGACGACGTCCTTCTAGTTTTGAAAAATTCAAAGGCAGAGCAGCGACCTTGCATTTTCGCTGGTCGAACCCCCTCCCCAGACCCCCTCCCCCCCCGAACCCACTCCCCCCCCCTCCCCGAACCCAAACCCCCCCCCCCCCCCCCCCCCCCCCCCCCCCCAAAAAAAAAAGAAAACAAACAAATCCTTAAACCCTAATCCCTAAACCCTAAAACCCTAAACCCGAAGTTTGCAATCCTAAGCCCTACATCCCCAAAGCGGACTTCAGTTTGGGCACGCTGGTTGATCCGCACCCCGCGCCCGCCACCCAGGCCCCCGCGAATGCATCGCTTTGTCCTTGACCTGGAGGAGGCTGTTTAGGGTTTAGGGTTTAGGGTTTAGGGTTACGGGTCTAGGGTTTAGGGTTTAGGGGTTCAGGGTTGAGGGTTTAGGGGTTTAGGGTTTAGGGTTTGGGGTTTGGGGTTTCGGGTTTGGAGGTTCATTGGCAATTGTGGTAGTACTCTAAGCTAGGTTAAATCCAGATATATCTATGGAATCTATGGTTCACGGTTGCTTACAAGTCCAGTTATTGGTAGCCTGGGCTTGAGGGCTTCAAAATCTTGGGGTTTAGCAGCCAGGGCCTAGGGTTTGGGGTTTAGTTTACGGATTAGGGTAGATACTTGGAGGTTATGCCATGACCCTACTTCTAACTACCCATGAACCTTCAAGTAGCCCTAAACACTGAACCCAAACCCAAAACCCAAAACCCAAAACCCAAAACCCAAAACCCAAAACCCTAAACCCTAAACCCTCAACCCCACTATAAGTGCCCTCAATCATCCCAAATCCGGACAGGGCAAGCTCCTGGAGCGGAGGCAGGTTCCGCTGATCGACGAGCAGCTTGGCAAAGAGTGTCAGGTTCGCGGTGTACTGAGCACGAAAAACTCAGGGTTTAGGGTTTGGGGTTGGGTTAGGGTTTATGGTAGATAAAAGTGTGTTGATTAGTTGGGTAGCCATAGTTGTATCTGGTTAGAACCTTATCAGGGGTACTTAGAACCCTACTTATAAGTGCCCATGAACCTTCAAGTACAAGGGGCCCTAGGAGTGTATAGGGCGTATTGCTTGAGAGGCTACTTGGGTACATCATGCAGGTCAGTCTAATAAGTGGTATTCCGGGGGTAGCTGTGGATACAGGCGGTTAAAGCCTTGGTCAGGGCACCTCGAACCCCCAATTTCCAGCACCCACGAACCTTCAAGCGAACCCTAAATCCGAAGTCCTATGTCCTAAGTCCTAAACCCTAAACCTTAAACCCGAACCCACGACCACCCCATGAACTTCCAAGTAGAGCTCGCAGGTGGAGTCCCGAAACCTCACTAACCCGCTGCCAGATCGAACGCCAAGCGTGCGTGCAGTTCGCAGCACTCGAACCGCCCTTGTCTCAAAACCTAAACCCTAAACCCTAACCCTAAACCCCAAACCCTAAACCCCTAAAAGCCCTAAACCCTCAAACCTAAACCCTAAACCCTGAGCCCTAAGCCAAATGCAGCCCCAGCCCCGAATTCCAATGATTGTGAAGATGGTTTCCTTGGGGCTCCGTTACCTCTCCCACCTCCGTCCTTGGCCTAGGCAGCGTGGTGCGGGCCTCACATCAGCAGGGTTCTCCTTACGACTCGTTTTTTGGGGGTACAGGGCGTTCAGCCCTCCCCAAACTCTACGCCAGGACCCAACACTTTGACAGCTCTCCTGAGAACCCCGAAACTCCAAGCCCCTAAACCCTTAAACCCTCAAGCCCTGAAGCAGTGAAAGCCTGAAACCCTACAGCCCCAGAACCTGAACTTTCCCCTGGGTTTAGGGTTGGTTTCGTTTGCCCCCAAGCTCCAGGGCCTTGGTTCCTTACGTCATGAAATCTGGCAGAAGATGTGGGCACGAGTGCTGCCCAAGCGCCGTACTGCAGCTGCCATTCAACGGGGCGAGACTGCCCACTTGGTGCCAATGACTCCTCCTGACGAAGGCGAACGGAGTCGGAGTCTCAGGAGCTCCAGGCCTCCATCTGTACAGAGGCCCTCAAAGCGCTTCTTCCTCGAGCACTGCCCTGGCGATGGCCAGGCGACCACGGTGTCGCTGTCGCCGCGAAGGGGCAAGGAAGCGCGCATGCCAGCTATGTCGATGCTGTCTTTTCGAGCTCCTGAAGGCGCAGAGCCCCGAGCCCCCTAGCCTAAAGCCCCAAAGCCCGAAAGCTCGGGTTTAGGGCGGCCCTGGGCAAGGGTTTAGGGTTTAAGGTTTTCGGTTTTGGGTTTAGGGTTTAGGGGCTTGAGCCCTGTACCCTAGAGCCCCAAAACCCCCCGCCCCCACAGAGAGCAGTTCTTCAACCCTACACCCTGGAGCCCCAAACCACTCAAAACCCCAAAGGCTAAACCCCTAACCCCGAAAGCCCCAAACCCTGCACCCTAAGCCCTAAAGCCCCAAAAGCCCCAAGCCCAAACCCAAAAACCTAAAACCCTAATCCCCCTAAAACCCCAAAAAGCCCCGAAAAGCCCTAAAAGCCCTTAAAACCCCTAAAAAGCCCTAACGCCCCTAAAAGCCCCTCAAAGCGCGTAAAAGCACCGAAAAGCCCCTGAAACCCCCAAAAAGCCCCTGAAAGCCCTAAAAGGCTAAAACACCGAACAGCCCCTGAAAGCCCCTAAAAGCCTGAAAAGCCCCTAAAAGCGCTGAACACGCTAAACGCCCTGAAGCCCTAAAGTTCTGAAGCCCCTAAAGCCCCTTAGCAGCCACAACAGCCCTAAACCCTTAAACCCCTGAACCCCTAAACCCTAGAAGCCCCTAAAGGCCCCTAAAAGCCCCTAAAAGCTCCTACAAGCCCCTACAAACCCCAGAAGCCCCTAAACCCTAAACCCTAAACCCTAAACCCTAAACCCTAAACCCTAAACCCTAAACCCTAAACCCTAAACCCTAAACCCTAAACCCTAAACACTAAAACCTAAACCCTAAACCCTAAACCCTAAACCCTAAACCCTAAACCCTAAACCCTAAACCCTAACCATAAACCCTAAACCCTAAACCCTAAACCCTAAACCCTAAACCCTAAACCCTAAACCCTAAACCCTAAACCCTAAACCCTAAACCCTGAACCCTAAACCCTAAACCCTAAACCCTAAACCCTAAACCCTAAACCCTAAAAAAAAGAGCCTCCGACTCAAGCCGCCGACCCCGCTGGAGCATAGTTGAAAGGTTTAAACGCGTTCGTTAGGTCACAGGATGCCAAAGTTGGTGGGGGGTAGGGGGGGGGGGGGGGGGGGGGGGGGGGGTAGGGGGGGGGGTAAGGGGGGGGGTTGGGGTGGTTTTTCCCCAAAGGGCCCCTATGTCCTGTGCGAAACCGCCTATGGTCCGTGAGTTTATGCCGTGTGGGTGGCCTGGCCCTCCATGGAAAAACTGTCCGGGGACCCCCCCCTAGCCCCCCCCCCCCCCCTCCGCGTTTTGGAAAACCTTTTCCCATCCAACACGCCGCCAGGGTCGGCGGACCCTAAACCCCTAAGCCCCTAAGCCCCTAAGGCCTAAAACCTAAACCCTAAACCCCAAACCCTAAAACCTCTCTCAGAGCGAGGCGACGTCGATGTGCCCGTCGACATGCCAACCTTCCACCCGCTGCGGGATGGTCGTGAGGTGGGTTTAGGGTTTAGGGTTCAGGGTTTAGGGGTTTAGGGGTTTAGGGTGTAGGGGTTTAGGGTTTAGGGTGATTTGTTGGGCTTACAGGGGCGGGGGTAGGGTTGAGGGCTTGGGGCCGAAACCTTCAACTGCAGCGTAGGTTTCTTTGGATGTGGGGGTCCCGGTTAAAATGGGGAGTTCGGGCTTGTAGGGCTTTCGGGGGTTGCAGGGCTTGCATCGAAGGGCTGGTTACTTGTTTGTACAGCCTACTTGAACGCAGCACCCTAAACCCTAGGTCCTAAACCCTGTACACCCTACAAACCCTACAAACCCTACAAACCCTACACAACCCTACAAAACCCTACAAAACCAAAATCCCGAGCCCTACCAGTGCTTGAAGGCTCGCTACTGCTACTGCTCGGGCGCCGCCCGGCCTGAAGGCCGAAAAGGGCGTGGGGCCTGTGTTTCTACGGTCTTGTGAGGAAGTTGGGGGTGAGGATTTGTAAACCCTAAACCCTAAACCCTAAACCCTAAACCCTACACCCTACACCCGAAACAGTTAGGGTGTAAGAGTTCTTTGCTTCCGGCTTCCTGGGTGTGAGGGCTGAGGTGCTATAGGTTGCAGTGGTCTTTGGTCCGAGGATGCCAGGAGCTTGCAGATGCCTTGACTACCCTAAACAAAAACCTAATCCCTACAGGTTCAGGGTTCAGGGTTCAGGGTTCAGGGTTTAGGGTTTAGGGTTTAGGATTTAGGGTTTATATAGGGCGAACCCTAAAAAAATCCTAAACCCTACACCCGTTGAGTAAAGGTACCTGTCACACAACCCTCTCACCCCTTGGGGCCCATGTTCTCTTCGCATCCTGATCCCTAACCCCTAAACCCTAAACCCTAAACCCTAAACCCTAAACCCTGAACCCTAAACCCTAAACCCTAAACCCGAAACCCGAAACCCTAAACCCTAAACCCTAAGCCCGAATCCCGAAACCCGAAACCCCAGGGGCCTATTCTCTCTCCGCAGAGGCTGGTTCCCCTTCCGGTCACTGCTCAAGGCAGGGTTAGTTGAGGTGGTGCTCGAACCTGCCTTCTGTTTTGGGGTTTAGGGTGGGAGGATCATGAGTTGTTTTCGGCAGGGTTAGAAGTCGGGGCAGCTATCACGAAGGTGTAGGGGTGTAGGGTCAAGCCTAAACCCAAACACGCTGAAACCTGAAAACCTTAGCAGCCCTGACCCCTCTAACCGGTAGACTCCCAACCCTGAACCCTCCCAAACCCCGAAAAATTCCTGCGCTTGGAGTTTCATGGGTAGCTGGGGCTTAGGGTTGCAAGGGCCCTGAGGTTACAACAAATTGTAGTTGTAGTTGCCCTGAACCCTAAACACCTCAACCCCTAAATCCTAAACCCCAAGCCCAAATCCCAAAACCCTAAACCCTAAGCCATAAATCCATGAACCTCCAAGTGCAACCAGGTTGACCTCGCCAGTGGCCAGGTGGAGAACTGGGACGCAGGGGATGGGCAGCTCGGTGCGCTCAGTTTTTTTTGGGGGTGTTTGTAAGGGTTTAGGGTCCGAAAGCCCCAAGCCCTAAACTCAAACCCTTCGCCCTAAACCCTAAACCCTAAACCCCAAACCCTAGGGATGAGGTGGAGCAGGGCTTTTGTTTCTTAGTGGTTTAGGGTTTAGTGTTTAGGCTGCCTTTCTTGCCTTTTTGGTTTTTTTAAACGACACGATGACAGACCTTTTGTGCCTCGAGAGAGAGAGTTGTCTCCAGGCTTTCCTATAGGGCACGTGTGAGCCCCCTGCAGTCCTTCTCGCCACCACAGGGGCGTTCGTTTTTCAGTCGGCCCTCTCACCCTAAACCCGAAACCCTAAGCTCTCAACCCTAAACCCTCAACCCTCAAACCCTTTTCTCAAGCTCGACTACTTGTCCCCGTTGCTTGGCGTCTTGGGCGTTTCACTCCTCGGCGTGCGCCCTCGACGGCACCCCTAAACCTTAAAAACCCGAAGCCGAACCCCAAACCCCAAGTAGGCCCCAAGCCCTAGGTCGGGTTTTGGGGTTTGGGGTTTGGGGTTTGGGGTTTGGGGTTTAGGGTTTAGGGTTTAGGGTTTAGGGTTCCTAGATTCTAAGGTTGGAAGATGGAACCATGGGCCCTTAGTGTGGTCCCCTAAAAACCCTAAAAGCCCTAAAAACCCAAAAAACCCTAAAAACCCTAAAAACCCTTAAAAAACCCTAAAAACCCTAAACACCCTAACAGCCGTAAACACCCTAGACCCTAAACCCGAAACCCTAAAAACCCTAAAAACCCTACAACACCCTAAAACACCCTAAAAACCCGAAAAACATCCAAAACCCTAAAACCCTAAAAACCCTTAAAAACCCTAAAAACCCTCAACCCTAAACCCTCAAATCCTCAAGCCCTTAACCCAGATGCCTCGTCTCCGAGCCCACCTTCTTGCCGAACTCCCCTGGTGGCCTCACTTGGCTGGGCGAGGAGGGGATGGCTGTTACAGGTTTCTGAGGGGTTTAGGGTTTGGGGTTTGGGGTTTAGGGTTTGGGGTCTAGGGTTCAGAGTTTAGGGTTTGGGGTTTACGGGTTTAGGGTTCACCTGTGGCTCTCAAGTTTGGTTTTAAGCTGTTGGGGGTTTTGGGGGGGTTTCAGGGTTTAGGGTTTAAAGGTGTCTGGCCACCATCTATGTTAAGGAAAGATGAGAAACCCCCCGTATGTTGGGGTTTAGGGACGAAGGTGTAGGGGTTCAAGAGGTTTGCAATCAATTTGGGTTTTAAGCTGTGAAGGGTTGCTTAGGGCCGGGGTGTAGCTTTTTGGGGTTTTTGAAGGGGTCTGACCACCTAAGACCCCCCAAGCCCTGCAACCTCAAGCCAAAAAATTCGGTAGCGTGTGTGGCAGCCTCTGGCGGCGCAGCTCGAAGCTTGGGAAAGAAGTGGGGGTTTTCCGAAACTAGGGGCACCTTCTTGGGGTTCTTATTATAAGGGAATCCTACTATTTGGGGGTCTATATTCGGGGTCCCCTTACTATCGTAAACCCCCAAGTCGCTCCGCCGCAGGATCAGGAAGACGATGGTTGGCTGGTGAGTATCTTGACTGCCCGAGAATTCACGGTTGTAGCATTTGGGGGGGGTTTTCGGGCTTGAGGCCTAGGTTTCAAGGTCTAGGACCCTAAGCCCAAAACCTTGATAGGTGCAGAGCCAGACCACCCACAAAGCCACCCATAACCGCAACACAGCCCTAAGCCCAAGACCTAAGCCCGCAGACCGCCGCAAAGAACTTCCAAAGTTAAAATCTTTTCCCAAAAGTGAAGTGCTGGCCTTCTGCAGAGGGAGATGGAGCACGCGTGGCCGCTCCTCGCCCTCGACCGGCGACTTAGAGTACTTTTGCCCCTGTGCAGCAGAAAGAGGCAGCGCCCGGCGGATTGTGGGTGGACGTCCAGACTCTCAGCTTCTCTGGGGCCCCCCCACCAGGCCATGGTGGGAGTCCTGACGGAGCCATTTGCTGGGACATTTGTCGCGCGCAGTAGCAAGCCAAGAGGTTTGGCAGGACTTCTCTGGCGTGCTTCAAGAGCAGGACGGCAAGTTCAGCTCCATCTACCACGCATGAGGGTTAGGGGGCGTAGGGCTGCAGGTTTCAAGGTTTAGGACCCGCAAACCTAAACCCTAGACCCTGCGCCTTGATAGGTGCAGAGCCAGACCCACCAACGCGTTGCCCAAAACCCGAAACTTGGACAAGGTCAGACTCTGAACATGCATAGTTACCCAGTAAGGTGTGCTGCCACTGGAACCCGAAGCCCCAAAATCCTAACCCCCCCCCACAAAACGAAAACCCTACAAGCCCTGTAAAACCTGCAAACCCTATATTCCCTAAATACTAAATACCCTACTTTCCCCGTAAACCCTAGAGCCCTAATTACATTTGCAGGGTGTGTCGAGTTTATATGGTGTTTAGGGTTTCTCCTTAAACCCTGCACCCTAAACCCTAAGCACTAATAGGGTTTCTGGGGGTTGGACCCGAAAGGCCCAACCTCAAATCTTAAACCACGTGTGGGGTTCAGAGTTCAGGGTTTCATGTCTTAGGCCTAAACCTCAAACCCTTGAGCCCCAAAACCCTAAACTCCCAGGCACCAAGCCCTCAGCCTAAAGGGCCCTAAACTTTCCCAGGCGCGACTGACAGCAAGCAAGATTCCGTAGGTTTAGGGTTTAGGGTCTGCTGTTTGGTTTCGGGGTTGTAACTTAGCTCTGGAAGCTTGAAGCTTCGAGGGCTTTAGGGCTCTAGACCCTAAACCCCTGCACAGACCCAGAACTCTGCTGAGTGCAGGGCTAGAAAGCCCCGTACTGTGACCCATGGCCCAAAGTGTAGGGTTTTGGGGTTTAAGGGTTCCCGAAGTGCGTAAGCCCCAAAGGCATCCTCCGAAATGGCAAGGGCTCTCAGCCGCAGGTAGGGCGTTAGGGCTTTGCAGGGCCTTCTGCGAGTTTTGAGGGGCTTTAGGGTTTAGGGTTTAGGGTTTAGGGCTTAGGGCTTAGGGCTTAGGGCTTAGGGCTTAGGGTTTAGGAAGCCCAGGCATCGTGCACGACGGCGACGGCGACGAATGCCGCCTGGCGGCGTCCTCAGCAGAAGCCTTGGGCCTGCCAAGAGCCTATTTCGGTTGAGGGCTTTGAGGGAGGGTTTAGGGTTTAGGGTTTAGGGTTTAGGGTTTAGGGTTTAGGGTTTAGGGTTTAGGGTGTAGGGTTTAGGGTTTAGGGTTTAGGGTTCAGGGTTTAGGGTTTAGGGTTTAGGGTGTCGGGTGTAGGGTGTAGGGCGAAACCTGAAGAAGCCCTACTCCAAACCCCCAACGCCCCAATTAGTTTTCGAGGTGCTCCTGGACGCGCGCCGCGTCGACGCCGGCCCCGTGGCGGAACTCCGCGTTGGAGGCCTGAGCCCGTGGGGCGACTTGGACGAACTCTACAAAGGTTCGGGGCTTGGTTTAGGGCTATCAGGGTTTAGGGTTTAGGGGCTGTAGTCTTGTTGGGGGGGGGGGAGGGGCCTGTTTTTAAAAGGGCTGGCCTCTTCTAGAACGGGAACCCTGAAACCAAATCCCGTTCCTCGGGATTTGGTTTGTTTAAATTGAAGGTTTGTTGTTTCAATTGAGTTCCAGGGCTTGGTTTCTTCTTAGTGACGGGGTTTTATAAATGCCAGGTCAACATCAGAAGTTTAGGGTTGTAGGGTATTGCAGGTTTCTGGGTTGTGTTTAGGGGTTTAGGGGGTTCGGGTTCAGGGTCTCGGCTTGCAGGTGAAGGGCTCAGGGCCTAGACTGAGAACCCATACTCGATGAGTTCCCAACAGCGCGCAAAAGTCCTACACCTTAAATACTTGAACTCTCAACCCAACTCTCAACCCTGAACCCCTAAACTCTACAACTTACCCCAGAAATCTGAACCCCAGACCCTCGAACCTAGACCCGAAATCCTAAACCCTAAACCCTAAACCCTAAACCCTAAACCCTAAACCCTAAACCCTAAACCCTAAACCCTAAACCCTAAACCCTAAACCCTAAACCCTAAACCCTAAACCCTAAACCCTAAACCCTAAACCCTAAACCCTAAACCCTAAACCTAAACCCTAAACCCTAAACCCTAAACCCTAAACCCTAAACCCTAAACCCTAAACCCTAAACCCTAAACCCTAAACCCCTAAACCCCTAAACCCCTAAGCCCCTAAACCCTAAACCCTAAACCCTAAACCCTAAACCCTAAACCCTAAACCCTAAACCCTAAACCCTAAACCCTAAACCCTAAACCCTCCACCCTAAACCCTACGAAACCCTAAACCCTAAACCCTAAACCCTAAACCCTACACCCTAAACCCTAAACCCTAAACCCGGCGCCTGAGCTCCAAGATCACCGAGCAGCCCCTTCAGAGCACAGTGTTCTGACATTGGGGACAACGATGTCAGAGATCGTCAACCAATTTGGGCCTGCACCCGGCGCCCCAGACGTAGAGGTGGAGTGGCTCGCGCGGGGTGACGAGGAGTTGAAGGTGTTAGAGGCTCGGGAATGCGCGACCTTGATTGCCGACCACGTGTCTCGAGCGCACCCTGCCTGCTTGTGCACCGCCAATGTGTGCTGGCCAGTATGCGACATCTGCTAAACCCTAAACCCTAAACTTTAAACCCTAAACCCTAAACCCTAAACCCTCCAGAAGCCAAAGCAACTTGCTTGCCAGCCCAGGTGTGCACTCCTGCTGGGCGCCGGAAGATTGAGCCTCCAACACCTGGGGGCCTTAAAGCCTGAACATGAGGTTTGGAACAGTAGTGGTGGTTTAGGGTTTAGGGTTTAGGGTTTAGGGTTTAGGGTTTAGGGTTTAGGGTTTAGGGTTTAGGGTTTAGGGTTTAGGGTTTAGGGTATATGGTTTAGAGGTTAGGGTCTAGGGTCTAGGGTCTAGGGTTAGGGTTTAGCGCCCCAAAGCTCTGAAGCCTTAAGCCCTGAGCCCACCCTAAAGGAAGAACCTTTCAAGCTTGTCCTTCGAAGAAGGCTTTTTTCCAAGGGCCCCTAAGAACTTAGGGGCCCTTTTCGAGAGAGTCTCAAGGGACTCAAGGAGGGACCCTTCTAGGGGACCTTCTGGGTTCTTTAGGGGGTTTATTTTAGAACCTACCTAGGGGAGTAAGATTAAGGGGCCCCTTCTAGGGGTCCCTCCTTATGCCCCTTGAGACTTCGGGGCCCTCCGCTGACGTTTCGGATTGAGACCCGCGGGGGGGCCGGCGAAGCGCTTGTCGAAGGCGGAGAGCAACAGCGGCTCAGGGTTCGGGGTTTAGGGTTTAGGGTTTAGGGTTTAGGGTTTAGCGGCTAAGGGTTCGGGGTTTCAGAGTTGTAGGGTTTAAGGGTTGCAGGGTCTTGTAGTTGTGGGGTTTTCGGGTGTTGGGGTTTAGGGTTCAGGGCTGTAGGGCTTCGGGGTTTTCTGGTTTCAGGGTTTTGGGGTTTTGGGATTTCAGGGTTCAGGGCTACTCGTGTGTGGTTTTAGGGTTCAGGGTTGTAGGGTTTTGGGGTTCTGGGTTCAGGGTGGGTGTGGGGAGCTTGGGGGGTTTGGGTCCCGGCTTTGGGTTGAGTTGTGTTTTTTGTTTGTGGGGTTGGGGGGTGCTGCGGGGGTGGGAGGGGGGTTTTGGGGTGGGAACGGGCCCTCCTAGTTCGGGCGTACGCTTTGGCTCGGACCCCTAAGAGCCTGGAGATGATCCTCTAAACCACAATCCATAAACCCTAAGCCCTAAACCCCCTAAACCCGAATTAAGCCCCAAACTCTAAACTCTACACCCCTGACTAAGCCCTAAGCTCCGAACTACTAAACTCCAAACCCTAAACTTGGGATGTTCCCCGTTACACTAACAGTCCATAATTGGGATTTAGCACCCCCTACTACAATCCCTATTAGGACTGTTAGTATACGGGGGGAACATCCCAACCCCAAACCCCAAACCCCAAACCCCAAACCCCAAACCCCAAACCCCAAACCCCAAACTCCAAACCCCGAACCCCAAACCCCAAACCCTAAACCCTCAACCCCAAACCCTAAACCCTAAACCCTAAAACCCTATGTTAGGGCTCTTTGGGGACAGCCCCCGAGCCGCGCCCAAACTGAAAGCCCGACGCTGAGTGCTGAGGCGGGAACGGAGCCCGCCATTCAGAAGCTGAAGGCGCCTTTTCCCGCTCAGGGTTAGGGTTCAGGGTTTAGGGCGTAGGGCTTAGGGTTTAGGGTTGAGGGTTGAGGGTTCAGGGTTTAGGGTTTGGGGTTACGCAGGTTTTGCGGGCTTGGGATAGGTAGGTTGTTTTTCGGATTTGGGGCTTGTGGCTTTCGGGGACTTGCGGTGTGCCTAGGATCTGGGGGCTTAATGTTTGGGAACTTTCGCCCCAAAACCCTAAACCCCAGGGAGGTTGTCTGTTTATTTCTTGGTTATTGGAGAAGTAAGTTGGGCATTCGGCACCCCTATTTAGTCCCCTTACAAATTGATAGCACGAGGGCTGTTAAGGTTAGTTGGCAAGCCTTGTCCAAGCCCCCATACTCCCCTTTTACCCCGAAACCCAAAACTCTAAACTCCAAACCCCAACGCCCTAGACCCTAAACCCTAAGCCCAAAAACCCTAAACCCCAAACCCTAAACCCTAAACCCCAGGCATCTGCAGAGAAGGCCGGAGCCATGCAGGCACGGCTGCAGGGCGCCCCAGCATGGCGTGGGGCGCTTTTCGTAGGTGTTGTTGGGGGGTGTTAGTTTAGGGTTAGGGTTTAAGGTTTAGGATTTAGGGTTCGGGGCTTAGGAAGCCCTTGAAAGGTAGGACCGGAAACCCTAGCTGCCTACTAAGTGCTGAAGGCCTCAACCCGGAACCCTGAACCGCTCAGTCGCTTCCGCGTTTGTGGTGGGCGAGTGCTGGCCCAGGAGGAGCGGACGAACCCAAAACTCAAAACCCAAAACCCTAAGCCCTAAACCCTAAATCCCAAACCCTAAGCCCTAAACCCAAAATCCAAAACCCAAAACCCTAAACCCTAAACCCCAAACCCTAAACCCTAAAACCCTAAACCCTAAACCCTAAAAGAAGGGGAGGTCGCTACAGGACACTCCCCAAGGCTTTGGGGATGACCGCGCAAGTTCATTGCGTCTGCTGAGAAGCCGTGAGCAAAACTTACCTCCGCGGTTTAGGGCTTAGGGTTTGGGGTTTAGGGTTTAGGGTTTGGGGTTTAGGGTTTAGGGTTTAGGGTTTAGGGTTGACTGAGGCGTTCTTGGCAGTCTTTGCAGAGCATTTGCCACGCCGTTTTTTTTTGAAACTATCGGAAAAAGTGATTTCGATGTCTGCTTCATGCAACTCAACTCATGATAATCTCGCAAGCCCTCAGCCCCTGGCCCCTTACAGCATCAAGGTTTCAGGTTTCGGACAACTGGGAGGGAGTTTCTCTGCACGGCTTATGCCTCCCTCACAAGGGTTTAAGGTTTCGGGTTTAGGGTTTAGGGTTTAGGGGGTGCCTTCAAAACAGCAGGTAAATAGGGTCCCAGGCAGGGTTTAGGGGTCTAGGGTTTTGCATTCGGCCTCACACTGTGTATGTTTTGTAGGACATGGTCGAGAAATCGAGCTATAGGGTTACCTTAGCCTTGAACACCCTGACCCCTGCAAACTGTGAAGTTTAAAGTTGAGCTTGGGCCCTGATCCAATACTTCAACCCCCATCAACCGCTTAACCGCTATAGACCATTTGAACCCCAGGAGCCCTATCAGCTCCAGATTTGCGGGGTTGGGGTGTTTTGGGGTGCCAGAAGGGGAATCAAAGGGTTTAGTTGCTAAGTGTGGGTACGGCCTCACGGATGTAAGGAGTTGGGGCTTCAGGGCTTCAGAGAGGTGCCAGGGTGTGAGGGGTTCAGAGGTGTTTTGGGGTTTAGGGTCTAGGGTCTAGAGAGAGGTTCCTGGTTTTGGGGTGCTGTGCCCTGTGTAAGGGCTTACAAGCTGCTAGTTGGTAGGGTGCTGGGGTTACCGTTCAAGGGCCTCGGGCTGTTAGCATTGTGGTCTTTGGGGTTCAGGGTGGCTCAGGGTCAGGGCCCGCTTCAGGCCTTGGGGAGCTGCTCAACACGGTAGGTATCACATTAAGCTTTAAAGGCTTTGGCCTTAAACCCTGCCTGCATCCCAAGCCATTTGGGGTTCATGGGGTTGAGGGTGAACGCTCTGGACGCTAGAGCTTTGTCTCTGTAGGCTACGCTCTGTGTAGGCTTTTGTCTAGAGCCCTCAAACCCTCAAGCTCCAGAACACCCCCCTAAACCCCCCAATCCCCCCAAACCCCCTAAACCCCCCAAACCCCCTAAACCCCCTAAACCCCCTAAACCCCCTAAACCCCCTAAACCCCCTAAACCCCCTGAACCCACTATGCCCCCCAAACCCCCCTAAACCCCCTACACCGCACAAACCCAGCGACGAGGCTCAAGACCTCTGGTGGTTTTCACACAGACCTGATGAAGCGGGGGACCCCGGTAAACTCGTGGATTCTTTCTTTTTGGGGGGTTAGGGTTTCGGGTTTTAGGGTTTAGGGTTTAGGGTTTAGGGTTTAGCGTTTAGGGTTTAGGGTTTAGGGTTTAGGGTTTAGGGTGTCGGGTTTAGCGTTGCAGGGGGTGGGTGGGTGTCTTTTTGTTAGGGTTTTTTAGGGGTTGAAGGTCCTCAACGCTAAGCCCCAAGGCTCTGACAAGAACCCGAGGCGGAGGGTTGAGGCGGTTGAGGCGGTTTGGGGTTCAGGGCTTGAAGTTCACGGTTTGGTGATGTCGGGAGTTTTGGCAAGATGCTGGAATAAGCCCCAATCTCGATCCTAGAAACCCGAACTAAAAACGCCTTGCGCTCCAAAACCCCCAAGCCCTAAACCCTAAGACCTTAAAACCCTAAAGCCCCTAAACCCTGAAACCCTAAAGCCTGAAACCCTAAAGCCTGAAACCCTAAACCCTGAAACCCTAAAGCCTGAAACCCTAAACCCTGAAACCCTACAGTAAACCCCTTTGCGCGCTTTGCGCGAGCCCCAGAGCCCGTCGGAGGCCGGCGCAAGCGAAGCTGGAGGAAGCCCTGCAGAGGCCGCCCAGCGCATTTTGAGGTTTTGGGGTTTGGGGTTTGAGGGGTTTAGGGTTTGGGGTTTAGGGGTTTAGGGTTTGAGGGGTTTAGGGTTCGAGGGGTTTCGGGTTTTAGGGGTTTAGGGTTGTAGGGTTTCAGGGTTTCAGGGTTTCAGGGTTTAGGGTTTAGGGGTTAGGATGTAAGGGTTGGGTTTAGGGTATAGGGTTTAGGGTTCAGGGTTTGAAGGTTTTAAGGTTTGGGGTGGTGCTAGGGTTTGGGGTTTAGGGTCTGGGGTTTAAGGGTTTTATGTAGGGTTTTGAGGTTTTTTGGGTTTGGCTTTTGGGGACTTTCGGGTTGTAGCTTCAGAGTTGTCGGGTTTTGGGTTAAGATTCCAGGGTTGAACTCGGCACACGGCCGTTTCTAGGGTGCCCTGAACCCTCAAGCGCCAAATCGCTCAGTTGGTACCGCCACCCCAAAAAGCCCCCCAAAGCCCCAAAAAGCAAAAGGTCCCAAAAGGCCCCAAATGGCCCCAAAAAGCTCCAACACGCCCCAAAAAGCACCAAAAAACCCAGAAAGCCCCAAAAAGGCCCCAGAACCCCTGAACTTCAAACCTTAGACTTTGAAACCCCAAGCCCCTTTCAAAACACACCAGAGCCCTGTGCTCGCCTGGACAGGCTCCTGCCAAAGATGAAGCCGCCGCAATGCCTGGTTGCCCAGCGCCCTGAACCCCAAATCCTACAAGCCCTAAAAAAAAATCACTGCAAGCCCCAGGCCCACAACGCAGCTTGACGGCCGGAAAATCACTAAACTGGGGTTTAGGGTTAATTAGGGCTTCGGGAACCCTATACGAAGGATTGTCATATTTTGGGGGCATATCTTGGGTACCCTATTCTGAAAAATACCCATATGAGGTTACTGGGCAGCCTGGCTCCTGAAGGAATAGCCGAGACACCCTGTACCCCAAACCTGAAGCCCGGAAGCCTGTTATTTGTTGTTTTTGGGCCGTTCATAGGGATAAGTTTATTCCGGGTTACTTCGTGTTTGAGGGTTATGTAGGGTTATCAGGGTTTCATGTCATTTTACATGCCGCTTTTCTCCAAGGGCTTGTGCTTTGTTAAAGGTGCGCTTAGGGAGTTGGGCACTGTTTGTTAGTTTAGGGTTTCATTTTCGTGTTCTTTGTTGTTGCGCCTAAGGATGGTTAGGCATTTAGCAGGTTTTTTTTTTCAGAGTCTGAGGTTCCGTGTTCTCACGGCTTCCGGTTTGTAGAGTTTTGTAGTGAGTATAGGGGTTTAGGCCTTGGGTGAAGGGTTTAGGGCCAAGGGTTTGAGTTAGGGCCCAAACCCTCAATGCCCTGAGACAGAAGGCCATGCAAGCGCCTCTTGGGATGACAGTCTACTAGGGCCCTGCGTGAGCCACGATAAGAACTGGGGTTTCGGGCCGCGGGCCCCGGGTCGTACTTGGGCTTTGAGGGCTTGGGGTTTAGGGTTTAGGGTTTAGGATACCCTGCAACAGTAGAGCCCAAACCTCGAAACCCTAAAGCCCTAATCCCCAACAAACCCAAAGAACCCTTGCTCCTTGAACCTCTAAACCCTAAACCCTGGGCCCAAAACCCCGCGCACCCTACACCGTCTTCCTTAATCAAAACCTACAACCTGCTGGAGCCCACACCCCTAACCCCAAACCCTCTACCTTTTCAACCCCTCAGCCGTAAACCCCTCAACCCCTAAACCCCCAACCCAAGCCTTTAAACTTCCAGATGTAGGCAAATAGGACCCCTAAACCCTAAACCCCAAACCCCAAACCCCAAGCCCCAAACCCCAAACCTTAAACCCCAAACCCTAAACCCTACCCCTAAACCTAAACACCCAAACCTAAACCTCCATATCAAGGCGACGTGTACATGAATTTCACTGGCAAGCGCCTTGCGGCCGCTGGGCGGCACTGGCACTGACTTTTTTGGGCTTCAGGGCTTTCCTCTTGAAGGCAAGTGTGGGGCTTAGGGATTTTAAAAGGGTTCGTAAACCCTGAACCCTTAACTAAGACCCGTGAGCCCTGAAACCATGAACCCTAGAACCTACAACCCCAAACCCCTCAACCCAAACCCTATAGCCCTATACCCTGTTGCCCCATAAGCCGATAGCCCTAAACCCTACCCTATGACCCTATAACCCCATAACCCTATAACCCTATAACCCTGAACCCTAGAACCCTATCACCCTAAAACCCCCTGAAGCCTGAACCCGGAATCAAGGCTGGCACGCCGCCAACAGAGATCGTGCCCCTCCTTGCCAAGCAGCGCCCAGACTGGTTACAATTCAATTAGGGTTGAGGGTTCAGTGTTTAGGATTTAGGGTTGAGGGTTGAGAGTATTGTGGGTTTAGGGCATCGAGACTTTAGGATTGAGGGTTTCGGATTGAGGGTTTAGAGGGTTGAGGGTGTTAAGAGTTTAGGGCTTGGGGTTTGTCCTATTTGCCTGCGTTTTCTTGGTGACTGCGCCCGTTCTGCAGAGCGGTTATTACACTGAAGGGTTTGGGGGTTGCTTGTAGGTTTGTAGGGTTGAGGCCTTCTGTACACTAAATCCTCCAACCTCCGACAAGCAGCCAGCTGCGTGAAACCCGAACGGTTGTTCTTGAAAGCGCCCCAAAGACATGTCGATAAACCCTTTCGTGTTTAAGAGTCCTATTTGGGATTAAGGCCGAAAACCCTGAAACCCTAAACCACCCCGTTCAGCCCGAAGCCCTTAACCTTAAACCTAAGCCCCTAAACCCCCTAAACCCTAAACCCCAAATGCTAAACGCCAAACCCCAAACCCTAAACCCCAGATCCCAAACCCTAAATCACCCCACTGAGGCTTTGCTCCGCAGTGCTTTGGGAGCCGGCAGTGCGCCTGATGATCAAGGCTCCGAAGGGGAGGGGGGCTTCATTTTTTTTTTTTTTTTTTTTTTTTTTTTTATATTTTTATATAACTTATGTTTTTTAGGATGTTTAAGGGGTTTGAGGGTTTTGTGGTTTTTAAGGGCATTTAAGGTCTTTAGGATTTTGAGTTTTTTAAAGTTTTTTTTAGGGTTTAAAAGGGTTTGTAAGATGTTTTAAGGGTTTGTTGGGATTTTTCAGGGTTTTTAAGGGTTTTTAAGGTTGAAAGTCTTTTCTTAATCATTTGAATGGTTTTTTTTGGTTTTAAGGGCTTCTAGTGTTTCTAGTGTTTTGATGGTTTGGGGTGTTTTCTAGGGTGTCAAAGGTTTAAGGTTTGTTAGGGTTTTTGGGCTTCCTATGTGGGTTGTGGATGTGTTTTTGGGCTTTAGGATTTAGGGCGATGTTTTTCTCGTTCGAAGGTTTTACAGGGAATTAGAGTTTAGGCTGCTTTTTAGTTCTTGGGGCCTTTAGGACCCTTTTCTTCTTTTTTGTTTTGTAGTTTTTCGCATATAGAGTTTTCAGGCTTTGGGTTTTCGGATTGTTTGAGCCCTAAACCCTAAACCCTAAACCCTAAACCCCCAAAACCACTGAGCCATCAAGTTCGAAGAGCCGCCCCGGAAAACCGCCAGAGCCCCACTGAAGACCGCCCCCAACCCCCCAAACCCATAAAGCTCCTCCCTGTACCCTGAAGCCCTGACAGCGTGAACTCGGAACCCTCAACCCTAAACCCCAAGCCCTAAAGCCCAAACCCTAAACCCCAAGCCCCAACCCTAAACCCCCAAACCCTAAACCCCCAAACCCTAAAGCCCAAACCCTAAACCCCAAGCCCCAACCCCTAAACTCCCAAACCCTAAACCCCCAAACCCCTAAACCCCTTAAAAAGCCCACTTAAAAGCAGCAGCTGTCTAGGATGGCATGACGGAGTTCTACGAGGTCGGGCCGATGAAGCAGCTCAAGGCCGCCATGGGTTTAGGTTTTCAAGGAGTTTTATAGGGCTTTGAGGGCTTTCAGGGTTTAGGGTTTAGGGTTTAGGGTTCAGGGGGCTGTGGGCTAGGACGAGCGCGAAGAGAGGTCTCTTGAAGAATATCATGGTGGCTCGTGGGAGGTCACGGCCTCCAGACTGGCCGTGCCCAGCTCCCGACGGCTTGGTGTGGAAGCTGTTGGGGCCCAAACCTCCCAAGGGTGCAGCTGCGGCTGCTGCAGAAGCAAAAGCATGGTCGTGAGCAAGCCGAATAGGGTTTAGGGTTTAGGGTTTTTAGGGTTTAGGGTTTTTAGGGTTTTTAGGGTTTTTAGGGTTTTTAGGGTTTTTAGTGTTTTTAGGGTTTTTAGGGTTTCTAGGGTTTTTAGGGTTTTTAGGGTATTTAGGGTTTCTAGGGTTTTTAGGGTTTTTAGGGTTTTTAGGGTTTAGGGTTTAGGGCTTAGATGGAGGACATCAGCGCCGCCTGCGCCGCAGAGATGGGGGGGGTGGCGGGGAGGCAGCCTTCCGCTCGCTGAGGATGCGGCTGCGCACAAGACATGGGTGGCAAGCGCTCCCGTTTGGGGTTTAGGGTTGAGGGTTTGGGGTTTGGGGTTTAGGAGGTTTTTGGGGTTTGGGGTTTGGGGTTTAGGGTTTAGGGTTTAGGGTTCAGGGTTTAGGGTTTAGGGTTGAGGTTTTGGGTTTGGGGTTTAGGGTTTAGGGTTTAGGGTTGACTTAAGTTGCTAGGTCCATTATTCCCCCTCGCAACTTCCTCCTTCGTCGAGCCATGGGTCGATAGCACCGGTTAAAGCACTTGCCGTGACGCAAGTTCAGGATGGTCCAGCGACCAGACCAGAGGTTAAGGGTTGCAACTCTCGCCAAAAGCAACCTGTAGCAAGCGCATTCTTCAAGCAGCGTGCAGGGTTTAGGGTTTCGGGTTTTGGGGGTTTAGGGTTTGGGGCTTAGGGGTTTTACGGAGTTTTCGGGTTTAGGGAGTTATAAAGGGCTTAGGGCTTTCAGGGTTCAGGGTTTAGGGGGTTTAGGGAGTTTTAGATTTTAGGGTCTAGCTTTTAGGCTTTAGGGGGTATCGAGTTTAGAGTTTAGGGCCTTAAGGAATTTCAGGGTTTTACGGCTTCAAGGAGTTTTGAGTTTTAGGGTATAGGGGTTTAGGCTTTAGGGTTTTTACGGAGTTTTACGGTTTAGGGCTTCAATTAGGGTTTAGGGTTTAGGGTTTTTAGGGGTTAAGGTTTAGGGCTCTGGGGGAGTTTTAGGCTTTGGGGCTTCAGGGAGTTTTAGAGTGTAGGGCTTTAAAGGTTTGGGGGCGGTTTAGTGTTTAGGGCTTAGGGTAGGGTTCAGGGCTTTAAGGAGTTGTAGGTTTTATGGCTTTGAAGGTTTAGGGCTTAGTGCGTTTAGGGAGCTTTAGGGCTTAGGGCTTTGGGGAGTTTTAGGGTTTAGTGGTTGATGGGTGTAGGGGCTTAGGGCTTTGAGTGAGTTTTAGGGCTTAGGGTTTAGGGGTTTAGGGGCTTTGGGGTTTAGGGCTTAAGGCTTTTAGGGAGTTTCCACCCCTCCCGAAGGAGCTGACAGGGTACCAATACGATACGATGGTTGCTATCCCTTGTGGGTACTCTTACGGGTCGTTACATGGTCCCTTAATCTGTCCCCTTACCTTCTTGAAAGGGTTCTGATGTATGGGCCCTTGCGTTGTGCAAGGTATGGCACTTAAAGGATCCCCATTTACGGGCCCCTTAGTATACCCATGAAACTACCAGGGTGGCAGGCCGAGGGTTCAAAACTTCAGGGGCAGTTGAGAGATTTCCATTCCAAAACTTCAGAGGCAGTTGAGAGATTTCCATTCCTTATTGTGGGTGTGCTGGTTCGTGCTTGGGGTGTAGGAGTTAGGGTTTGGGGCGTAGGGTTTCGGCTTTAAGGTTTAGGGCTGAGGGCTTAGGCTTTAGGTTTTAGGGTTCAGGGTTAAAGGTGCTCAGGGATTTAGGGATTCGGGTTTGGGGCGCAGGCCATGATGAAGCGCATCGACCAGAGCGCATGGACTTCCACGACCAATGTGGATGTGTGAAGACGCTGAGCGCTGGCCGTGGGTTTGGGGTTCGGATCCTAAGCCCCGAAGCCCAGAAGCCTCCAAGCCCGTAAACCCGATGCGCCGTAGCAGGTCCTTGAGCTCTGGGCCCCTCTAAGAATCCTAAGCCCGAAGCGCTTGGGTCCCTGACCCCTAAAACCCGAATCCGTGGTAAGCCCTAAACCTTCAGCCCTCAAGCCCTAAAACCCTAAAACCCTAGAACCCTCGAACGCTAGAGCCCTGGAACCCTAGAGCCCTAGAGCCCTAGAACCCATTAGAGCCCTAGAGAGCCCTTTCGAGTCCATATTTCAGCCCTCGAGCCCTGGAACCCGAAGCCCCCCCCAAGCCTCTAAACCCTAAACCCTAAACCCTAAACCCTAAACCCTAAACCCTAAACCCTAAACCCTAAACCCTAAACCCTAAACCCTAAACCCTAAACCCTAAACCCTAAACCCTAAACCCTAAACCCTAAACCCTAAACCCTAAACCCTAACACCTAAACCCTAAACCCTAAACCCTAAACCCTAAACCCTAAACCCTAAACCCTAAACCCTAAACCCTAAACCCTAAACCCTAAACCCTAAACCCTAAACCCTAAACCCTAAACCCTAAACCCTAATCCCCCCCCATTATCACAGGCCCTCCCCAAAGCCTCTTCCGGACTTCAGGAAGTTTGGAGGCCGCTGGAAAAAGAGAGAGAGCTGTGTTTCGGGGGGGCTCGGGTTTAGGGTTTAGGGTTTAGGGTTTAGGGCTTAGGGTTTAGGGTTTAGGGTTTAGGGTTTAGGGTTTGGGGTTTAGGGTTTAGGGTTTAGGGTTTAGGGTTTAGGGTTTAGGGTTTAGGGTTTGGGGTTTAGGGTTTAGGGTTTAGGGTTTAGGGTTTAAGGCTAGCTTCTTGTTTTTGCTTTGGGCTGTTTTTTGGGGGGAAGCGTGGGAAACGGCGGAAGGGGAGGGGGGGGGGGTCGTGGGGCTTAGGGTGCAGGATTTGAAGGTTTAGGGCTTAGGATAAGGCCTTGGGGGTTGGGGGGTTGAGGGTTTAGGGTTTAGGGTTCCGGGTTTAGGGGTTCACGGTCTGAGGGTTCACTATGGTTTAGGGATGAAAGCCCCGAATTGCCCGAAGCTCTAGCACCCTCAGCCCTGAAACCCTAAACCTTAAAACCCTAAACCCCACAACCCAATAAAACCCCGAAACCCGAATAACGTCCTAGAAGAACCCCATAAAAACACCAAAACAAGCCCTGCAAAACCCCTATAGAACCTACAAAACCCGTATACGCACCTTAAAAACCCTAACGCCCCCATAAACCCCTTTAATAATCCCCTCAACTTTCCAACTTTTATAAAAGCCCTTGCAAAGGAACATATAACACCCCCTAAGCCCTAAGCCCTAAGCCCTAAGCCCTAAGCCCTAAGCCCTAACCCTAAGCCCTCAGCCCTTAGCCCTAAACCCCAAACCCTAAACCCCAAACCCCAAACCCTAAACCCCAAACCCTAAACCCCAAACCCTAAACCCTAAACCCTAAACCCCAAACCCTAAACCCCAAACCCCAAACCCTAAACCCCAAACCCTAAACCCCAAACCCTAACCCCAAACCCCAAACCCCAAACCCCAAACCCCAAACCCTAAACCCCAAACCCTAAACCCTAAACCCCAAACCCCAAACCCTAAACCCCAAACCCTAAACCCTAAACCCTAAACCCCAAACCCTAAACCCTAAACCCTAAACTTCCACCATCCTTGGGCGCGCGGAACGTCGGCTCGCAGCGCGGGGACTGAGCGGCGGGACCCTGCGGATGGCCCCTGAGGCCCCCCCGGGTTTAGGGTTTGGGGTTTAGGGTTTAGGGTTTGGGGTTTGGGGTTTAGGGTTTGGGGTTTAGGGTTTAGGGTTTAAGAGCCCCCTCGTTTTAGGGGCTCTTTGAGTTTTTTGTTTTGTGGTTTTTGTTTAGGGTTTTAAGGGAATTGAGAGGGTTTTAAGGGCCTTGAGGGTCTTTTTGGGGGTTTAAGGGTTTTTTTTTGTGGGGTTTTTTAGGGATTTTGGGGTTTGCTTAGGGTTTTCAGGGTTTTCAGGGTTTAGGGCGCTTTTGGGGGTTTGGGGGCTCAGAGTTTTAGGGCTTGAGAGGATGCTGGTCTTGAGGTTAGGGGTTTCAGGGTTCAATGCTTTAAGGTTGGGGTTTTGAGGGTAAAAGGGGCTTAAGGGTTTTGGGCTGTAGGGGTTCGTTGTTTAGGATTTGGGGGATTTACGGTTTTGTGTGTGTTTTTGGGTTCAGGGAGTTAGGGCCTTTGGGCCCTATCAACCCAGAAGCTCCTAAGCCCCTAAAGCCCTAAAAGACCCGAAGCCCTAAACCCTCACCCTAAACCCCAAACCCTAAACCCTAGCCCTAAACCTTAAATCCTAATTGAGCTTTGAAGGGGTTCAGAAATTTAGGTTTCTTCTCTGAGAATCCTAAACCCCCTTTAAATTCCCTAAACCCCCCTAAAACCCCCCTAAAACCCCCCAAACACCCCCTAAAACCCCCTAAAACCCCCTAAAACCCCCGAAAACCCCCGAAAACCCCCTAAAACCCCCTAAAACCCCCTAAAACCCCTAAAACCACCTAAAACCCCCTAAAACCCTTTAAAACCCCCTAAAACCCGCCTAAACCCCCCAAGCCCCCTGAGCCCTGAAGAACGGCTTCTCACAGAAGAGCCCCGTGCCCCGATGAGCTTCTCTTCCAAACCCTCCCAACCTGGGTTTAGGGTTTAGGGTCTAGGGTTTACGGTTTAGGGTTTAGGGATTAGGGTTTATCCTAAGAAACCTGGGCTTTGGCGTCCAGAGACCGCGTCCCTGAAGGCGCTATGGGCTCCCTCCAAGGGTCGTTACCTGGTCCCTTCATGTGGTCCCCTACCTCCTTGATGAAATTCTAAGTTCTGGAACTCTTGGACTGTATCGGGTATATAGGGGGTTCCCATTTTAAGGGACCATGCAATCTCTCTAAGATGGCCGCAATCTTCCAGGTATTGCCATGGGCATCGATGAGTGGTGGAGTTCGATCTTGCCAGATCCTGAGCCACGCGGTCAGTTCCCTGAGTCATGGTCCATTTGGGGCTTGGGGTTTACGTAGCCGAAAACCCACAGGTAAGAGGCCTCGTTTTTCAATAGTAGGGCCCGCAAAGGGAACTGACCACATATCCATGGAGCCCAATAACTCTACATATGGTGCAGTGTTGCCTTGAGAAGTCCGAAACTCTTAAGACTGCAATATAGGGCTTAGGGTTTAGGGTTATGGTTTAGGGTCGGAATAATCACTAATAGTATTCCCCTGGAGTCCCAATATAATAATACAATCATAACCCCCTAAAACCATATTCTACTTATTAAGGCCCCTCAACCCTCCACGCTTTAGGGTTTAGGGTTTTGGGTTAGGGTTTAGGGTTTAGGGTTTAGGGTTTAGGGTTTAGGGTTTAGGGTTTAGGGTTTAGGGTTTAGGGTTTAGGTTTTAGGGTTTAGGGTTTAGGGTTTAGGGCAACGCTTCTTGTGGAGCTGGTCAGGCAATCGGTTTTTCAGAATCCGCAGCAGTGGGACACGCGGAGGCCGACGTGCCTACCGTGAACGCGTGCAACCAGCTCTCCTACAGCCCCCTAAGTAATACGAACCCAGGCGAAACCCCTTACCCCCTAACCCCTAAACCCTCGTCCCTAAACCCTACAACCTCCTCCCTGACGCCCCCCCCCCCTCCCCTAAACCCTAACCCCAAACCCTTGTAACTTGTAACCCTAAACCCCAAACCCTGAACCCTAAACCCCAAACCCGAAACCCGAAACCCGAAACCCGAAACCCGAAACCCTAAACCCTAAACTCTAAACCCTAAACCCTAGCCCCCAAACACAGCTCTCTCTTTTTTCCTATTGTGGACGCGCCCCCTACGCCCCCCCCCGCCCCCCTAGACCCTAGACCCTAGACCCTAAACCCTAAACCCTAAACCCTAAACCCTAAGCCCTAAACCCTAAACCCTAAACCCTAACCCTAAGCCCTAAACCCTAAACCCTCGCCAAGGAGCGCTTGCTCCGGGGAGCCCGTGCAGTCCTCCATCGATGGCTCCTTGTGCGGGCTCCTGGGCTTTCGTTGGGGTTTGGTCGCTTTGTTTTAGGGGGCTAACAGGGTTTAGGGTTTAGGGTTTAGGGTTTAGGGTTTTAAGGCTAGGGCATGGGGGGGTCGAGGGGGGTATGTTCTGTACCCCAAACCCCAATAAAGAGAGTTCCTGTGTGACGTAGAAGCGCTCACGATGGTCGGGTTTCTTGGTTGTTGTTTGTGTAAACCCTAAACCCTAAACCCTAAACCCTAAACCCTAAACCCTAAGTGCCGGCTCCAGAAGCATGAGAATCCAACATGAAAAACTGATAAGGAGAGATGTTCTAACATACCCCGGGCATACCCCTTAAGGTAAGATCCTTCCGTCTATTCTCCTTTTACAGATTAGGGGGCCATACTGTCTGCTTAAGACTCCCCCCAAAAAACGAAAACAAATAAATAAAGCAAAAAAAGTAATCCCCTTATTGCCCTTACAGGGAAGAACATGTTTTTTGGGGTTCTTAAGCAAACAGTACTTATGGGTTTGGGGTATGTCGAATTTTTCCTAGAGTTGGTGAAACTTGACCTTGTTGTTTCGACCTCTCCACCCCCAAGACACTCCGCTCCACCCCTAAACGCCCCACAAACTTCTAAACCCCTCCACACCTCTCTAAACCCTAAACCCTAGACCCTAAACCCTAAACCCTAAACCCTAGACCCTAAACCCTCAAACCCCCTAAGAAGAGCCCTTCAGGTCTGTCGACCGCGTTGAGGTGCCGCCGCAAGATGGCGCCAGCACGGCGATCGTGGAGGCGGGGCTGCGGGCGTAAGCAGCTTTAAGGGTTTTAGGGTTTTTAAGGATTGAGGGTTTTTAGGGTTTTTAATGTTTTTATTTTGGGTTTCGACGGGTTTTTCTGCTTTTTTTGGCATTAGAGGTTTTCAGGGTTTTTAGGGTTTTGGGTCTTTGATCGGTTTCTAGGGCTACCGTTCTATTTTTTTTGCTTTTAAGGGTTGTTTTAGGGTTTTATTAGAGGGCTTGTGGGGATTTTGAGGTTCTTGAGGGCTTTTAGGGATCTTGGTGCTTTAGAGGGTTCATGGGGATTTTAGGCTCTTGAGGGCTTTTCGGGATATTCGAGCTTTAGAGGGCTTGTAGAGATGTTGAGGCTTTTTTTGGTTTTTTTTGCAGAGCTTAGGGGGCTTTTGGGGGCTTTTGGGGGCTTTTGGGGGCTTTTGGGGGCTTTTGGGGGCTTTAAGGGGAGGGTTTAGGGTTTAGGGTTTAGAGGGTTTTGGGCTTGGGAATTCGGAGTTTAGGGCTTATGCGGTTCAGGGTGTATAGGGTTTAGGGCTCATGGGGTTCAGGGTTTTGGGCTTTGGGTTGAAGCCTTAAAGCTGCAAACCCCTAAGCCCCAGAACCCTTAACCCCCCCCCCTAAACCTTACGCCTGTAAACCGCTGAGCCCACCCCAAACCCCCAAACCTTAAAACCCTAAACCCTGTGTAACCCTAAGCCCTAAACCCTATACAAACCCTACAACCCCAAACCCTAAAACCCTCCCCCGCCTAAACCCCAAACCCGAAACCCTAAACCCCCCAACCCCATAAACCCTAAACCCTGAACCCTGAACCCTAAACCCTAAACCCTAAACCCTAAAGCCCAAGCCCTGAACCCCAAACCCCCCAACCCGGTAAACCCCTTCAAGCGCCCTCAATGCAGCCAGGCCAGTGAGCGCGAGGTAGTCGAGGACTCCGGGAGTCAGGAGTTTAGGGAGTTCAGGGAGTGTAGGCAGTTCAGGGAGTTTAGGAAGTTTAGGGAGTTCAGAGTTCAGAGTTTAGGGTTTAGGTCTGGTTCGATGCCCGGAGCGTCGGCACAGGCGGTGTCATCCACAAGAACGTTCTGAAAGCTTGGCATCGATCGGCTGCAAGCGGCCGTCAGAGGCGCGGCCGTGACTCGCCTCATGCCCCACAACAGAGAATTCTCTCCGAGTGGGCGCATCAGCGTGAAACTGGCGGTCTGTGCCCGGCCGAACCATCCGGAATCAACGGCCATGATGCTTTCCGTGGCTTGCTCAGCCCAGACTCACCGGGCTTTCTGCAGGGCTATGGACAAGTACCACTGGACTGCGCAGAGTTCCGGATCCCTTGGAGGGCAAGCCATGGGCTTGTGAATGCCGGAAGAGCAAGGTGCTGTTTCAGGGTTTAGGGCTCAGGGAGGTTAGATTTAGGGAGTTTGGCGTGTTTTGGGCTTTTGGGCACGTGAGTCCTAAGCTGAACACAGGGACCAACGCAAGAGTCCTTGCGCCTCAGGGTTCTGATGCTGCCTCTGACTTCTTTCGGGTGGTATCCTATATGTATACCTGGGCACATGTTTAAAAGCAAAGAAGTAGATGCGATATATACACACAGAGATAATCGACTCCATATGTATATGCATCTGTGTGTATACATACACATATACACTGTTTGCAGAACCCTCAACCCTACACTCCCTGAACCCTCAGGTCCTAAAACCCCTAAACCGCGCGGCCTAAGGTGCTCCCAAAAGGCAAAACAAGATGGCAAGTGCAAGCCTGCTGAAGGGTTTACGGTTTAGGGTTGTTACAGACTGGGTAAGACTGAAAGGGGGCAGCACGTGCCAAGGCTCGTCAGCTTGGAGGTGCAGCTTCAGCTGCACCGAGCGTGGCCCCCCACCTGCCGGTCCGGGGCCCCCCCCCCCCCCCCCCCCTGTGCCCCCCCCCCCCTCCCCCCCCCTTTCTCCTCCACCCCTCCGCGCCTTAAAACTCCCGGAGGACCGCCAGGAGGCCGTGGAGGAGCCTGAAGAACTGGAGGAGCTGGCTCGGGGCCCCTTTCTTCTTTCATTATATATATATATATATATATCTATCTATCTATCTATATATATATATATATACATATATGTACACATACATTCAGACATACATACATATTTGTTTTCTTTCTGATTAATATATATATATATATATGTATATATGTATATATGCATCTATATATATAACACGCACATATATATATATATATATGTATATATATATATATAAGGGCCCCCTGGGTTTAGGGGTTTAGGGGGTGTCCGGGGGGGTTCTTTGGGTTCTTCAGGGGCTTGTTCGGGCATTTTGGGGTTTCAGAGTCTTGCGGCGAGGCCGCGAAGCCGCGCTTTAAGGGTTTAGGGTGTAGGGTTTAGGGTTTGGGCGCTGACTCCCGTCTTCGGGGTTTGGGGCTTAAGGTGAAAAGGGGTGAAGGGGCTTCGGGGGCTTAGGGTGTAGGGTAGAGGGTTTAGGGTTTAGGGTTTAGGAGAACAGGGGAACTAGGGGGGAGCCTCGACTCCCGTAAACTCCTAAACCCCCAAGCTGCAGTTGGCTCCATCAAGGTTCAGGGAGGTCTATAGGGTTTAGGGTTCCTATAAAGATGATCGTATTTGGGGGGGGGGGGGGTGCATCGAGGGTTCCCCTATTTCGAGGAGTCCAGGGTCGGTTTAGGGTTTAGGGTTGAAACGCCTTAGTGACTTGGCGGCCTTGAGAGGCGTTTCTGGGGTACTCGCTACTAAAAGCCCCAGGTTTTGGAACCCTCAAAACTCAGCTGCAAAGCCTAAGCTCTAGCAAGATCAGGGAACTAGGGCCAACGCGTAGCACATCAGCTTTAACCCTCAAGGCCGTCCCTAAACTCCTTTGAACCCTATAACTCAGAAAGCCCAAGGCAAACCCTAAACCCTAAACCCCTGCAACCCCGAACCTTGAGAACCCCACGCCCAACCTGCCCCCCCCCCTTCCCCCAACAAGTGAGGTCAAGCCCGAGATGCTGGAGGACACGGGGGGGTGGTCGAACACGCATAGGGGACCTCTAAGATAAACCCCCAAACAGTAGAATTCCCTGAGAATAAGGACCCCAAAAAGGTACCCCCCCCCCCCCCCCCACAGCTTGAATCCTACACAATTCGGATCGTTCTCAGGGGGATACGGCAATTAACAACGATCGGTTTTGGGGGATGTGCCCTTGAACTAGTTAAGGGCCTCCGGGCGAAGGTTTTAGGTTTTAGGGTTTAGGGTTCATACGGCAGGAGGTTTTGCTCAGGGTACATTTGGCAGTGCAAAAAGCCTACGCAAGCAAGCTTTTGCAATTACTGGATGGCGACGACAGGTGGCTATCAAGGACAAGACGGCAAATTTTCGACTGCGCTGCATGAGTACGTGACAGTCTCCATTGTATACTGTGCGGTGCATGGGCCGGACAATCCTGAGCTGCCTCCCAGCAACAGTGTCTGCCTCCTCACAAGTGAAACAGATGACGCGGAAGTCGGCCTTTGACAGGTGTTTACGCGCGCATGAGGCCCGAAGCCCCAAGACCCAAAACCCTAAAACCCCGAAACCCCGAAACCTTAAACTCTAAACCCTAAAACACTATGCCCTGCACTCGACACACCCTGAGGTCTTCGACCATAGACCCTGCCGGGGGCTTTGTTTGAAGGCTCTTGGGATACTTGGGATCTGCCTACGGGGAGGATCGATGCTACTAACCTGTAGGTAGATTTGGGCTTTGGGGTTATGGCTAGATGGTTAGAGGGTTAGAGGGTTAGAGGGTTAGAGGGTTAGAGGGTTAGAGGGTTAGAGGGTTAGAGGGTTAGAGGGTTTAGGGTTTGGGGTTTAGGAGGGTTTAGGGGATACTACTTCTAAGGGCGAACCTTCAAGTATAGGGCTTAGCGTCTGGTGGTTTAGGAGGGTCAGGGGTATAGTTGCCTTGTTACAAATGCCTCAGATACCTAAACCCAAAACCCAAAACCCAAAACCCAAAACCCAAAACCCAAGACCCAAAACCCGGAACCCTGAACCCTAAACCCAAAACCCAAAACCCAAAACCCTGAACCCTGAACCCTAAACCCTAAACCCAAAACCCTAAACCCTAAACCTAGACCCTAGACCCTAGACCCTAGACCCTCTACCCTCTAGACCCTAGAATGTAGACCTAGACCCTAGACCCTGGACCCTAGACCCTAGACCCTAAACCCCAACCTCCCCCCAGGAGTGGCGAAGGCACACCATCATGGAGCATCAAAAGATGGTCCAAGAGAGCCGGCACGCACCCAAGCTCGGGGGTTTGGGTGTTTTCAGGGTTTGAGGGTTACGGGTTACGGGATGAAGGGCTCAAGGGTACCCACCTAACCCCCCTGAAGCCAGCAAATCCGTAAACTTCTAAACCCCTAAAGCCCCTAACGCCTCAACCCTCAGCTTTCCCTCCTTGTTGGCTCTGCAATCAACCCTAAATCCTAAATCCTAAACACTAAACCGCAAACCCCAAACCCGAAACCCTAAACCCCAAACCCCAAACCCCAAACCCATAGCCCCTTCACCCATAACCCTAGACCCTAAACCCCAAGCACAGGCATTTGCACTGCGAAAGCTACTCCCATCATGGGCGCGGGCCCCAGTGGCCTTTCAAAACTCGCTGGTTCGATTCAAGGCTGGCTTCTCTTTGAAGCCTTCGGGGTTTAGGGTTTAGGGTTTAGGGTTTAGGGTTTAGGGTTTAGGGTTTAGGGTTTAGGGTTTAGGGTTTAGGGTTTAGGGTTTAGGGTTTAGGGTTCAGGGTTCAGGGTTCAGGGTTTAGGGTTTAGGTGGTACTTGAAGGTTCGTAGGTAGTTCTAAGTGGGAATACAAGTGAGATAACCATGATTAATGTTCTGGTTGGAACTTTGTAAGGGGTACTATAGCCCTTAGAACTGGTCCATGCCCTCAAGAAAAGACCTTAAGCCCTTAAAGCCCTTGAAACCCTTGAAGCTCTTAACGCCCTTAAAGCCCCTTAAGCCTTTATAGGCACAAGCTCATACCCCTAAGCCCCCAAACCCTCAAAACCCCCAAAGCCCCTAAACCCCCTAAACCCTCTAACCCCCCCAACCCCCCTAAACACCCTAAACCTCCTAAACCCCCTAAACCCCCTAACCCCCTAAACCCCCTAAACCCCCTAAACCCCCTAAACCCCCTAAACCCCCAGGTGGCCTCTTCTTTTGTTACCCGTATACCATATTGTAGCCCCTAGGCACCCTAATAAGAACCCCTGAAAACAGAAACCCTACTTACAGAGACCACCAAATCAATATAGCCAGCCCCAAATCCCCAAACGCGTAAGCCCCTAAACCTCTAGAAGCCCCACCAAAAACCCTAAAACCGATCCTTTAGAAATACCATAAAACCAACTGCAGACCCGTACCCCGAAACCCCAAACCCAACCCCCCAAACCCTAAACCCTAAACCCTAAACCCTGAACCCTGAACCCTTAACCCCCAGACCCGAACCTCTCCCCCCCACCATGTCTCGGAGCCTCTGCTCGATTTCCTCAGGGCCGCCAACCGTTACGGAGAGATCTCCCACCTGCCTCCCTTCGAAGAAGGCCCCTGTTAGGGCTTAGGGGGGCTGAGAGTCCAGGGGTTTTGGGGGGTTTTGGGGGGTTTTGGGGGGTTTTGGGGGGTTTTGGGGGGTTTTGGGGGGTTTTGGGGGGGTTTGGGGGGGTTTTGGGGCGCTTTGGGCAATGTTAGGGTTTAGGGATGTTAGGGGTTTTCTGGTTTTGGGCGGTTGGGGTCTATTGAGGGCGTTACGGGCGTTTTTAGGGCTTCGGGGCTTAGCGTTTGTGGCCTTGGGGTTTCGGGCTTCGGGCCACCACCCTCAAGCAATTGTGTTTTTTTTTTGGAGTGTGCTGGGTACTCACTGGCAGGGTGATGTACGTTAAGTAGCGTCTTGAATACAAGGGCCTAAGCCTGCCACAACACGAAGAAACACAATCAACACAAAGCCCCAAGCCCTCTGAGCATTCAAAACCCAATCAGCCCTGACCGCAAGCCCCATAAGACCCGGAATGACCCAAAGCCCCTCATCCCACAAACCCCTTCAAGCCCTGTGAGCCAATGAACCCTCTCAAACAAAGTAGCTCTAGACCACCACCAAACATGATCTTTGTTTTAGGTTTGGGGAACTTGGCCCCAAAGCCTAAACCCAAAACCCTAGATATTATACCCCCCTCCCCCCCCCCAAAAAAAAAAAACAAAGAAAAAACAAATAAAAAGAAGCAGCAGCGCCAGACGAAGCACCCAAAGAAGCCTATCCGTCTTGCGTCTAAAAGCTCGCCTGCGAGAGACCCCAAACCCTTAACCCCAATCCCTAAACCCTAAGCCCTAAGCCCTAAGCCCTAAGCCCTACACCCTACGCCCTACGCCCTAAACCCCAAACTCTAAACCCTCTGCCCATGAACGGCTTCCAGGGCATCACGTGCCCACGCTGGCGCTGATCAATCCCATGCGGCAGCCTTGGTGGATTGTTTTTGGAGTTTTGGTTTAGGGGTTTAGGGGTTTAGGGGTTTAGGGGTTTAGGGGTTTAGGGGTTTAGGGGTTTAGGGGTTTAGGGGTTTAGGGGTTTAGGGGTTTAGGGGTTTAGGGGTTTAGGGGTTTAGGGGTTTAGGGGTTTAGGGGTTTAGGGGGTTTAGGGGTTTAGGGGTTTAGGGGTTTAGGGGTTTAGGGGTTTAGGGGTTTAGGGGTTTAGGGGTTTAGGGGTTTAGGGGTGGTAGGTCTTTAGGGCAGGTCTTCATTTCGGGCTTTAGGACAGGGTGAGGGTTTTAGGGTATAGTATAGGCTTGGGGCTTTAGGGTTTAGGGTGTAGGGTGTGGGGTTCATGTCTTCGGGATTTGGGATCAGGGCCCGTGGTTGTGGTTTAGTTGGGGTTGTAGGGTTCAGGTTTTCAGTGGGTTAAGATTTAGGGTGCAGGGTTTGGGTTGCAGGGTTTTCAGTTCAGGGACGAGGGTTTGAGCCCAGCCCCCCAAGAATGAAGGAATGTGAACCTAAACCCGAACCCCAAGCCCCATGAAGGGATAGTGCGCGGTTCTGAGGCCTGCAGGAACATAGGCCAGCCTGTCTTGTTCAGGGAGGCCCCCCCCCCCCTCCCCCCCCTCCCCCCCCTCCCCCCCCCTCCCTCCCCCCCTCTCCTTCCTCCCTCCCCCCCCCCCTCCCCCCCCCCCCCCCCCTCCCCCCCCTCCCCCCCCCCCCCCCCCCTCCCCCCCCCTCCCCCCCCTCCCCCCCCTCCCCCCCCCCCTCCCCCCCCCCTCCCCCCCCCCCCCCTCCCCCCCCCCCCCCCCCCCCTCCCCCCCCCCCCCCCTCCCCCCCTCCCCCCCCTCCCCCCCCTCCCCCCCCTCCCCCCCCTCCCCCCCCCTCCCCCCCCCCCTCCCCCCCCCCTCTCTTGTTCAAGTGGGGTGGGGCCCCTCCCCCCCCTTGGTCAATTCACCCTTTTATCAATTTTAATAAGATTTCGATTTACTTTAATAGAAATTAACAAATACAAAATGTGGATTTTTTTTAAATAGGGAGCAAGGGTTTCTGGCTTCCATTAGTGGCATTTCTGTTTCTTTTAATAAAAGTATTCTTAATAGGGTTTCACTTGATTTTAATTAAAGTTTTAATAGGACTTCTTTTGATTCTAATCGGGTTAGAGTTTTTGTTACTTTTGAAAGGTTTCAAATAATATGAATGAGGTTTTTATTCCTTCTAATAAGATTTGTATTACGTTTAACGGGATTCGTATTAATAATAGAAATCCTTTTCGAATTAAGTTCAACTCCTATTACAATTAATTGAACTGCTATTAAACTTAGTAGAAGTCCGATTTGACAAATTAATTCCAACCCCATTAAAATTGAACTGAAATGCTACGAAAAAAAGAAGGCAAACAGAAATCTTGTTAAATTAATAGAAATCCTCTTGAAATTAAGAGGATTCCGATGAACAAACAATAGGAATCCTACCAAAAATGGCAGAGGAAATGTGGAATTTAGCATGGGGGGGGGGGTGAGGGGGAGGGGGGAGGGGGGTTTGTTGGCTTTAGGGGGGGGTGGGGGGGGGGGGGGGGGGGGGGGGTACCTTGAATATCCGCGGGCCTCTTTTTTACGCACTCTCCCTGAAGGCCCGGTTTTAGGCTTAGGGCTTTTGGCCATGTGCCCCCCTCAACTTCCCAAAATCCTGAAGCTCTATCACCCTTAAGCTCCTGAGCCCCCGAGCTCGTAGGTCACTTTTTGCCTAAAACTCCTGGAGCCCTCGGCCTGAAGCCCCCTCAACCCCCCTTTAAGCCCTAAACCCTGCATCCTCGCGGGGGTTTAGGGTTTAGGGTTTAGGGTTCAGGCTTCAGGGTTCAGGGTTTAGGGTTTAGGGTTTAGGCCCCCAAACCCTAAAGACCAAACCCTAAAACCCAAACCCCTCGAGATCGCCCTGAGCCCCCCCAAAGTCTTCCATCCTTTTCAGATCTAGGTAGGACCCTGGGGATACGTTATATGTTCTCTTATTGGGTTTACCCTCAACCCTCAACCCTCAACCCTCAACCCTCAACCCTCAACCCTCAACCCTCAACCCTCAACCCTCAACCCTCAACCCTCAACCCTACACCCTACACCCTCAACCCTACACCCTACACCCTACACGCTAAGCCCTAAACCTAAACCTAAACCCTACACCCTACACCCTAAACCCTAAACCCGCAACCCTAAACCCTAAACCCTAAACACCCTAAACCCTAGAAACCCAATAAACCCCATACCCTAAATCGCCCTGAAGCCCGCAGTCTTCCCTCCAGTGAGATCAGGTCAGGAGCTGCAGCCGGGGCTGACATCCTGCGGCTTCGACTGGGAATTGAGGGGGAGGGGTGGGGTTCAGGGTTTAGGGTTTAGGGTTCAGGGTTGAGGGTTGAGGGTTTAGGGTTTAGGGTTGAGGGTTGAGGGTTTAGGGTTGAGGAATTAAAGGGTTTAGGGTTTACGGGGGTTAGCTACTGCAGGGTGTTTGGGGTTTAAGGGTTGAGGGTATGAGGGTTTTTAGGGTTGCAGGGTTTAGGGTTTAGGGGGTTCAGGGTGTTAGGGGTTTAGGGTTTAGGGTTTGGGGCTTAGGGGTTTAGGGTTAGGGGTTTAGGGGCTTCAGGGTGTAGGAGTTTAGGGTTTAGGTTTAGGGCAAAGGGGGTTTAGGGTTTAGGCTTGGGGGGTTTTAGCGGTTTGGGTGCTTGGAGTCTTGGGTGTGTTCTTTAGGGGTTGAGGGTTTACATGTGGTGACGCTCTGCTCTGTGCAAAAGATGTGGACATACTTCAAATGTCATGGTTGGGTGCTCTTATAAGGGGATTGGGGGGGGGTTTAGGGCTAGGGTTTCGGGATTCTGAGCCCGAAGCTCTGAACCCTGAACTCTGTACCCTAAACCCTAAACTCTAAACCCTGAACCCTACACCCTATAAACCCGAAGCCCCGAAGGCCCCAGCGCCCGGGGGCGGCTGGGGTTTGGCCCTTTTCAGGTCTCCCAAGGTGTGTGTTAAGGCTTGGGTCTAGGGTTGAGGGTGCTGTAGGTGTATTTTGGGTTTGGGGCTTAGGGTTCCTGTAGGTATTTCGGGTTTGGGGCATGTTTTAACCTCAATTACTTGCATTTGCTTCACGTCGGGGGCCATGACCATTTCGGAGCCCAGCGTCTTGTTTGTTTCGTTGCTGCTCTTCTTGTTTGCTCACTTCCCTCCTCTCCCTCTCTCTCTCTCTATCACTCTCTCTCTCTCTCTGCACATTGGCGAATTCTTTGGGGTTTCATGCTGCTCAACCATGCGTCAGCCGGAACCGAGGCGAGTTGCCAGGCGTTCGCCTTACTACAAGGACGGGGCGCAGGGTTTCGTTAGGTTCGGGGTGTAGGCTTGCGGGCTTGGGCTTGAATCCCTACAAACCCTAATTCCGTTCACTGACAACTAAACCCTAAACCCTAAACCCTAAACCCGAAGCCCTAAACCCTAAACACAGGCCCTCAAAGCCCCAATCGCCCCCTCGCTCGCTCCCCCCCCCCCCCCCCAAGCTCAGAGCCATCCTACTTAAAACCCGAAAAACCCTAACACTCAACCCGAGATTAGCTACGCAATATGACAAGAAATTTAAAGAATCAACACCTAATCGTCGAAACCCAAAAAACCCTAAACCCTAAACCCGAAACCCTAAACCCTTAGTGTTTCGTCCCTGTTACAAAGCACTTGGGGGGGGGGGGGAATGGTTTAGGGTTTAGGGTTTAGGGTTTAGGGATACTTGGAGGTTCATGGGTATAGCTATAAGTAGGGTCGCAGGTACTGTACCCGTAACTAAGGCTATAGCCCGTTCTGATGATATAGTTGCCCGACTTAGAACCCCACTTGTACCTACCTACCCATGAACCTCCGAGCAGCCCTAAACCCTAAACCCTAAACCCTAAACCCTAAACCCTAAACCCTAAACCCTAAACCCTAAACCCTAAACCCTAAACCCTAAACCCTAAACCCTAAACCCTAAACACCCGCACTTAGGGTTTTGGAAGACAGGATCGATTTTTCAACATTATCGATGTTGCCGCTGCCTCAGACGGGCTCTAAGCCCTAAACCCTGAACCCTAAACCCAGGCTTTGGGGTCTAGGGTTTAAGCGCAAGCCAACAGCAACCAGTCAGATCTCTGTTTCGACTAGGTGCGGAGCCTCTGCAGCGTCTTCTTGAGCCCCGAATCCTTAAACCCTACGCTTGACGGGGCTGGATCCCAGGAACCCAAGCCCTGCCCAAGCACCGCCGAAGGGTTTAGGGTTTAGGGCTTAGGGATACAGGTTTAGGGCCTGGATTGCGTGTAATGTTTGTTGGGTTAAACTCTAAACCCTAACCCCGTCCAAGGAAGCATGCTCCTGCTTGGGACTTGGGGTTCTGGCGGAGGAGTTGAAACGATGTGCGATGTAGGGCCTAGACCTTCAAACATAAGACCCTCCCTAAACTCAATTTCAAGCAGCAATCACGCATAGACCCTGACCCCTAGACCGCGCGCCCTGCAAACAAACAAAAACAAGCAGAAATACATAAAACCCCAAAACGCAAAACACTAAGCCCTAAACCTGAACCCCGAAACCCTAACCCCTAAACCCTCATAAAATGCGGCTCGCTGCAGCGAGCCGCAGTCCTCCCCACCGGCTCCGAGGTCAAAGGCCAACATCGAGGTGGACTTCTGGACGTTTTCAGGACTGGGCTCGATTGAGGGGGTTTAGGGTTTAGGGTTTAGGGTTTAGGGTTTAGGGTTTAGGGTTTAGGGTTTAGGGTTTAGGGTTTAGGGTTTAGGGCCTGGAGTGCCAGGTTTTTTTGGGGTTTTAAGGGCTGAGGACTGTAGCCCGCCACCACCCCTGAACCGAAGGGCCTATGTTCTGGACTGGGTGTCCTGACGTGCCAGACTAGGCCCTCATTCCCTCTTTTTTGTGTTTAGGTTCCCTGATACCTGTAAACCAAAAAGGGTGCACTTTCTTATTCCTATGTCCCTCTTGGGGAAAGTTATGGGGCCTAAGCGGGTGTTATTGAGGAGCACTTTCAGAGGTGTTGAAGGGCGAGCCTGGTTTTTAGGCAGTCTTGAAGTGGGATCCCAAGCTCCAAGTTGTACGAGCCACTCGCCTGACGCTACAGCACCCGGCTTAGGGTTTAGGGTTTAGGGTTTAGGGTTTAGTGTTTAGGGTTTAGGGTTTCGGGTTTAGGTTGTAGGGTTTGGCGTTTAGGAACCCCCAAAAGCACTGCAACAAGTTGGCCCCTGGAGGATTGAGCTGGGCAAAGCCAAGGACGAAGCGAAAGCAATGGGATTGAGGTGCCAGCGCTTGATGGCTTCAGGGTTTAGAGTTTAGGGTTTAGGGTTTCGGGTTTAGGGTTTAGGGTTTAGGGTAGCAAGAACTGGCTATAACCCTAGTTAGGGTACTTACAGACTCCCCATGAACCTTCGAGTGCCCATGAACCTTCTTTGAGTAGGGGCCACCCCCAAGCCCGAAAGACAGCCCTCGCAATCCTCTTTCTTTAACCTTTCTCCTCTTCTTTCTTCAGAGCTGAGGCAAAGGGCTGAGAAGAAGCGGAAAGCTTGGGAGCGTTCTCTGGGTGCAGGTTCTGGTTGCCATTTGAACTTCGCCGCGCAAAGATTCTTTCTGACTGTGAGTCAGAGCAAGCGACAGCGCTGCTGGCTTAGCTATTGCTACCCTAAACTCTAAACTCTAAGCCCTCATCCCTAAACTCTAAACCCTAAGCCCCCGAAACCCTAAGCCCCAAACCTAAACCCTAAGCCCTCAAGCCTCAACCCTAAACCCTAAACCCTCAACCCTAAACCCTCAACCCTCAACCCTCAACCCTAAACCCTAAACCCTAAACCCTAAACTCTAAACCCTGGCTGTCTAGGATCCCACGCTTGCCCAAGCCACGCAGGCCGCGCGTCATCTCCGGCGGAGGAGATGGCACTGGGTGCATGCCTTAGAAACCTGGGTAGCTATGGGTAGGGTTTAGGGTTTAGGGTTTAGGTTTAGGGCTACTTGGAGGTTCGCCTGCAGTTTTTAGTAGGGTTTCAGTGGGAGAACTTTGCTTGTTTGACCCTACTTATAACTAGTCATGAACCTTCAAGTGGTCTTGGCCTTTGGCTGTGCAGTTGAGGGCCAGGTTCAGGGTTCGGTTTAGGGTTCAGGGTTTGGGTTTGAGGGCTTAGGGTTTAGGGTTTAGGGCCTTAGGGCTTAGGATGGTTTAGGGGATGAGGGGTGTAGGGCCAAGGTTTTAGGACTTGTCGCATAGAGTACAAGAAAGCCCTGATTTAGGAAGCGCCTCCAACTTGGCTTCAGGGTTTAGCTCGTATAGAGTTTAAGGTTTAGGGTTTAGGGTTCAGCTCTTACGGAGTGTACGGCTTAGGGGCGGCTTGTAGGGCGATTGGGTCTAGCTTGCATCCTCAATTACCAACTGTGCATAGGCAACTCTTCAAAGCAGTCAAGCAACCCTCACGGTACCATTTGAAACGACTGGGTTTAGGGTTTCGGGCCAGGGTTCTTTTAAACCTCAACCCTTACAAGCCTCAACCCGAAAGAAACTCTCCAAAGCCCCAGAGACTTGTAGCCAACAACCCTGGCACCCTGATTTTCCAAGCCCTAGCAGCCCGCCACCACCCAAGTCCTAAGAATTTGGAGCTAAGGGTTGAGGGTTCAGGGTTTAGGGTTTAGGGTTTAGGGTTTGGGGTTTGGGGTTTAGGGTTTAGCGTTTAGGGTTTGGGGATTGTGGTTGAGGGGTTTTTCTAGACTCTGAACCCCAAAGCCCCAGAACCGAGCCTTCTGGAGCCTAAGCAGGGGTTACTTGGAGGTTCGTGGTGGGTAGTTACAAGCAGGGTTAGAATGTTAGAACTAGGAGCAGTATGGTTATAGCCTTATTCAGGGTGCTTATCACCCTACTTATAACTATTCATGTAACTATTCATGATAAACCCTAAACCCTAAACCCTAAACCCTAAACCCTAAACCCTAAACCCTGAACCCTCAATTCCAAACCCAGTGAACCTTGAAGTGCAGCCCAGGTCGTTTGCGCTCTTTATCGTCTTCTTGGCCTTGAAGGTGCAGAGGGGTTAGGGCTTGCCCCTACAGCCCGACAGCCCTAAACCCATAAAGCCTAAAGCCTAAAGCCTAAAGCCTAAAGCCTAAAGCCTAACCCTAAACCCTAAACCCTAAACCTTAAACCCTAAACCCTAAACCCTAAACCCTAAACCCTAAACCCTCTCTATCACATATATATTTAAACCTTCGGGACTTTTCGGTCAATCTGCCCCCCGTTGTTCGTGACTTTTCGGTCAATCTGACCCCAATGTTCGCGACACTTCGGCCAATTTGGACCAGTGTTGGTGATTTTTCGGTCAATCTGACCCCAATGTTCGCGACTTTTCTTCGGTCAATCTGGACCAGTGTTGCTGACTGTCAATCTGACCCCAATGTTCGCGACTGGACCTGGACCAGTGCTTCAGGGTTTAGGGCTTCAGGGTTTAGGTCTTCAAAGTTTAGGGCTGCAGGGTTTAGGGCTTCAGGGTTTAGGGCTTCAGGGTTTAGGGCTTCAGGGTTTAGGGTTTGAGGGCTCCAGGGTTAGGGCTTCAGGGTTTAGGGCTTCAGGGTTTAGGGCTTCAGGGTTTAGGGCCTCAGGGTTTAGGGCCTCAGGGTTTAGGAGTGGGTAGGTAAAACTCTCTGGGGTAGGATGAGAACCTTTTATGTTCTTAATGTTATGGGATTCTTTGGGCGGGTGGGTGTTTTTTCTAAGCCTGGAATGAATGCTAGAACAGTGACCCTCTAGACCCTAAACCCTAAACCCTAAAACCCTAAACCCTAAATGCCTTTGGGGTCAGAACCCTCTGAATCTGCTAGTGGCTGGGGGCGGCAGGTGATTAGCCCTCAACCCCTGCCAGATCGAGCCTTCCTGAAGCCCCAAGAGGGTTTAGGGTTTAGGGTTTAGGGTTTAGGGTGTTCCGAAGTGCCGCGGTCCCGACCGCCAGTCGGGCCGCCTCGGTGCAGCGGATCCCACCCCAGCCACCCAAACTACCGCCTTTTTCGGGTTTAGAGCGGTCTAACCCCAAGTGGGCTTTCACCTCGACTCTCCCCGATGGCCGGGATGGGAGGTATGACTGCTGCTGCTGCTGTTGCTGCTGCTGCTGCTGCTGCTGCTGCTGCTGCTGCTGCTGCTGCTGCTGCTGCTGCTTGAGCCTACACTTTCCTGGATCAACAGGGAGCGGGACAAGCTGTTTCATCCGTGCTGTGTTTAAGGCACCCTCAAGCCCATAGCTAAGCCATGGCGGGGGGCAACCCTGGCGGGGGCAACCCTGGAGGGGGCAACCCTGCCAGGGCAACCCTGCCAGGGCAACCTTGCCAGGGCAACCCTGCAACCCTGGCGGGGACAACTGAGGGCAACCCTGGTGCCGGCAATATTGGGGCAACCCTGGCGAGGGCAACCCTGGCGGGGGCAACCCTGGCAGGGGCAACCCTGGCGGGGGCAACCCTGGCGGGGGCGCGGGGGCAACCTGGCGGGGGCAACCCTGGCGGGGGCAACCCTGGCGGGGGCAGGGGCAACCCTGGGAGGGCCAACCCTGGCGGGGGCCACTCTGGCGGGGGCAGCTCGGGCGGGGGCAACCCTGCTTGGAGGTTCATGGGACTTAAGAACCACTTATAACTGGGCTTATAACCCTTACTTATCATTGGGATAACCCCCAAAAAACTCTTTGGAGGTATTTTGAGTAGGGTTTTTGGTGCAGTTATCAGAGGTTCGTAAGCAGCATGAACCTTGGGGGGGGGGGGGACTGGCCCTGGCGGGGGCAACCCTGGCGGGGGCAACCCTGGCAGGGGGCAGCCCGGTCACTGTCACTCTGGCAACCCTGTCACTTAAGAACCACGTATTTTTTAGGGCTTTTTTTGAGTAGGGTAACCCTGAATGTGTGCAGTATCTGTTGCCAATGCTTTTGTGTGGGGGCCACCCTGGCAACCCTGGCGGGGGCAACCCTGGCGGGGGCAACCCCGGGGGGGGCAACCCTGGCGGGGTCAACCCTGGCGGGGGCAACCCTGTCACTGTCACCCTGGCAACCCTGTCACTTAAGAACCACTTAATTTTTTGGGGCCTTTTTTCGCAGGGAAACCCTGCGGGGCAACCCTGGTGGGGGCACCCCTGGCGGGGGCAACCCTGGCGGGAGGGGCAACCCTGTCACACTGGGGTGGGGCAAATTTGGCGGCGGCAACCCTGGTGGCGGCAACCCTCGCGAGGCAACCCTGGCGGTACCCCCCACAGCCCCCCTGTATCAAGGGGGCTTTCACCTCGACTCGCCCCGATGGCCGGGATGGGACGTGTTGACTGCTGCTGTTGCTTGAGCCTATACACTTTCCTGGGACTATCTGTTTCACCCATACTGTGTTTAAGACACCCTCAAGCCCATAGCTAAGCCAGGGCACGCCCCGTGTCGGTTTTTCCAACCCGAGCCATGTTGGTCGCAGGACCCGGTCCCTTTCTTCGACGAGCAGGCGTGTTGGACGAGGGTGCTTGCATTGACGCCTTGAGCCGCCTCGCTCCCAGCACTCTGGCAGCCTTCTTGAATGGCGGCCCGGCCAAGATGCTGGCGCGCCTTGCGCCAGCGCTGAAACTTTCGCGAGGCAGTTCTGAAGACACTTGTCAAGTAGGACCTAGAAAAGGCTCGGACCAGACATGCTTCAACTAGGGCCTGACCTGACCAAATTTGTCATGCCACTTCTGCTTGGTGTATTACAGCTCGTCATAGAAGCGAGATAGACCAGACAGGTCGCGCGTGAGCGGCCATGTGTGCCCCTGCACGCAGGTCGCCCGCCATGCTGAGGGATGAAGTGGCGCAGAAGGCAGGCGTCTGCGTCTTCTCACTCGGAGACGAGGACTCCCTGCACTTATCGGCCTTCCCAGAAGAATCTGGGGGCAACCCTGGCAGGGGCAACCAGCCCTGGCGAGGGCACTGTCGCCAGGGTTGCCCCCACCAGCATTGCCCCGCCAGGGTTTGCCCCCGCCAGCCCGGTTGCCCCGCCAGGGTTGAGGGTTGGCCCCGCCAGGGTTGCCCCCGCCAGGGTTGTGCGGCCGCAGGGTGACAGGGTTACCCTGGCCAGGTTGCCCCCGCCAAGCTTGCCCCTTTTGGTGGGGCGCACACTGGCGAGGCATATAACCGGATAACCCCTACAAGGCTTTTCAGGAGTATGATAAGTAGGCAGTTCTAAGTGGCTAGTAAGTACATGAACCTTCAAGCCGGCCCTGCCGCAACCCTGCCGGAGGCTGGCTTGCTGGGGGCAAACTTGGGGGGGGAACCCTGGCGCTGGCAAGAAAAAACCGTGGTGGGGCAACCGCACGGCCAGTACCAGAATTCGGGTGGGCCATGCCAGGGTGACAGGGTTGCCTTGCCCCAAAAGTTGCCCCCAGGTTTGTCTTTGGGGGGGTAATTCGCGTGGGCAACCCTGGCGGGGGCAACCCTGGTGGGAGCAAGGCTGGGGCAACCTGGTGGGGGCAACCTGGCGGGGGCAACCCTGGCTGCTGACCAACCCGCAGGGGCAAATCTGGTGGGGGCAACCCTGGTGGGGGCAACCCTGGCGGGCGGGGGCAACCCTGGACCTGGCGGACGTAACCCTGGCGGGGGCAACCCTAGGGGGGGGGCAACCCGGCAACCCTGGCGGGGGCAACCTTGGTGGGGGAAGCCTGACGGAGGCAATTCTGGCGGAGGCGGGGCCAACCGGCGGGGGCAACCCTGGCGGGGCAGCGGGGGCAACCCTGGCGGGGGCAACCAGCGGGGGCAACCCTGGCGGGGGCAACCCTGGCGGGGGCGCAGGGCCCGACCTCCCCCACCGGGGTCGCGCGTCGGGGGTTTAGGGTTAATCCATTATTACATTGTGCCCTATGGCTAGCAGGGATGCATCAGGTGTGGCAAGCTCGATCTGCTTGGCAAAGCAAGCAGATCTCGAAGCGGTAGCGTTCAGTTGTACCGGCCGCCGCCTGGCGCGGGCAGCCTATGGTTTAGGGTTTAGGGTTAGGGTTTAGGGTTTAGGGTTTAGGGTTTAGAGTTTAGGGTTTAGGGTTTAGGGTTTAGGGTTTCGGACTTTTTTTTTCCTTTTCCAAACCCTCAACCCACATCTGTCTTCTCCGGCCCGGCAGGCGGATCACGCGCGCGCCCTGGAAGGGCTGGAGGCCAGGGCATCGGCAGCCTCGAGGGGGGGCTCCCCCTAAACCCCAAGCCCTAAGCCGGAAACCCTAAACCCTGAACCCCCTAAACCCTAAACCCCCTAAACCCTAAACCCCCTAAACCCTAAACCCCCTAAACCCTCAACCCAGAATAAGACCCTAAACCCAAACCCTGGATAGAGTTGAGCGTAGTCCTCTGAATTGAGAGGCAAGGTGTGTGGGTTGTTCTGACACAGGGTCCGCTAAGAGGTATCTTTTGAGATAGATGTTTGGGGCTTCAGAGTTTTAGATGTTGGGTTTGGGTTCAGAGTGTTAGGTTTAGGGTTTTGGGTTAAGGGTTGGAGCTAGGGGAATGTCGGGGTTCAGGGTTTCGGGTCTGAGGGTCTTTGTTCGGGTGTATGTAGGTTTGAGGGTTAGCCAGGGCCACTGCGTGCTGCCTAGTGGGGGAATGAAATAGCAGATTATTCATAGCGAGAAGTCGTTATGATAGTAATACGCATCATAACAATAATAATCATAATGGTAGTCATAAAACTCAGAATAATAATGAACATAATAACAATAGTAGAAATTATTAACAACAGTCATCATCATCATCATCATCATCATCATAGTAATAGTCTGCCACAGTGTGATGGCACTGGGGCTCACACCGCCACCAGCGGGTATCATGAGACCCCTAAACTCTTGGACTTTTGCCCAGACCCATTGCCTGAACAAAAGCTCAGAAAAAATTCCCTCTCAACCCCCCCAAAAATACTTGACTAGGGCCTGGTAGTCCTTGAAACCTGAAACCCTAACCCTCGAAACCCTGAACCCTTTTTTCCACCTTAGGGGACCCTGCAGGGTGCCCTCGGTCCCTGAAAGTTTTGGCGGCTTGGGCTGTCAGGGCCTTTTTGGGGTATTTAGGTTTCGGGTCTTTGGGGGCTTTAGGGCTTTTGGGGTGTTTAGGGCTTTTTCGGGCCTTTTGGGGTTTTGGGGGTTTTAGGGGCTTTAGGGTTTTTAGGGTTTTTTGGGTTTAGGGTTTAGGGAGGCTTTTTGGGATTTAGGGTGTTTGAAGGGTTCCTCGGCCCTCGGCAGCAAACCACTAGACCCCTGAGCCGTAGACGCTCCTTGAAGGGTTCCCCAAATCAGGGTCAGAACCATTCTAGAATTATAGCTACCCTACATATAACCCGACTTATAGCTACCCATGAACCTCGTAGTCCTAAACCCTGAACCCAAACCTCAAACCCTAAGCCCTAAGCAACAACGGCGCAGGACACAGGGAATGGCTTCATCTGGACGGACGCGGAGATGGCAGAGTGCGATGCTTACGCAGGGGTTAAGGGCTTTTCGGGCACCCTTAGCGAACCCCTTCAACTTGTGCGCTTAGGGTTTCCGACCCTGAACCCTAAACCCTAAACACTAATTAAAACCTAAACATACCTAAACCCTAAACCCTAAGCCCTGAACCCTAAACCCTAAACCGAAAATTTATGGTTCAGGGTAATCACCTAAATCCGAAACCCAAGCACCCTCCGTCTTGACGTAGGGTGGAGTTCCATACTAGGGTGGTTACATGGTCCCTTGGTATGGGGCCGCTTATATGCCCCCTTATATACCCTAGAAAATCCAAGGGCCCATACTTCAGAACCCTTTAAGGGAGGTAAGGGAACATATTAAGGGCCCATGTAACTATCCTTAGATACTAAGAGCCCCTTGAGCGTGCAACAGAAAGGCCCGGGGGGGGGGGGGGGGTTGCGAGGTTGAAGCGTCAAGGAGTAGGGTTCGGGGCGGGGGTCTGTTGTGCAAGGTTTCCTTGAAAGTTCATGGGTTGTGTTGAGTAGGTGTTTTCAGTATTCTGAACCTCAACCCTAATCCCTAAACCCTAAATGAGGTCAGAACGCTAGTTATCCTCCTATAACTAAGCAGTCAAGGGTTTTATGGTTTGGGTTCAGGGTTTGGGGTGTGGGGTGTGGGGTTTAGGGTTTAGGCTTTAGGGTTTAGGGACCTAACCAAACCCCCGTCTGCCCATCAGGAGCTTTCCCGCGTTGGCGCAGATGCCTTTGGGCTCTGCCAACGACTTTGGCACCTCGGCTGAGGGTTAAAAGTTGTGGTGCAAAGCCTGGGATTCAGGACTTCGGGGCCCTAAGCCCTTAGCCCTGAGCCCTAAGCCCTGAACTGAACCCTAAGCCCTGAACCCTAAGCCCTAAGCCCTGAACCCTGAACCCTGAACCCTAAACCCGAAACCCTAAACGCTACTGGGTGGGGGCCCCATCTGCCAGTGTATCGGGGTTCGGAACTTCACGAACCCCCCAAATCCTTTTTTAGGTTTAGGGGGAAGGTTCAGGGTGCATGGTAGGATTTGGGTTATACATGTACAACCTCTTAGATACAGGAACCCCCCCTCCTCCCACCCAACCAGAACAGAACCCCCAATTGGGAAGAACCCTCAGCTCTCAACCCAAAGCCGTGCAGTGTGGCGCCTGTAGTTCCACTCCTTTTTGGGTTCAGGGTTCAGGGTTTTGCCCTATAAGCCCTAAACCCTAAGCCCTATCCTAGCAAGCCAAGAATAACCCAATATGCCCTAAACACAAAACCCAAAAACAACCCAGTATGCCCTAAACCCGCAACCCACTACGCAGTATCCCCAAACCCTAAACCCCGTAGCCCTAAACCCTTAACCCAGTAGCCTAAACCCAAGGCAATATCCTTGGCTGGGGCCAGTCCGTCGCCCAGTCCGGGCAGAGTTGGTGTAGTTTAGGTGTTTTAGTGTAGGGGGTTTAGGGTTTAGGGGGTTTAGGGTGTTTAGGGGGTGGCGGGTTTGGAGGTTTAGAGGGGGTTTAGGGCGTTTAGAGGGTTTAGCGGGTTTGGCGGGTTTAGGGGGGGTCCAGGGAGTTTAGGGGGTTTAGGGGGGTTTAGGGGGTTTAGGGTTGTTGTGATGAACCCTCAGCCCCAAAGATTAAACAAGTAAACCAGAGAACCAGAGGACTAAAACCTCAATCCCAGGCACATTTGGGGTGACCCTAAACCCTAAACCCTAAACCCTAAACCCTAAACCCTAAACCCTAAACCCTAAACCCTAAACCCTAAACCCTAAACCCTAAACCCTAAACCCTAAACCCTAAACCCTAAACCCAAAACCCTAAACCTAAAACCCTAAACCCTAAACCCTAAACCCTAAACCCTAAACCCTAAACCCTAAACCCTAAACCCTAAACCCTAAACCCTAAACCCTAAACCCTAAACCCTAAACCCTAAACCCTAAACCCTAACCCTAAACCCTAAACCCTAAACCCTAAACCCTAAACCCTAACCCTTTCCCCTAAACCCTAAACCGCCTCATGGGGAGGTGCTGCAAGCCTGCATCCTGCACCAAACTACTTATGCAAAGTGTGCCGAAACCTTCGGGGTTTAGGGTTCAAGTTGGGATGTTCCCCCTTATACGAATTAAAAGGAGGTACTGTAATCAGTACTAAGAACTGTTAGTATAAGCGGGAAAATCCCAAGGTTTAAGGTTTATGGTCTTTGGGCTTAGGTTGACTGACGTGCTTCGCGGGAAGTCGGATTTCTCTCCTGTGGGCTTGGGATTTAAGCCGCCGTGTCGCGTGCCTGAGGGGTTTTGGTGGTGCCTGGGGTTTAGGGATGTTTAGGGTTGAGGGCTTAGGGATGCCTTCGCTCCAACCCCTGAAACCCCTGAAAGCCCTAAACCCTAAACCCTAAACCCTAAACCCTAAACCCCAAACCCTAAACCCTAAACCCTAAACCCTAAACCCTAAACCCTAAACCCTAAACCCTAAACCCTAAACCCTAAACCCTAAACCCTAAACCCTAAACCCTAAACCCTAGAAGCCCGAAGCCCCCGCACCGCTGCAGCTCTTGGCCTCAGCAGGTTCCATCGAGAATCGGGGCTCGCGCACCACAAAACCCAATGGGGGTTTACGATACTAAGGGACCCATAATATAGACCCCAAGTAGTAGGATCCCCTTATAGTAAGGACCCCAATAAGCTACCCCAATGTTGTAAACCCCCAAATGAAGTAGTAGGATCCCCTTATAGTAAGGACCCCAATAAGGTACCCCAATATTGTAAACCCCCAAATGAAGCCGCAAGACCCTAAACACTAACCCCTCAACCCGAAACCCTCAAAGCCCCAAACCTACTCATCATTTTGAACAGGTCTTTTTGTCATCTTACATAAGTTTAACCATTAAACTTTAAAACGTGACCTCCTAAATTTCAATCAGACTTCTTAAACACCAAAAACTAGAACCGTGGCGGGCGCAGGAAATACCCAGGGGACGTGGCCTGCCCCTGCGGACCCTGCGGTGGACGTGAGGCACGGGCTTTGTGTTTGGGCTTCAGGGTTCGGACGTTTAGGGTTCAGGGTTTGGGGTAAAGGATTTAGGGTTTAGGATTTAGGGTTTAGGGTTGAGGTCTGGACGTTTAGGATTTTGGGATGGTGTGGTTTAGGAGAAAAGGGGTATCATGCCAACATCATTCTGGGGCTCGTAGGTTCCAGAACAGCAGCTAGCTTGGGGCTTTAGAGGAGCGTAAGCCCTAAACCCTAAACCCTAAATCCCTAAGCCTGCAGCCCAAGAAGCTCCGCACCTTTGACGAAGAGTCAGAAGAAGCCCACATGTCCCCAGAACCCTGAACCCAAAGCCCTAAACCCTAAACCCTAAGCATCCCAAAGCCCAATACTCTAAACCCTAAGCAGCCCCAAGCCCGAACGCATGTTCCCCCCCCCCCCCCCTTCCCACGGCTCAGACCGCCTTCGCCCACCTTGAGCGTTGGGAGCGACTGGCACCGTTGGGCTTTTTGTGCTTCTATGGCTTAAGGTTTTAGGGGTTTTAGGGGTTTTGGGGTTCTAGGGTTCTAGGGTTTCAGATTGCAAGTCGTGTTTTTAGGGTTTTTTAGGGTTTATGGGGCTTTAGGGTTCTAGGGTTCTAGGGATTCTAGGGTTTTTTGGTTGGAGGCTTAGGCGTTTAGCGTTGAAGCCTTTGGGGTGCAAGAATCTTTGTCCTCGGTTGAGAACATCGGATTCCGCCCCGCGCCCCCCCCCCCCCCCCCCCAGGACCCGGAGTCTGGCCCTTATTTCTTTTTTAAGGGTTTAGGGTTTAGGGTTCAGGGTTTGGGGTTTAGGGTGTAGGGTTTCGGGTTTAGGGTTCATTCCTAGCTTACTCTTTGGTCTAGATCCTCACCGCTACTCTCAGACGACTCCAATCCCCCATCTCTGGGCTGATCCCTCAAAACGCAAAGCGGCGCCAGGAACCTTGAAACCTGAGCCCTGAACCCCCAAGCTTTAAAGCCCTAAACCCTAAACCCTAAACCCTAAACCCTAAACCCTAAACCCTAAACCCTAAACCCTAAACCCTAAACCCTAAACCCTAAACCCTAAACCCTAAACCCTAAACCCTAAACCCTAAACCCTAAACCCTAAACTTAAACCCCTAACCCATTAACCCTTCCCTTTGGCTTTTGGTGGCGCCGGTTTGCCGGTTTGTGGTGGCGGTTCAGGGTCGAGAGTTCAGATTCAGGTTCAGGGTTTCGGTTTTAGGGCCGAGGACCCCTAAACCGGTTTAGGGTTCAGGGGTTTGGGGTTTAACTGTACGGAGCCCATAATGAGCCCCTAAACCCTAAACCCTAAGCCCTAAAACCCTAGAGTGCTTTCCCCTTCGCCCCATACCAGCTCATGGCCGTGATGAGCGACAAGTCCCGAGTCGTGAACTTCGACGTCTGGGGGCCGCTTGTTTATTCTTGGTTTGTTCCTCGGGTTTAGGTTTTAGGGTTTAGGTTTTAAGGTTCTGTTGACTTGGTGGGGGGGTTTTCGGACCTATGTGAGCGCCTGCCAGAAATCATGGTTCTTGAAGCCAGTACTACGCTGGACACAAGTTGTTGCGAACATAAGTAACCATGGAAAGCGACATGGGCCCCACCTAAAGCGATAACGTTTGTTTGCACATTCTAACCTGTTTTACTTCATGTGGTCCCGTAGTCCCATAGTGTGGGCTTTTTAAGGGCTTTGTTTCGGCATCTCTCTGTGCAGGGTTTCTAGATCTTCGAGGGCTTACGGGGCTTGTAGTGCGAAGGCATAATACCTTTTCCTCTAGTTGCTCCTACAGTTTAGGGTAAGCCCCCTAACCCGATAAGCCCTAAGCCCCTAAACCCTAACACCCACATTGACTCTCAACACCAAAGGCCCCAAAACCCTAAACCCTCAAACCCCTAAAACCCCTAAAACCCTAAACCCTCAAACCCCTAAAACCCTCAAACCCCTAAAACCCTAAAACCCTAAAACCCTAAAACCCTAAAACCCTAAAACCCTAAAACCCTAAAACCCTAAAACCCTAAAACCCTAAAACCCTCAAACCCTCAAACCCCTCAAACCCTAAAACCCTAAAACCCCTTAACACCCTAAAACCCCTAAAACCCTAAAACCCTCAAAACCCTAAACCCCTAAACCCCCCAAACCACCCAAAGCCCCCCAAAAGCCCCCAAGTCCCCTGAATGCCCTCCTGGCCCAGGCTGATGCCTCCGAGGGGTCAGGAGAACTGCAACTTTAAGCAGCTCGGGTTTGCACTGGCATCCGGTTTGGGGTTTGGGGAGTTTGGGGGGTTTGGGGAGTTTAGGGGGTTTAGAGAGTTTTGGGAGTCTAGGGAGTTTAGGCAGTTTTGGGAGCTGAGGGAGTTTAGGGAGTTTAGGGAGTTTAGGGTTTAGGTTCAGGGGGGACTTCGAAGTAGCCAGCCCCCAAGTCACCCTCAGGGTTCGGGGCTTAGGGTTTGGTGTTTGCGGTTTAGGGTTTATGTTTTGTGGTACCTTTTGTTCACCTTTGTCATGGCGCCCGAAACCCAAACCCCCTTGTCTTTTAGAAAGAACATGCGCGCCCCCGAACTCGTCCGGCAACCCTAAAACCTAAACCCTTGGCAATCCCCAGCTCGTCCGGCAAGGCTGGCGGAGCTCACCGGAAAACGCGGGCGAAACCCGAACGCCAAGGCGCACAGGGCTTCACGGTTTTTGGGCTTCAGGCTGAGTGCTTGTCGGTGGTTTCGGAGTTTCCTAGCAAGCCCTAAACCCTAAGCCCTAAAACGTAAACCCTAAACCCTAAACCCGAAACCCCAAACCCTAAACCCTAAACCCCCCTAAGACCCTAAGCCCCAAAAACTCGAAGCCGATCTTTTGCAGGATTTTCAGGGTTTTAGGGTTTAGAGGGCTTCAGGGTTTCGGGTTCCAGGGAGTAGGCTGAGGGCGTAAGAACCCCCAAAGTCCTGGACCCTACCTCGGTGATGCCTGTTAAGTCGTGGCTACTACTCAACTGTAGGTGACGAGAGGCACGGGCAAGCCCCTAGGGTTTTAGGCTTAAACCCTAAACGCTAGACCCTAAACCCTAAACCCCAAACCCCAAACCCTAAACCCTAAACTCTAAACTCTAAACCCTAAACCCTAAACCCTAGACGCGGAGATTCCAGGCTGTGGCTTGGGGTAGGGTCCGCGGAGGCTTTATGAAACCCTAAATCGCCATCAACAATGGGGTTTAGGGTTTAGGGTCGGCCTCTGGGGTCCCTAAGCCCATGCTTGCGACGCTTGAAGCCTCTACCCTCAATGCCATTATCGGGGCTGCAGATGAACACGTGATAGATTGACGATTCGCCCGCTGCCAACTCCAACCGTTGGCTTTGAAGAGACAGTGCCTCAGTAGCAGCATGATGCAGCCATCTCCTCCATACTTGAAGGTTCATGGGCAGTTTTTAGGAGGGTTATACGTACACTACATAAGGTTGACACCCATTTGTAATTCTAGTTACCCTACTTCTAACCCCACTTATAATTGCCCATGAACCTCCAAGTAGGGGTCTGAAGGACATGAGTGGCAGGTGTCAGCGTGGCTTGAGAAAAATCTTACTTCTCCACCAAGAGGTAGACCAAATTGTTCTCTTCTATACGTCTCCAACCTAGATCTCATCTGCAAAAGGCTGCACGGTTCATAAGGATATGGGGGTTGTTCTAAACTATTGGCCCTTTTGGGATACCCGAGTATGCTATAATAGGTGTACAAAAAGGGGTCATAATTTAGAGCAGCGCCCATACACTCCCAATTCATGAAGCCCTCCCCCCCTCCCCCTCAACTGAAAGATGGGGAGTTCCTCCAAGCCCTACTCTAAACTTCCCGCCCAATCGGTACGCAAGGACGAAGCGGATCTCAAAACGGCGGTGTTAGAGTCACTTTCCTCACCAGAGGAGGAGTTAAAGGCATGATGGTCTCGTCGGCAGTTTCTGGACTGGCGATGGCTGAGCCCTCAACCTCAGCCCTCCTCCCTAAACCCTAAGCCCTAAACCCTAAACCCCAAACCCCAAACCCTAAACTCCTAAACCCTGAACCCTAAACCCTAAACCGTAAACCCTAAGCCCTAAACCCTGCCCCCAAAAAATGGTGACGAGGTGGAAGGGCAGCATCAGGTACGTCTCAAGCAGGCGGGAAGAGCGACTCGTTGGCTTTTCAGGGAGTTTTGGGGTTTCTGGGGCTTATGGGGTTTGTATAGGGTTTGTATAGGGTTTGTGTAGGGTTTGTATAGGGCTTGTATAGGGTTTGTATAGGGTTTCGGGGTTTAGGGTTTAGGGTTTAGGGCGTAGGGTTTAGGGTTTAGGTATTTTTGTTTTGCATAATTTGTGGCATAGTAGAGTAGACAAGCTGTGTTTTTTTGGGGTTCTAGAATTTTATATAATCCCAAAGGTTAGTCTTTTTGGTCCTCCTAGGATGCTGGACAACTACGTTTATAGGGTTGATAGGGTTTACAGGATTTTTACGGGTTAAGGGGATTCTAGGATTCTAGGTTTTATAGGGTTGATGGGATTTGGGGGTTTGGGGTTTACGTTCTAGGGGTTACAGGGATTATGGGGTTTAGGGATTAGGGGGTGAGGGCTTAGGGATGAGAGGGTTCGGTATTAGCATATTAGGGCTCAGGGTTTCAAGGGTTTAGGGCAGTACATAGTCTTAACCCTAAACCCTACACCCTAAACCCTAAACCTAAACCCTAGACCCTAAACCCTAAACCCTAAACCCTAGACCCTAAACCCTAAACCCTGGGGGTGTTTGTGTGGGGTGTCGTGGGGGTGTGCTGTGACCCAAACACGTATGCCCAAGTGGTTTAGCACGGAGGCCCCTGAACCCTTGGCCCCCCTACATAATCAGTGCCAAGTCTGAGCCGACCCTATACGGTAAAGGCCCGCAACCTTAACCCTAACCCCCAAAACCCCTGAGCCAAACGAGCGGGAGGCGAATAAGCCAGTGCCATTCTTTGCGCGCGCCTCAGCATCCGCTCGCCGAGCCCAGCGTTGGGGTTTAGACGGGGGCTAGGTTCAGGGCGGAGGGATTTGAGGTGTAGGGTTCAACCCCAAACCCTAAACCCTCCCAAAGTATGTAAAAGAGATAGCCCTTAAAGGCCCATTCTTTTGCATCTTTTCGGGGGTTTTGGTAAGCCCTAAGCCCGAAGCCCTAAGCCCTAAGCCCCTCCGATGACCACCGTCAGTCTGAGGGTTTAGGGGTTCAGGGTTTGGGGTTGAGGGTTTACGGTTTAGGCTTGAGGGTCTCCGAAAACCCTAAACCCTAAACCCTAAACCCTAAACCCTAAACCCTAATCCCTAAACCCTAAACCCTAAACCCTAAACCCTAAACCCTAAACCCTAAACCCTAAACCCGAAACCCTAAACCCTAAACCCTGCCACAAGAGGGCCTGTCAGTTGCAAGAGAAGCCTTCGAAGTCTCAAGCCGAAGTGCCGGGTTAAGGCCTTGCAGGTTCGCTGGTCCCCACATGGTCAGTTCTCTGAATCATGGGTCCCTTTGTGAGTACCCTACAAGGGCTTAGGTTCCCAAACCCTAAACCCTAAACCCTAAACCCTAAACCCTAAACCCTAAACCCTAAACCCTAAACCCTAAACCCTAAACCCTAAACCCTAAACCCTAAACCCTAAACCCTATACGGGGGCAACCGAAGGGGAAAAGGGAAAGAAACCAACCCTTAACAGTTGCCTATATGGATTTCCCAGATCGAACCAGTAAGAGAAGAATCCCACCCTAAAGGGAAAGGCTAAGGGAGAAGGGTCGGGACTACTACCTCCCACAAGACCCAACACCCAACACACGGACACAACCTTTTCAACGAAAAGCGGACGGCTCTGGGCCATCTTGAGCCAAATAAGATTTCCGGGTTCATTGACCCATCCAACCCTCAACACTAACTCCTTTCTACAATACCAATTGCAGCTCCGCACTCCCCCTGTCCTAGGATTTCCTAGGACACCTTGGAGGTGCAGATGTTTTGGCCAAAAACTGCCATTAAAGCAGCAGCCAGCTGCTTGAAATGCACAATATGGTTTAACGTCATCCAGGACGGAATTATAGCACATTGGCTAACCCACTAACCACAGAGAATCTCTTTTCACCATGATCCTCTCATCACTGAAGACTCCTTGGCCTTCTTCACCACAAACCGTGGTCTTCGCTACGCGAAAAGCTACTGACTTCTACTATCAGGGATTTCCATACCCTTAATAGTAACCACCACATTGTCAGCACATTGGCTGTTCCAGCGCACCTGTCTCCAGAAAGAGAAAAACCATCCCTTCATCCATACCATCCAATCACTTCTTTTTCCGATTGTTGGCAATCTTGAGGTGAAGTTGCAGCAGAATATACTCCAGGTCCGAAACTGTAAGAACAGGATCCTGTACGCACCTTTGAATTGAGGATACCAATCCTTCTCTCTTTGCGTCCTCAATCGCTTGGCAAGATTGACCCAGCTCTGCATTCACAGTGGTAGACACTGGTGCATCCGCATCAGATGGACGATCCTTTTCCTCAGGACCTTGCACCATTACCACCTCTTCTTTTTTGGGACTCTGACTTTTCTCCCTCTTCTTCGTCTTTCCACCGACATTTGACTTTGTGCGCGTCTTCGAGGATTTTTCCACTACAGAAACCACCACATTGGATGTTGATCCACCCTTCTCAATGATCGTCGGCATCTTCTTCGGCTTTGGAACCATGAGAGTGTAAGGATCTTCGATAGCTGCAGCTTTCCTCTTCTTTTTTACCTTTTTCTTCTCTTCTTCAACGGCAACCTCCGTCTCCGAAGTCTCAACCACTTCTTTTTCGGCAGGAATATCCTTGCTGGACTCCCTTTCTAGGGACCTCTTTTTGCCTCTTTTGGAATCCTTTTCTTCTCCCAAATTGGCTCGCTCATACCATATCCTCAGGTCATTGACCCATTCTTCCACCTCCGCGAGCGAAACCTCATACGACTTCACTACTTCGAGAAGTTCCAGCACGGTCAACATACCAGTGGTCCACGAAACCCATTCTTGATCCATTTGGTCAGTATCTCCAGTGAACTTCAGGAGTTTGAACAATGGGTCCGCCTCTGCTCGAGCCAAATCTGGCTTGCCATCGGACAGAAATGAAATCGCCTCCATCAACAGTTCCGTCATTTTGGTATCTTCGTCATAAACCATAAAATCCTCCTCACCATCATCGAACTGTTCAGGAGAGATCTCCTTTTCTCCACCATTTGCACCAGAATTTCTCCTTGGACCATCCCTTGGGGGCGTCCTTGGAGACCTTGGCCTCTGTTCATCCAGCGGAACACCATGCTCGAAGACACACCTGTCACCATAACGACACTTCCCAGACCGAGCAAACTGGATGCACCTCACACCAGTTGCATCATGCGAGAACCCACAATCCTTTCCAGCGAAACATTCTCTCCCTGCCACATAGTATTTGCACCAATACGAAGGTAGCATCACATCATCTTCGGAATGGATGAATTTGCAGTCTTCACCAAATTTGCAGCGATCTTTCCCCTTGCCGAACCAATAGCAGAAGCCCTTCTTCCTCTTCTCCAAGCGCTCTGCCTCGTACCGGTCCATAGGGCGATTGTGCTCTACATGAACATTGCCATGTACCTGGGGACTGCTCCCTTCACCCGACGTGCTATCAGTATTTGGTGCTTGGAGTACAGCTGGAAAACCTGGCCTTGGTCCTACCACCTTCATGATTGGTTTTCCGCCAACTCCTGAGCCATGCTGAGACGATCCAAAAACATTGAACATCTTCGTGAAGGCCTTTCTAGTGCCAATCTTCTGCACCCTTTTGATTGGACGTTTCATTGCTCCAACCTTGCATCCAGATGCGCTCAAACGACACAACCTCCTATACCCAGCTCTATATCCCTTCTTCCAAAGAGCCATAAGAATTTTAGAGGCAGTAACATTCTCCACCTCTACCTTTTCCAATGGTCCCTCACTTCCCGGAACAAACCCATCCATATCTGAAGACCTTTCCATCTTTTTTGACACCACTTCGTCGAGGTAGTCTTCCGAGATCCAGGGTAAGTTCCTCTTAGAGGAAGGATTGTCATCATTGCTTGGTCCTTCACCAGGATACCCTTTTGTGCTGTCAAAGATCTTACCAGTAGTGCGGTCCTGCATAGAGAAATTAGAAGCCACGCGGGAGTACACTGACCACAAGAAAATCCTTGTGTCCGCCAGTCTTGATGACCCACTGGATGTCTCCTCTTCCGGAGAGACTTCTGGCGCTTTGCCATCCCCTCCAGTGTCACCACTTGTCTCACCTCCAGCATCTTCAATGGGAATAAGGGATTCATTGTTCCCTTGATCAAGTACCGCATCCTCTGGTCCAAGAACTTCCAGCACCGCTGTCGAAGGATCCACCTCTTCATCAGCATCGTCGTCCATCCTTTTCCAGAAAGCCTCCAATTGGTCCGCACAAGTCGCCGCTTGAAGGAACTCCATCAACCGGGCCCTCCCGCGCTGCCAGAGAAATTCCGAAACCATCACCGACCCCTGGGCTCCAAGATTCAAGAACGGGTGAACCAATTTGGCTACCCTCGCCATAAGTTCAATGTGAACTTCCATGCCTGGACTGCGACTCCAATCATAGGCAATTGCCTCCATAGCAGTTCCAAACTTGTCAGTATTTTTGAATTCCCCTTCCAGACCAGGAGACAACAAGGCACCCATCACCGAAAGAGGGTAATTTCCCACCGCCGGCAAGCACGGGTTGTCATGGAACGAATGATGCAGGTCACAATAATGTCCTTGATCTCTCCTTTGAAAAAGGAGTGCTCCAGTCCCTAGCTGGGCATTCATTTCATCCACTTGAACCATTTCAGCACATATCCTCTGTGCCATGTACGCCATTGCTGGCCAGACGGAACGATCGGTAAGACCGCGACGCATAACCCAATCAGTTGTTGGCGACTGAATCAGCGTCCTTGGATCATACACCAGAACTACCATCGCACCGTCACCCATTGACTGATCAGCATCGTCCTCCAGTGCCAGGTTCTCATCCTGTTCGCTTGCACCCTCGGATGACATGCTAATAACCAAATTTCGATCCATCTTATTGGACCCTTTTTGGCAGTCTCTTTGCCCCACAGGCAACTTGCCAACAGCAACCTTCCAATAAATCCGAGTCAGAAGGCCTTTAACCAGCAATTGCTGAAGGTCATTCTTCACCGGACAAACATCCAATATCTTCGCACCATCACCACGGAGTTCATTGCTCCCACCTTCTCCTTCTTTTTGGTCAGTCTCCTCGCCAGAAATTTGTACTGCTCCTTCCGGCGCCGTCTCCTGTCCAGCCACTTCTTGCCCAGGAAGAACTTGAGCGCTTTCAGAGACATTCACCTGTCCAGCAACACCTTGCCCAGGTAAAACCTCATCCGTGGAGCCCACCGCCAGCGAACCAACCATAACTGAGCCATCCCTTGCTCTTTTTTGAGACCGTTCAGCTCGACGAGAAGGTTGTGGTAGCGAAAAAACTTGTGAAGTCACTTCTTGGCGGGTCTCCCCCCGCGACGCTTTGTCGCGCCCTTCGCCAAGGTGAACCGATTTTTTCGGCCCGTCATTGGAGCCTGAAGAACCACTCTGCGGAACATTGCCACGACTCGCAGTTCTCTGTGAATCCCTTTCTTGCAAGAAGATTTCCTTCAGGCGTTGCGCGGCATTGGTCTCCTCCTCGCTTGAATCGCTTGAGGAAGCGGCATACGAGACCAAGGCCTCCGCCTGTTCATCATCATCCACCACATCTGCCCACGCTCTGCTGAACCGATACGACAACCCACCACGAGGCTTCAGTTCCAGTGGCTTCGGCTTTTCCACCACTTCCGCCGGTTGCACTCGTCGTTGTGATCGAGAGCGTGGCACCTGTCGCACCTGTTTTTTGTCCAGCAAGGGCCTTCCCCTTCTCACAGGGTTTGATCTTGACCGATACTTTTTTGTTGGCGGATTCACCGGCGGCATTCCAACTCCCACCAACTGCAGCTTCTGTACGCACAGCGGAGACCTCTGCGCAAGCGTCCAAGCATCACGGTACCTGACCTTATCAAAAAGCTCCCGATAGGAGCCTCTCGGCATGGTTTTTGCACCGGAGTCTTCAGCTTCACGCACCTGAGTGAGGGTTCGCACCGCCGCTCTTCCAGTTCCTTTGCTCCCAGAAGATTGTTGTACCCGTACAGATGCATCGGAAGGAACTGCTTTTTCCGGTCCTCCCGGACGATATCGGACACCACCAACCAATTGCAGAATTTTGCATGCGGTCACTTTGTTGATCCCTTTGTCAACCAAATCTTCCACAAAGATGAACTCTTGCAAGTCCGACACATTGGTCACACCAAGCGTAATCATCACCTCACTTACATGAGGGGTATACACCCACAGGTGTTCGTTGCGAGCCATCCAATTTTCAATTGGCTCCTCCGGATTTTGAAGCCGAGTACCAGTGGATTCAGCCACCGAATTCTTTTGTTCATCAGCTTCTGCTTCATCCAGAATACCTTTTTCACCTTCTTTTTGTGACACATTGGTCATTTGCAGCGCTTTTGGTGCCGAGGATGAGGAAGATTCAGCTCCCCCACTCGCAGGTGGCTGAAAAGTGCTTCTATCCGGAATTTCCCATCCTCTCTCTTTTTCAAACCGGACCTGATTGGCCACCTGTACCAAGTCTTTCAGGAGCGTCAGCCGCTCATCTGACATCTCGTCGTGGGAGTACTTGCAGAAATTTGACCCTTTCCGGCAACGTCCTCTGAGGTAATAATCGAAACAGCAATGGTGGAACCCTGCGTCCCCTAGTGCCTTCCTGGAAGCATTGTCCCAAGATTTGCCGGGCTCCCAAGTCCCTTCCAATGCTATGTCATCGTTGTGAAGATACCTGCATGTAGTCCTATATTTACAACCACCTTGATTGTAATACAGACACAGACGACCTTTTGGCTCACCCGACGTAGGTTCACCCTTTGATGCACCTTTGCCAAAATTGTACTTGGCCCGGAAGGCTAAATCCTCCCGCTCCTGCTGTGCCTCATCCACTGTACCTTCCTTGTGGGAGGGTCACCGATGTTCCCATCCTCATCATCAGCTTCTTGGCTGTTCTTTGGATCAGTTGACCCCCCTTCTGGCCAACCTTCACCATAACGACGATGCTCATAGGGACACCCATCGCCATTGCGACACCTTCCCTTATTGAAGAACTTGCACAGTTTGCTGTATCCAGGTGACACAGTCTGTGGAGTCATGTGAGCCTTTTTGTACTGGTCAGGGTCCATGTAGGCTTCCATTGGCTTGTTCTCCCTTTTGCTCATGGATTGCACTGCACCATCAAGCTCCTGCAAAAATAGCTTGGTGTCCAACCAAAGCGCGTTCCAAAACTCATCTTCCCCTTGATTCAGCACCGTTGCCACCGCTTCACCCACAACTGGTCGAGTAAATCTCCTTTTTCTGCATGCCAGTTCGAAAAGCGCGTTGTGGTACTGTTTTCGGGAAAAAGTGGTTAACTTTCCCAAGCCTGTGCTTTCTGTACCATCAGGCTTCCAACCATCATTTTGCAAGATGCCATACGCGCGCCGAGCTTCCGCATTGAGGAATGCATGATCTGCAACACACTCCTGTAAATCTTCCATCGGGCGACCCAACAGCATCCCAGTGATTTTGCCAACATAGGCCTCATCTTCGTTTCCATTCTCCAGAAGAGCTTTGTAGATCTTTTCTCCATAAAGTTGCCTTTCCTCTCGTTCTTCTGAGGATAACTCCTGTACCACAAGCCCTTCATCGGATTGCTCTTCCTCCTGTTTCCAGTCCCATTGACCGTTGGAATCTTGGTACCATTGACCAGCATACCATGAATCCGTCCACCACGTACTCCAGCCGCTGGGTTTCCATTTCCGCAGCGTCGAGGAAGAGTCCTCCACGTCCTCTTCCAAAACCAGAAAGGTGTCCAAGATTATGGTACCATCATCTTCCACTCGTTTCACTGTTCCATTGACAGTATCACCAAATCTGAACTGACACGTATTGTTCCCTTCTGCAGGAATCAATACATTCAAATCACCAAGGTCCAAAAAGGCTCCATACCCATTGATGCAGCGCACTAGACCCATGATCTCATCTCCCTCTTGATAGCAATGGTTCCCAGGTGATTCCAAGGCTCCCGCTCGGGGCACTTTCTTTGCATGCTCTTCAGAAACCACCTCTGTATCATCGGCTCCTGGCGCATCATTTGTCTTCACCTTTGGGTCACACTGCTCGTCCTGCTCCACGAGTCCCACAGGCTCATCTTTTTTGTGCTCCTGGATTTCAGGACCTCCCTTTTTCTCCGCCAAAGGCTTTGCCTCATCTGCTGCAGTTCGCTCGGTGTCGACTTCCGGCGAACTTCCAGACGGCAACACTTCTCCCTTCATGGGAGTGGACCCATCATTGGAGTCCTTTGTCACACCTTCTGCAGCAGGCAAATTTTCTTCCACTGCAGGGCGATTGAGTTGATCATCCACGGCAGGCACACTTTCTTCCACCGCAGGCTCCTTTGGTTCCATGGTTTCCAAAGGAGAATTGCCACCATCGTTGACCACAGCTGCCTCATCGGCTCCGGTGTAGCCCTTGCTATTCCGTTCCTCGCGGCTAACTTCAGGTTGCACCAGTGCGTCCACCTGTGAACCTCCATCATCAGCTGCTGCGGAGACCTGCGCCCCATTGTTGCAGTCGCCCGTGGAACGTAACACCATATGCACCTCAACCCGTGCTTCCTTCGCACTCCAGGTACTATCTGGCGCATCGACCCGCGCATCATTGGCGCTCCAGGCCTCATCTTTCAGATCTTCCGTGTCTCCAGCTATTCCAGAAGCTTCTTTTTCCCCTTGAATGGCAGGAATCTTGGCACCAAACGAAGAGACCTCCTCAGTCGCAACACACAACTTTTTCCCTCCGTCTTCCGAATCTCCAGGACCACCTTCCTGAACGACAGGTACCACATCCACCACTCGCTCTTCTGCAGCCGACACAGTTCCGATCTCCACATTGGGAATTTTTTCTTCTGGACCTACCGATTCCACCGCTGCCACACCCTCAGAAAGTGCTCCCATTCCTTCCCGATCCAGATGTTGAGCTCCAGCGATGTCTGCTCGGTTTCCAGGAATCTCCTCCTCATCAGGAGAACCCGAGGTCGGGGCGTCACCACCAGCCCTAGGACCGCTATCCCTGATAGTAGAGGAAAAATCTTTTTCACCTAAACTATTTACACTACCCTGGAATGCCCTCGTAGACTCAGTCTTCGGAGTAGAGGATGAAGAACCCAGTGCCGCCTCCATTTCCAGCTCATTGCCCGAAGGAGACCCAACCACCTCGTCACTCTTCATCTTTTCACCTACAACCGGCAATGTCCACTTGCTTTCCTGCGTATCCAGGCAGTAATAATATTGTCTCCCATCTTCATGGAGGTGCCATTCCCACATTGTGCCATCACACGCTCGGATCAGATGCTCATCTTTCCGAAAACCATCCCTTTCAGAGACCTGACGCATCTCGTCCTCTTCTTCTGACAACTGTCGCAACCTTTCAGCCTCCATCTGTAGGATCTCCTCCTCCCCCATGGCGTATTCAGCAGCAGGTGCAGCTTCAAAGCTGTCCGCACCCTTCTGTTCGTGACCGCTTCCACCACCTTGGGAACTCGAAGATGGATCCCTTTTGATCTTGTTCAGAGGCCTCCTGGCCGCTTGCAGCACTTCTCCAATCAGATCGGTCTGAGACCCTTGGTCTACCATTCGACCCGAAGTCGAAGTCGACGGCTGATACCCGTGTTTTTGCAACACTCGTAAAACAGTCACCTCCATTTCACGATCTATACCACCAGTCGCGTCCCAGTTCCTTTTTTCACCAGGCTTTGGCGATACAGAGACAGCACGTCCTTCAGCTTCAGTATTGCTAACCATATCCACATTGGGATTCATACCCACATTGGGGCTTTCCGCAACCAAGGCTTCTTCCAGATGTTCTTCAGCGCCGGGAATCACCTCTTCCAGCACCGATCTTTCACCCAGAGACTCAGCTGCACCATTTCCAGCTCCACCATTCTGTCCACCATCCGAGGCAGGTTGGAGCCATCGCTTAGGAGAAGGCATTGCTTCTTGATCCCAAAGATCTTAAGACAACACTCAACCGCAGGGAACCTAATTTGGGCTCATAACCTACGGGGGCAACCGAAGGGGAAAAGGGAAAGAAACCAACCCTTAACAATTGCCTATATGGATTTCCCAGATCGAACCAGTAAGAGAAGAATCCCACCCTAAAGGGAAAGGCTAAGGGAGAAGGGTCGGGACTACTACCTCCCACAAGACCCAACACCCAACACACGGACACAACCTTTTCAACGAAAAGCGGACGGCTCTGGGCCATCTTGAGCCAAATAAGATTTCCGGGTTCATTGACCCATCCAACCCTCAACACTAACTCCTTTCTACAATACCAATTGCAGCTCCGCACCCTAAACCCTAAACCCTAAACCCTAAACCATACCCTACAAGGGCTTAGGTTCCCCCTTATAAGGGCCGTTTATGCCAGAAGGGGGCATCCTTGCCATTCCTAGGGTACTCTGGGGGTCTAGCCTGAATCCTACCCGGAGGTTCAGGGTACTTATAACTCGTAAAAAAACGCACTTCTAAGCCCTGAAGTACCCTAATAGGGTTATAGAATTGGGTTATAAGCACAGTTATAACTTGGTTTCTAAGTACCCTGAACCTCCAAGTACATGGTCAGTTCTCTAAATGGTGGCCCCTTGTTGGGTACCCTAAATAAGAGGGAATCCGCCTAAAAATAAGAACCCCAGGAAGGACCTGAATTTAGAGAACTCCCTACAGAATTCCCATGAGTACCACAGGGTACCCAGTTTCCATAAACCCCTACTGAGAACGAAGAACTCAGCGCGGGTTAAGTTCTTCGCAAGCCGAAATCGTGGGCCCTTTTCAAACCCTTAAACCCTAAATCCCTAAACCCTAAACCCTAAAACCCTAAACCCTAAACCCTAAATCCTAAACCTTGAACCCTAAACCCTAAACGCTAAACCCGAAGCTCAGGGTCGATGTGATCCCTAGGGGTTTTAGAGGTTGGGGCTTAGGGTTCAACCCCAAACCCCAAACCCCAAGCCCCAAGCCCCAAACTCCAAACCCCAAACCCCAAACTCCAAACCCCAAACCCCAAGCCCCAAACCCCCAAACCCCAAACCCCAAACCCTAAACCCTAGTTTTGGGGTTGCCTTCAATCTTTGGCCATGTGTGGGGGATCTCTCGGCTCCCAGCCCCAACGCATTTAGGGTTTAGGGTGTACTGTTTTGGATCAGGGTTTAGGGTTTAGGGTTTAGTAGGCTGCGCAAGAACCCGTACTTGAAGGCTCATGGGTGGTTCTCAGTAAGGGTTGTAAGTACCCTAAGTAGGGTCTTCGGCGAAGACTAGAGTTACTCTACTTATAACCCCACTTATAACTACCCGCGAACCTTCAAGTAGCCCTAAACCCCCAAACCCTAAACCCTACTTATCACCCCACCTATAACCCCACCTATAACGACCTTCGAACCTTCAAAAGCATGGCCAAGATCTGCCTGTACTTCTCCGCCGGGCTTGGGGTGCGCGGGCATGTCTTCGCAGCAGCTCAAGCGCTTCTCAGGGTTGAGGGGGTTTTTGGTTTAGGGTTTAGGGTTCAGGGTCTAGGGTTAGGGTTGAGGGTTTCGGGTTTAGGGTTGAGGGCTGAGGGTTGAGGGTTTAGGGTTGAAGGGTTGAAGGGTTTAAGGGTTGAAGGGTTTAAGAGTTTAAGGCTTTAAGGGTTTAAGGGTTTGTGGGTGTAGGGCATAGGGCATATGTTTGGCTGATGTGCAACATGGCCCTGGATCGAAGGGTCTAGGCCGTTGAAAGGCTTAAAGAGGGTTGAGATTCCAAAGCCCAAGGCCCTAAATCCCCAGCCGTAACATCCTAGGAATTAAAGCCCAAGTCCCTAAACTCTGAACGGGAGGAGGGGTGGCAGAGTGAGCCCCATTAGCCTGAAGCGCTCTTTATAAGAGCCATTAAGCCACCCTTCCAAGATTTCGGGTGTTCTTTGGACCTTCGAAGATGTCGCTCTGTTGTTGTTTAGAGGTGTTTGCTCAGGTCCTTCCGCCCTGCTAACTACCCCCCCTCCTCCGGCTCCGAGTCGCCTTCTACTTGGTATGAAAAATGCAAACCTGCAATTCCAAACCTAAAATCAAGCGCAGATATACACCCACCCCCCCCACCCCCCATTTCTCCGGAAAACGGCAACACTGTGGCCCACCCAATCCCCCCTGTTCATGCATGTATTCTGTTTGGATTCTGTTTGGACATGGGTGGGTTTTAAGTACAGTTATAATGGGTTGATAAGTACTATGAACCTCCAAGTAAACCCTCGTTTCAAGGCTGGCCGTCCCCTTTGAGACCTGAAATATCGGGCATTGCAGGCATTTCAGCATGTGAAGGGCTGCTTGGTGGTCTTGATGAGTGCATCCCTTGGTTCCTCTCTTCAAGATGCTGACTTTCCAGAAAGGGTTGCAACTTCCTGTCCTGGCTTGCCCACCACGTCAGAACGCAGTGCCTGAGCGGACGAACACGAGAGACCCTGGCATCTATAAAAGCATTCGATGGCGCAGTGCAGCGCAAACAGTTCAAGCCCACCACAACACGGAGTACGATCAGTTCTGCACTTAGCGCGCAGCCTGCGCGCGGGACAAACGAGAGCCACGCCTGCGCGAGAACACAACTTTGAAAGCCAAGGCCCGAGCCACACAAAATAAAAGGGCGATAGCCGCTCCAAACACAAACCGCGGGTACCCTGTGAACTGCTCGGTTGCTCTCCGACCCAGAAGCCTAACCACGAAACCGGATCCTAAGCCTGGACCGTGAACCTTAAAAAACCCTAAACCCTAAACCCGAAACCCGAAACCTGCTACAGCCAGGCCTACATGACCTCACGGTTCCAGATCAACCGCCGCAAGACGCCGCTGAGGAACCGAGCAGAGCTGCTCGGCTAGTGCTGGGCGTTTCCTCAAAAACTGGAAGGGTTTAGGGTTTAGGGTTTCAGGGTTTAGGGTTTAGGGTTTAGGGTTTAGGGTTTAACCCCTAAACCCTAAACCCTAAGCGCTAAACCCTAAACCCTAAACTCTAAACCCTAAACCCTAAACCCTAAACCCTAAACCATAAAGGAAGGTTGATGGGCAGTTACAAGTGTGGGTGAGTCAGAGCCCAACGTGGCATCATGACGCAGTAGGTCTGGCGGTCTGGCGGTCTTCCTGCCTGTAGGCGTCGGGTCTAAAGTCTAAACCCCAAACCTGTAAGCGGCATTTAAACATATGGTGTTCTTAAGGGAGAGGGGGGGGGCAGGTACCTTTTGGGAACCTTGGGAAGCTCAGGGAGCCTTAGGGAGTAGTGGAGAGTAGTAGGGAGCCTTGGGTTCCCCCCTCCCTTAACAGAACTCGATAATCAACCTCACGAGCTCTGGACCCTGAAAAATCCCCGGAAGGCCGAAACACCCTAAACCTGAGGCCACACGTCATGAAGACCAAGTCTTCTCAAACCCTAAGCCCTAAGCCCTAAACCCTAAACCCTCAACCCTAAACCTTAAACCCCAAGCCCTAAACCCTAATACCCTAGACCCTAAACCCGAATACCCTAGACCCTAAAACTCTCAGCCCTAGAACCCGCATTGACCCGAAACCCTCGAAGCCCTCCAAACTTCCACCAACATCGCAAGCCCTAAGCCCTAAACCCTAAACCCTAGCCCTAAACCCTAAACCCTAAACCCTAAACCCTAAACCCTAAACCCTAAACCCTAAACCCTAAACCCTAAACCCTAAACCCTAAACCCTAAACCCTAAACCCTAGTACCCTAAACCCTAAACTCCTTAAAGCTCTAAGCCGCAGACTCCAAGCTCGTAGGACCCGAAGCCCCGAAGACTAGTATAGTAATGCGGGTTTAGGGTTTAGGGTTTTCGGGCTTCGGGTTTAGTTGAGGGTTAAGGGCCGGAAGAATCGCGAATAGTGTTACCTTATGGCCCCTATATAGTTACGCAGTTCTACTAGAAGAACCCCTCCCCCCCCCCCCCAAACAAAAATGGAGTAGTATGGGCCAAGGCTTTGGGGTTTTCGGGGTTTGGGGGGTTACCAGGGGGTTTAGGGTTTAGGGTTTAGGGTTTAGGGTTTTTAGCTTTAGGGTTGAGGGTTTGGTGTTTAGGGGCGGCTAGTGTTTACTGTAGGGCTCTAGGGTTTAAGGTTTCGGGTTTGGGGCTCTTAGGGTTTAGGGTTTAGGGCTTAGGGTTTAGGGTTTAGGGTTTAGGGTTTAGGGTTTAAGGTTTAGGGTTTAGGACTCTGGGCTTTAGGGTTCCTCGAGCTCTCCCAAACCCTAAGCCCTACACTCCACGTCCGCAGGCCCGGCACAGCCGCATGATCTGATAAGCCCCACGCCTTCCCAAAACCCTAAGCCTAAAGGGTTTGGGGGGTTTAGGGTTCAGGGTTTTGGGTTTTGGGGGTAAACCCCCCAAAAACCCAAAACCCTAGAAGTGCAGGTACGTCCGGCAGCTGCTCGGGATCGTTACAGAGCCGACGCCTCCACAGCACCTCGGCACCTCCTGCATGTCATCTCGTGTACAGTGAACTCCAGAAAGTTGGAACAGTTTAGGGTTTAGGGTTTAGGGTTTAGGGTTTAGGGTTTAGGGTTTAGGGTTTAGGGTTTAGGGTGGGTTTAAGGATGATGAGAGCTGAGCTTCCCTTTTGGTATACCTTCTGGGATACGGGGATAAGGATGTTCCAACTTTTTGGAGTTTCCTGTTTAGGGTTTAGGGTTTAGGGTTTTTAGGGCCTAGCTAGGGTTTACGATCCCAACCCTCGACATTCGTAAGATACAAGAAGTTATGAGTTATGACCCCTTCCCTCTGGGGCTTATGAACCCCTCGAGTGCGGTTTAGGGTTTAAGGTTTAGGGTTTTGGGTTTAGGGTGTTTAGGCTTAAGCCCTACATTCTGAACCCTCGAGGCTGAACCTGCGCCTGACGGGCGTCACCATCGACTGCGAGGAGGAATCGCGCCTTGGCCCAAAGTCGCCGAGGATCGAGGGCTTCAAATTGGGTTTAGGGTTTAGGGTTTAGGGTTTGGGGAGTTTGGGGTTTAGGGTTTAGGGTTTAGGGAGTTCAGGGTTTAGGGAGTTTAGGGTTTAGGGGGTTTAGGGTTTAGGGAGTTTAGGGTTTAGGGTTTTGGGGTTCGGGTTCTACAGAGGTTTCAGTTTAGGGTTTAGGGGTTGTAGGGGGTAGTTCGGGATCCAGAGGGGAAGGTCGACCCTGAGGCCTTGCAGCATCTGTGGGCATATGCGCGTCACCGTGCATCTGACCACTGCCCAACGGTCCAGAAGTTTAGGGTTTAGGGTTTAGGGTTTAGGGTTTAGGGCAACCCGTTCTGAGCTGGCAAAGCTTGTGTGGCTGAGCTACAACGCAGCCCACCAGATCCGCCTTGCGTTTCAAGACCCCGTGCACGCTGCCGCAGATTTCAACGACCAGTGGCAACAGTTGTTCGCTGTCCCTAAACCCTAAACCCTAAACCCTAAACCCTAAACCCTAAACCCTAAACCCTAAACCCCAAACCCTAAACCCTAGACCCTCCAACGAAATCCGAAGTAGATGGAAAAGCCGGCTGTTGGCCGCCCAGCGTGCAGTCCTTCAGAAGCACGGGTCTCAAGGGCTTCGGGGTTTAGGGGTTTGGGGGGGCTCTAGGGGTTTACGGTTTAGGGTTTAGGGTTCAGGGTTTAGGGTTCAGGGTTTCAGGGATTTAAGGGGTTTAGGGGTTTCGGGTTTCGGGGTTCAGGGGTTTCAGTTCAGAGTTTAAGCCAAGCCACGAGAGCGGAGTCACAGCGTGTCGTTTGGGGGGGGCCAAGGCCGGCGTGCGCGCACGCAACGTGTGTCAAGAGTGGCACAGGCGTGTACTTCCGGGTGGTGCAGCTTCCCCCTCCTCCCACCTTTGTGCATGCAAGGTGCGACCCCCCCCCAAAAAAAAAATGGACGCACCCACACACGCACACACAGACTGACAGACTGACAAACTGACAGACTGACAGACTGACAGACTGACAGACTGACAGACTGACAGACTGACAGACTGACAGACTGACGGACTGACAGACTGACAGACTGAGAGGCAGAGAGACAGAGAGACAGAGAGACAGAGAGACAGAGAGACAGAGACACAGAGACACAGAGACACAGAGACACAGAGACACAGAGACACAGAGACACAGAGACACAGAGACACAGAGACACAGAGACACAGAGACACAGAGACACAGAGACACAGAGACACAGATACACAGATACAGAGACCGAGACCGCACAGAGACACAGACAGAGACACAGATAGAGACAGAGACACAGACATACAGAAAGACAGAAAGACAGAAAGACAGAAAGACAGAAAGAAAGACAGAAAGGCAGAACGACAGGAAAGACAGGAAAGACAGAAAGACAGAAGGACAGAAGCACAGAAAGACAGAAAGACAGTAAGACAGACACAGACAGACAAACAGACAGACAGACAGACAGACAGACGCGCACACCCTAAACCCTAGACCCTAAACTTCACCCTAAACCCTAAAGAGTTGCGAGTAAGTGGAGCCCGAGTTCAGCCGCAACAGTCCCTGTAAAACCACTAGCCCTACACCCTAAACCCTAAACCCTAAACCCTAAACCCTAAACCCTAAACCCTAAACCCTAAACCCTAAACCCTAAACCCTAAACCCTAAACCCTAAACCCTAAACCCTAAACCCTAAACCTGTAAACAAATCAGCCCCCACATTCCCTCCCTGCTCTCAAAGCCCTACTCTTCAAACCCTAAACTGGGTTTAGGGTTTAGGGTTTAGGGTTTAGGGTTTCGGGTTTAGGGTTGATGGCTCAGGGTTTATGGCGGTCCCCTGGCTCAGGTACTTCCCCCCTCGCCGCAATCTGCCAGATCAGGGAAGGCGTGCCCCACTCCCCCCCCTTCAATGCTGAACCCGAATCCCCAAACCTTAAACCCTATCCACTAGAAGCCCAAACCCCAAACCCCAAACCCCAAACCCCAAACCCCAAACCCCAAACCCCAAACCCCAAACCCTAAACCTTACACGTCCCGGCTTCGGGGCTGCGTCTTCGGGTTCTTGAGGGGGTTAAGGTTTTGGTTTTTGTTCTTCAGTTCCTCGGGTTTTGGGGCTTCAAGCAGGATTAAGAGGTCCCAAATGGATGTAGGGTTTAGGGGTCCCAATCCCCTCAAAGTTTGCGTTGGGGATTTACGGTTCGGGGAGGTTACCTCTGAATAGCTCAAAAAGGTTATAGCCAGTCATACTTATAGATCCCTTTCTTTTAACGGCACGTAGAACTACCAACGAAGCCCCAATGCATCCATATGAAGCGCCTAAGCCCTAAACCCAAACCCTAGAACAATCGCCTCGCATGTTCGTCTAAACCCTAAACCCTAAACCCTAAACCCTAAACCCTAAACCCTAAACCCTAAACCCTAAACCCTAAACCCTAAACCCTAAACCCTAAGCCTAAACCCTTAATCCTAAACCCTAAACCCTAAACCCTAAGGCCTTGTTATTCACACCTGCAGGAAATACCGCGAAGTCGGCTTCTACAACATCAACTGGCAGGCTCTGGTGTTGAGATTGAGGGTTTAGGGTTTAGGGTTTGGGGTTTAGGGTTTAGGGTTTAGGGGCGTTGTTTGCGGGATCTTTTCGGATTGAGGGTTTAGGGAGCTCGACCACAAAGCATCACCCCAATGTCTCAAAATCCCAAACCTTGGGCCCAAATCCATCCCCCACTCTCTTTAGTTTTCAGGGCTTAACCTAAACTCCCAAGCTCCCTAAACCTTCAACCCAAAACTCCTTAAAACAAAAATCCGTCGACCCAAAAGCTCCCTAGACCCTAAACTCTCTAGTCTCCTTAAACTCGCTCAACCCTAAAACCTATGAGCCCCTAAACCCCAAACCCTGACCTCCTCAAACTAACTCAACCCAGCCGTAACTATAATCCTTAAAATCCCGACAATCCCTAAACACTAAACCCTCAACCCCAACCCCCCAACTCCCCACACACTCCCTAAACCCTAAACCCTAAACACCAAACCCCAAACCCCAAACCCCAAACCCCAAACCCTAATCCCTAAACCCTAAACCCCAAACCCCAAACCCGAAACCCTAAACCCTAAACCCTAAACCCAAAAGGCCCATGGGCTGCACGGCGCAGATCGGGCCTCCGTGGGCTCGCGGCTGTGCTGCTCCAAGCGCACCCCGGTGATGTTCAACGCGCGGCCGGCCCGGTTGTGGTTTGGGGTCTAGGGTTGGGGTGTAGGGTTTAGGGTTTAGTGTGTTTAGGGTTTACGGTTTAGGGTTTAGGGTTTAGGGTTTAGGGTTTAGGGTTTAGGGTGCTAAGGATTAAAAGGTTTAGGGGTTAGAACAATTCATAGGGGTTATAGGAATTATGGGAATTATAGGGATTACAGGATTTCAGGGGTTAGAGAGCTTAGGCTAGGTTTGCCTGCAAACCCTAAACCCCACACCATATGATCCCTCAGCCCTCTGCGCCTTACATCGCCGCAAAAGCCCTGTGAATCTTACAACCTCTCGAAGCTACATCAACTTTACACGCCCACTAAACTCCCGGACTTGAAACGATTGAGGCCCTAAACCCTAAACCCTAAACCCTAAACCCTAAACCCTAAACCCTAAACCCCAAACCCTAAACCCCAAACCCTAAACCCTAAAACCTAAGCCCTAAACCCTAAACCCGAAACATGAAGCTGCAGAATGGAGTCCTTGGTAGGGTTTTGGGGGCTTGTTAAGGTTTTAGGGCTGAGGAGTTTTGGAGTCTTGGAGTTTAGGGCTCAGGGCATAGGGGTTTACGGGTTTAGGGGCTTTGGGCTTAGGGGCTCAACCCTAAACCCTAAACCCTAAACCCTAAACCCTAAACCCTAAACCCTGAACCCTGAACCCTAAACCCTAAACGTTGAGGATTGAAACCCAGAAAGCACTTTGCCTCGCCCTAAACTGGGAGCTGGTCTTTTGAGATTTTGGGGCGGTTTTCTGGGTTGCAACAGCCTCGCCCTTCCTCCCTCGGCCTTCCTCTCCCCCAGGCTCGAAAGGCCCTAGCAAGCACCCCACTTAGGGTTTTAGGGTTTTAGGGTTTTAGGGTTTTAGGGTTTTAGGGATTTTAGGGTTTTAGGGTTTTAGGGTTTTAGGGTTTTGGGGTTTTGGGGTTTTAGGGTTTTAGGGCTTTAGGGCTTTAGGGCTTTATGGTTTTTGGGTTTTAGGGCTTTTGGGTTTTAGGGCTTTAGGGTGTAGGGTTTTGGGTTAGGGTTTAGGGGCCCTAAACCCTATACCGCAACCCTCTTGAACGTACACTCGGGGCCAGGACGGAAGGATCGACATGTTCCGGTGGAAGTTTGCGTCCTTCTTCAAGAACCCGGGCGTCCAAATCTCGGCTTGGGGGTGTGGATCATGGATCGTTCAGGGTTTAGGGTTTAGGGCGGTTCAGGGTGCTTAGGCATTAGGGCTGACTGGGTTGTAAGTAGGCCACTTAGGTTTATAGTTCATGTGTTCAGCCTTGGTTCGGGCTCCTTTCCCTAAACCCTAAACCCTAAACCCTAAACCCTAAACCCTAAACCCTAAACCCTAAACCCTAAACCCTAAACCCTAAACCCTAAACCCTAAACCCAAAACCCTAAACCATAACCCTAAACCCTAAACCCTAAACCCTAAACCCTAAACCCTAAACCCTAAACCCTTAAACCTTAACCCTAAAACCCTAAACCCTAAACCCTAAACCCTAAACCCTAAACCCTAAACCCTAAACCCTAAACCCTAAACCCTAAAACCCTAAACCCTAAACCCTAAACCCTAAACCCTAAACCCTAAACCCTAAACCCTAAACCCTAAACCCTAAACCCTAAACCCTAAACCCTACACCCTACACCCTACACCCTACACCCTACACCCTACACCCTACACCCTACACCCTACACCCTAAACCCTACACCCTAAACCCTAAACCCTAAACCCTAAAACCTAAACCTAAACCTAAACCCTACACCCTGAACCCTGAACCCTGAACCCTAAACGCTAAACCCTTGGAGATTCAGGCTCCTGAGGCCCTAAGCTTCTTTAAACCCCATCCTTCTAGGCAATGGCAAGTGGACCCCTAAGCCCTAAACCCTAAACCCCAAACCCCAAACCCCAAACCCTAAACCCTAAACCCTTAACCAACCCTTAACCCCAAACCCTAAACCCTAAACCCCAACCCCTAAACCCTAAACCCTAAACCCTAAACCCTCACCTTTAGCGCGCTGGAGCCCGTGTTGTTTTTTGAGATCAGTTCAGAGGCAAGCTGCCAGCCCCCCCAACACGGACTTCGCCAGACCGTGGTTTAGGGTTTAGGGTTTAGGGTTTAGCGTTTAGGGTTTAGGATTGGTGGACATCAGCCTGGTGAACACCCACTCGCCCTGTCGTGGGGGGAGGTCGGTTAAAATCGCGAATTCAGGGACTTCGAGGCCAGTTACAAGCCAGAACCCTGAACCCTAAACCTTAAACCTTAATCAAATACCATACTACCTTCTTGATTGTTCGGACGCATTCGCCCCTAATTAAGCCCGAGACATAATTTGTCCTCAACCCGCAGCTGCAAGTAAAGCTGGGGACGGAGGGACAGGGATTCAACCCCCCCCCCCTCTGCAAAAACACAACAGCAAAAATCTCTAGAACCCCGAGAGATGTGTGCCCTTGACAAAGACCCCCAAACCCTACCTAAACCCTAATCCCAAACCCCCCAAACCCTAAACCGTAAACCCTAAACCCTCTGAGACCACGATGATGACTGACAAGAAGGAGGACCGCCCCCTAGAATTACCGCTAGGGCGGCCAGGGTTTCAGGGTTGAAGAGCTTTCAGGTTTAGGGGGCTTCAGGACCATAAGCCCGAAACCCCTAAGAGGCTGAAGGGTAGGGTTTCGGGCTTAGGGTTTAGGGTTTAAGGTTTGGAGTTTAGGGCATAGGGCATAGGGCGGCTTAGGGCTTGGGGTGTGGGGGTTTAGGGTCTAGCATTTGGGGTTTAGGGTTTGGGGTTTAGGGTTTAGGGCTTGGGGTTTAGGCTTCCAGGAGTACGTGTTGATGGGGTGTGCAAGGCACTCCGGGGTGGCAGGGTTACGCGATTGCAGGGCTTGACCTCAGGGTTTAGGGTTTAGGGTTTAGGGTTAGGGTTTAGGGTTTAGGGTTTAGGGTTAGGGTTTAGGGTTTAGGGTTTGGGGTTTGGGGTTACGGGTTCTCCAACTTTTTTGGATACCAGAATTACGGATGACAAGGGTTCAGGATTTGCGCAGGGTTTAGGGTTTAGGCTTCGGTTGTAGGGTGAAGACCCGAACTAAGGCCCTACCTGGGACGATTTTGTCCGCTGGTTTTTGTTTTAAATTTGAGCAACAAGACGGCAGACAAAAACTTGGTGTGATTCGCGCGCCCTCCTTGCGCAAGAAGGGGGCGCGCTGCTAATTTATTGATTTCTCATGGCTTGAAACAATGTCAGATGCCTTGTGAAATTTCAAAAGGCCTGGGGCTTTCCACATTTTCAAGAGTTTTCAAATTTTAAAGATTTGAAGGGGCTAGCTTCCATAAAAAGCTGTTTATGGAAATATATGTTTATTTGCTTCTTTTGTTTTATCATCTTTGTCATCTTCGCCCCCTGTCCTTATCATCCTTATCACCTTTATCATCATCTTTATCATCTCTCCATTTCCGTATCATCTTCATCATCTTTATGACCGCCAAAATGTTGTTCCATCCTTCTTTTTTCTGCGCGCTTAACCCCCTCCCATTGGAGGGGGCCGCCCGAAGGTGTGCTCTCTCTCTCTCTCTCCCTCTCTCTCTCTCTCTCTCTCTCTGTGGGTGGTATGTCTCGTAGAACTGGAAGAGGAGAAGGAGGGTGAGAGGAGAGAAGAGGAAGAACTACAAAGAAAGATATTTGCAGTAGGAGAGAGGGAATGAAACAGGGCGAGGCATTGAGAGAAGCATAGACCGTGGGAGAAAGAGGGAGAGGGTTTCTTGCATTTCCCCTTCTCAAGTCCATATCAGTTTTCTTCCTTGCTAAGGAGAAAGATAAGAAGATAAGAGAGAAGAGCAGTTTACATGTCTTCCTGAACCTTAAACCCTAAACCCGCCGGAGCCTGGACGCTGAAACTATTCATCAGTCTCCTGCGGGCAAGAGAGAAATTCCTTCCTCGGCTTATTCTCTGATTCAAGGCGCGAAGGCTGTCCAAAGTTTCGAAGTTAGGCACGGCTCCTTAACACCAATTAGGATCGTATCGATGTAACATCCCCTTCCAGCGCTGATGTCCACCTTGGGGCAGACGCAACCCTAAACCCTAAACCCTAAATCCTAAACCCTAAACCCCTTTTGGACTAAAGTTTGCAAAAAGACAGGTGAAGGACAGGCCAAGAGCGTGGGCTTGGTGAGCACGGGCCTGGTTGGACGCCTTTCGCTCCTTTTCTCAGTAGCTAGAAAGATTCTTTGAGAGCTCGAGCGCGACCCTGGATTTTAAAATGTGCGCCGTGTCCAGACTCTAATGTCTTAATATGTCTTAGTTATGAAAATGTCCTAACACACTCCTGGGCCGTAGCCCTACAAACCCCTTAGGCCCTTGTAAGCCTCTAAACCCCCTAAAGCTAAACAACAAGGGGCCAGCCCCTGAACCCTAAAGTTTAGGGTTTAGGGTTTAGGGTTTAGGGTTTAGGGTTTAGGGTTTAGGGTTTAGGGTTTAGGGTTTAGGGTTTAGGGTTTAGGGTCGAACCCCGAAGCAACAACAGGACATGCTGCTAAACTTCAGCACCGAGAACCAGAAGGGAAGAGGCGTCTTCTTTCAGTGGGATGGTGAGCGGGGGCCCCAGGCTTGGTTTAGTGGGTTCAGGGTTTAGGGTTTAGGGTTTAGGGTTTAGGGTTTAGGGTTTAGGGTTTAGGGTTCAGGGTGTAGGGTGTGGGGGGGTGGGCGGGGTCAGTTTCGAGTTGTGTTTGGCGGGGTTCAAGGCTTCAAGGGAGCAAGAAGTGAGCGTTCAAACCCTGAACCCTGAACCATAATCAAGTGTTACACCCACCCTAAACCCTAAACCTTAAACCCTACGCCCTAAACCCTAAAACCTAAACCCTATACCCCTAAACCCTAAACCCTAAAACCCTAAGCCCTCGACTCTGAATCTTCATCCCTAACGAGCCTCTCGGGCTCTGCTGGGAGTTTTAAAAGGATCCGGCATTGAGGAGTTGAAGGCCTGTGTGATAACTGTAAGTCCGTCAAGGGTGCCTGATGCCCTGAACCTTAAGGCCTCAAACCTCAAACCTCAACCCTCAACCCTGAACCCTGAACTCGAAACCCTAATAGCCCTAAACCCTAAAACCCTAAAACCCTAAACCCTAAACCCTAAACCCTAAACCCTAAACCCTAAACCCCAAACCCTCAAGGGGCACCTCCTTCGAGCCCAAAGCCCCAGACTCAACCCAAAGCCCAGGGCGCGATACGCCTTCAGCCCGGATGGCGAGGATTTTCAAATCTACATCCGGAAGGCGGGCTTGAAGTTTAGGGTTTAGGGTTTAGGGTTTAGGGTTTAGGGTTTAGGGTTTAGGGAGACGCGTGCAGTCTAGCAGGAAGGGATTTTAGGGTTTAGGGTTTTAGGGTTTTAGGGTTTTAGGTTCTAGGGTTTTAGGGTTTTAGGGTTTTAGGGTTTTAGTGTTTTAGGGTTTTAGGGTTTTAGGGTTTTAGGGTTTTAGGGTTTTGGGGTTTTGGGGTTTTAGGGTTTTAGGGTTTTAGGGTTTTAGGGTCTAGGACTGAGGGTTTAGGGGTAGGACCGAGTGATAGCGCTGTAAGCAGGGTTGACTGGATCCCTAAATCCCAAACCCGCCCCCACCCACCCACTCCCCTTTTCCTAAACCCTAAACCCTAAAGCCTAAACCCTAAACTCTAGGGATGTTGAGGAGATTCTTCAAGCCGCAGGCGGCTTCAGGGCTGTTGGGGGCTGAGGGGTTCGGGATGAACACATGGGTGGTTGTCAAAATTACGGTCGCTTTTTGGATCCCTATTATGATGCGGTGCCTGATATTCAGGGTACCCCAAAACGGATCATAATTTTGACAGCCACCCACATCAAGGCTTTAGGAAGGCTTCAGTATGGCCTTAGTTCGGCTGTAGTGATGGGGCTTTGGGGGGGTTTTGGGGGTTTCAGGGGGCTTTCTCGGGTTTGGGGGCCTTACAATTAACCCCTCGAAGCTAGACCCTCGACCCCCAACGCAAACGTAAAACGCATGAAACCATGCGCCTTGTAAACCCGAACCCCTGGACTCGATACTCCTCCTTCGTACATTGTAAAGCCTATCTTCCCCCTGTGGAGGCCCTGAACCCTACACCATAAACCCTAAAACCCTCAGAGCCCTAAACCCGAAAACTGTAAAACCCTAAACTCGAAAACCCTAAAACCCAAACACCCCAAAAACAACCAAAAACAAATCTAAAAATACTTTTGCAAAAAGCCCTATAAAAGCCCTAAAACCCTAAAGCATCCCCTTAAAAAACCCCAAACGCCCTCTTAAACAATTCAAAAGCCCCCAAGGAAACCCCTAAAAGCCCTCTAAAAAGCCCTAAACCCTAAACCCGAAACCCGAAACCCGAAACCCGAAACCCGAAACCCAAACCCCACACCCTAAACCCTAAACCCTAAACCCTCAACCCTAAACCCTAAACCCTAAACGCTAAACCCTAAACCCTAAACCAACCCTAAGAGCCCTTAAAGCAATCCCAGGTGCTGAACATTCCCGTGGTCATTGGACCATGGGTCGACGAGAGCCGCCGTCTTACCATCGCACATTACTGCTTCAGTGGCCCAGGTCCTTAGGGTTTTAGAGTTTTAGGGTGTTAGAGTTTTAGAGTTTTAGGGTTTTAGCGTTTTAGGGTTTTAGAGTCTTAGGGTTTTAGGGTTTTAGGGTCTTAGGGTCTTAGGGTCCTAGGGTCTTAGGGTTTAGGGTTTAGGGTTTAGGTACTGGCCGTCAACCCTAAAGCCTAAGCCCTAAACCCTAAGCCCTAAACCCTAAGCCCTAAACCCTAAACCCTAAACCCTAGACCCTAGACCCTAGACCCTAAGAAATGAGCCCCCTTAGCTATCAAGCAAAAGTGGGTTTAGCGCTTAGGGTGCGGGACTAAGGACTCACTGGCAGTTTGAACAACGGTCGGCCTGCCGCGGGCCCCGGACGAAGCGGTTTTCAGTTTGGGTTTGAGGGTTTGGGCCTAAACGCCAAACCCCTACACCGCAAAACCCTAAACCCTGATGAGGGTTTAGGGTTTACGGTTTAGGGCTTATGGCTTACCCCAAACCCTAATTTTCAAAGTTTCAGCCCAAACCCCACACCTTAACATTACTATGCCCCTCCCCCCTGCCCCCCCGCCCAGTTCTAAGTCCGCTCGAACCCACCACTAAACCCTAGACCCTAGACCCTCAACCCTAAACCCTAGACCCGAAGCCCTAAAGCCAGTTCCGAACCTACGACGCAGAAAACAGAGCCGTGGTTCCTGGGGTTTGGGGTTGAGGGTTTACGTTGTGCGTTGTTGTAGGGATTGAGGGTTTAGGGTTTTGGGTATCATCAAGGTTGTTAGGCATTCAGGGTCTGAGGTTTAGGGTTTAAGTCTAGGGTCGACTTCAGGAGTTGCAGGGTAGCTGCACGTGGGGTTAGAAGTAGGGTAAGGTGACGTATAGTCGCTTCAAGGGTTAGAGGTGTACCCCTAACAGGTTTCCTTAATCTACTCCGAATGCCATAAAAGGGGCCATATTTCAGAGAAGTGTGAGTGGGTTCTAGAACCGCCTGAGATGGTGACGGGGATGTTCGGGAGAGACACGCGGCGTCTCAAGCATACGACGAGTGCCGGGAGAGAGAGCTTGAGTGTACTGCCCGAGCTCTCAAGTTGCCGGGGATGGAGGTCATAACGACAACGAATTGAATAATCCCGAGGACAGAATGAGGAAAGCGGCTCGTAAGACTGCTGATGAGCAAGATGGGAATGGTAAGACTGCTGATGAGCAAGATGGGAATGGTCGAGCCCTTACCTCCGCACGAGACCACCATTACCCCTATGCAAGGAAAGAGGAAGAGGCTTGGCAAAGAAGTCGGAGAGAGATTATTAATGTAGGCATATCCTATAGCCCTTATACCCTAAGCGTAGAGGATCCTCAAAAAGGGTCCCCAAACCCAAGAGTACAACCTCAGGGGTCTAAGGTTGAGTCCCTTTATTATAACCTTTTCGGGGGGGGGGGGGGGGGGGGGTACTGACAGCCCTGCGTATAACTACCCTTACCCTAAGCCCTAAGCCCGAAGCCCTCAACCCCGACCTTAAACCTTAAACCCTAGACTCTAGACCCTAAACCCTAAACCGTAAGTAGGGTTGGGGGTTTGAATGGCTTGCGAGTTTTCAAAGGCTTTGGGTTTGGGGGTTTGAGATTTAGTGAAAGAAGTGGGGTCAATGGTTTCACGTTTTAGTTTGTTCAGGTTTGGGGGGCTTGCGCGTTTTGAGGTTTTAGGTTTAGGGTGGGGTGGGGGGTGGCGTTCTGTTCTTGGGGTTTAGGGCTTCGGATTTAGGAATTTAGGAGTTAAGCCACCTGCATCCCCCCTCCCCCCTAAACTCTCACTCAGAAGAACCCATACCTGTGCAGCTGCCTAAACCCCAAACCCCAAACCCTAAACCCCAAACCCCAAACCCCAAACCCTAATGGGGCTCTGCAACCGCAAGTTGAGGGTTCAGGGTCAAGGGCCCAGGTTTCTCTGAAGGTTTCGGCCTTAGGGTTTAGAGAGGGCGTGGGGCTTTGGGCCCTAAGCCCAAACCCTTTGAAACCCCAAACCCCAAACCCCAACGCCCCGGCAACCCCGAAACCCGGTCATCTGGGTCCGGGGGGCCAAACCCTACTGCGCGGGCGGGCTAGGCGGGGGGCCGGCGAACCCCAAACCCGAAGCGGCGCGCAAAGGCCCCAAACCCCCAACCCTAAACCTAACCCCCCAACCCCACACCCCCAAACCCAAACCCAAACCCTAACCCCCAACCCTAAACCCCAAAACCCCAAACCCTTCACCCCACCCCAAACCCCAACCTAACCCCAACCCACAAAACCCAAGCCCTAAAACCCAAACCCTGAACCCTAAACCCTAGACCTCAAATCCCAAAACCCCAAACCCCAAACCCTAAACCCTAAACCCCAAACCCCAAACCCCAAACCCCAAACCCCAAACCCTAAACCCCAAACCCTAAACCCTAAACCCCAAACCCTAAACCCCAAACCCCAAACCCCAAACCCTGAACCCCAAGCTCTAAATGCATCCTGGACCCTCAGCGGTGGGGTCTACCGAAGGCTGTTAGCCCGAGGATGAGAGCTTCGGGTTGAGGCTTCTCTTGTCAATATCCTAAACCCTTAAATCCCCTAACCCCCCTAAACCCCCTAAACTAAACCCCCTGAACCCCCTGAACTCCCCTGAAGCCCCCTGAACCCCCTGAACCCCCCGGACCCCCCTAAACCCTAAACCCTAAACCCTAAACCCTAAACCCTAAACCCTAAACCCTAAACCCTAAACCCTAAACCCTAAACCCTAAACCCTAAACCCTAAACCCTAAACCCTGAGATGAACCCAGGGTTTAGGGATGCTTTGAGCTTCTGAGGTGGAGTTCGGATTCTTCGGCAACGACCTGGAAGGCAAGCAGGCGGTCCGAAGGTGCCAGCAGGGTTTAGGGTTTAGGGTTTGGGTTTAGGGTTTAGGGTTTAGGGGTTTTGGGTTTAGGGTTTAGGGGGTTCGGGTTTAGGGTTTAGGGTTTAGGGTTTAGGGTTTAGGGTTTAGGGTTTGGGGTTTCGGGTTTAGGGTTTAGGGTTTAGGGTACCCTGAAGTCCAAACAGCCCCTAACCCCTAAATTCGACCCTGCAGCCTTATCCCGAAAACAGCCAAAAGGCCCCACCCCCCCGAAGCCCCCAAAACCCGAACCGCCAAAACCCACAAGCCTTCAAAACCCCCCCAAAACCTAGTCAGAAGATATGGGTGCGTTCTCTCCAAATCATTTGGGGTCCTTCTTCTAAGGGTGCCGTACTATATAGGACCCCAAGTGGGAAGTACCCATTCCTGAGCCCTAAACCCTAAACCCCAAACCCTCAACCCTAAACCCTAAACAAAAGCGCAAGAGGCGTGTCCTGCAACTCGTCAGTGGCGGGCTGGATTCCGAGCTGATCGCATCTGTGGAGGCACCGAGGAGGTTTTTTGGGGTCGAGGGACTTCAAGTTTGGGCTTCAGGGTTTAGGGTCTAGGGTTTAGGGTTTGGGGTTTAGGGTTTGGGGTTTAGGGTTTGGGGTTTGGGGTTTCGGGGTTTAGGGGTTTAGGGTTTAGGGTTTAGGGTTCAGGGTACAAGGGTTTTGGGTGCCAGGGTTTTAAGGATCTAGGGGCCCCATAGAGGGGCCCCAGAGGCCTTCGGGGTCCAGAACTTTGGGGGGGTTTTGGGGCCGTTGAGAGGTTTAGGGTTTGGGGTTTAGGGTTTGGGGTTTGGGGTTGGGGGTTTAGGGGTTTAGGGGTTTAGGGGTTTAGGGGTTTAGGGGTTTAGGTGTTTAGTTGTGTTTTTGGGTTCAGGGCTTAGGGCTTGTCTGTTTAAGGTTCAAGGCCCTAAGCCCCCTGCAAACCCTAAGCCCTACACCCTACACACTACACCCTAAAGCCTAAACCCTCAACCCTCAACCCTCAACCCTAAACCCTAAAGCTTGACCTTCCTCAGGTCTAGGGACGTAAGCCCGAAACCCTGACCTTCCTCAAGTCTAGGGACGTACGGCTTGACGACCTAGACTTTAAACGAGGTGTTTAAGGGGCTTTGAGTTTGAGATGTTTCGGAGTCTAAGGTTTTGTGGCTTAAGGGTTTAGAGTTGGCATGCCTTTGAAATCCCTATTAAGGACTGTTAGTAAAAGGGGGAACATCCCAAGGTTAGAGTTTAAGGTTTGGGGTTTCGGTTTAGGGTTTTTGTTTCAAGGGTCACGGGTGCAGGGTTTGGGGTTTAGGGTTGAGGCGGAGAATCAAAAAGAGGAAACAACTTCGGTTCAACTGTATCCCTAAGCCAAACCCCACAAACCCTAAACCAGCATCGAGCCCCAGTCCCAAAAAAGACTTTGGTTGCTGAGTTTCGTGTTTACGGTTCTTGCTTGGGTGGGGTGCGGGGGGGTCTTTTTCTAAACCCCCGAACCCCTCAACCCCTCAAGCCTAAACTCCCCCAAACCCAAACCCCTCAAGCCCCTCATTCGCTAACTGTCGGTCTTAAACTTAAGAAACCCTAAATCCCTATCTCCTAAGCACCTACCCCCTAAGCACCAACGCTCCAAACCTCAGGCTCCCCCGCCCCTCCCCCCCAAAAAAAAAGAATAAGAAAAACACGAGAGACCTCGAAACAATTCTGAAAATCCTCAACAATCCTTTGACCCCGGAGACCCCGAGTTCTCTCTCCCCAAAAAAGAATTGTTAAAAAATCAAGGCAAACAAATAACAACACGCACACGCACGAAAACCCTGAAGCCCTCAAGCCCTCCATGGCTTTAGGGTTTATGTAGGGTTTAGGGGGCCCTGAACCCTAAACCCTAAACCCTAAACCCTAAACCCTAAACCCTAAACCCTAAACCCTAAACCCTAAACCCTAAACCCTAAACCCTAAACCCTAAACCCTAAACCCTAAACCCTAAACCCTAAACCCTAAACCCTAAACCCTAAACCCTAAACCCTAAACCCTAAACCCTAAACCCTAAACCCTAAACCCTAAACCCTAAACCCTAAACCCTAAACCCTAAACCCTAAACCCTAAACCCTAAACCCTACCCTAAACCCTACACGGTTTCTGGAGCCCTGTGATCCTAATCAGCGACTGAACCCCAAACACACCCACCAGCCTCAAAGAACCTGGGCCACGAACAAATGCACACGTGGTGCCGGACTACAACAGAAAGCTCGCAAGCTCGCGCAACCCTAAAATCCTAAACCCTAAGCCCTAACCCGTAAGCCTAGACCCCTTGAACCTCCAAAAACACCTAGACCCCATCACGCCCCAACCCTTGAATCCGCAAAAGCCTATCAGGTTTTCTACTAGTTGCTTAAGAACCCTGCAAAATAAAAAAGTGATATTCCCTTTATTACCCTTACAAGGAAGAATATTTTGTTTTTTTTGGGGTTCTTAAGCAATTGGTAGGTTGAGGGTTTAAGCTTTAGTGTTGGGAGCACGTGAGAAGCCGTGAGGCGAGATGTGGAAAGCCGGTCAAAATCAAGCGGTTTAGGGTTTAGAGTTTAGGGTTTAGGGTTTAGGGTTTGGTTCATGTCCATGTCGGACTGGGCCACTGACGTACTTGGAGGTTCATGGGTAGTTATGAGTGGGGTGAAAAGTAGGGTAACTATACTTGTAACCTTATTTAGGGTACTTATAACCCTACTTATAACTACCCTTGAACCTCCAAGTAGCCTCAACAATTTCCAGCTTTGATCGACGTGAAGAAGGAGTGTGAAATGTGGATGTGAAAGAGGAGATCAAGACCCATGATGTGAAGCGGGAGCCAAAGGAAGAGACCAGCACCGAGCGAGCCGTAGGGCAGGGCTGGGCTGACTCCGCACTCGAGCACCAGTGCCAAAGGTTTAGGGTTTAGGGTTTAGGGTTTAGGGTTTAGGGTTTAGGGTTTAGCATCAAAGGGCCCTTACATAACCATGGTATACACCTTATACAGACCGCACACACCTAAGTAGCCCAAAGAAAGCTCTCTGTAATCGCCCTGGGCACACGATTTATAATTCAGGGACGTTGAACCCAAGCAACCCTAGTTCTAATTCCCCCTCCCCCGACCCTAAACCCTAAACCCTAAACCCCAAAATCCTAAACCCTAAAACCCTAACCCTTAACCCTAAAACCCTCAAACCCTAACCCCAAATCCTAACCCTAAACCCTTATACTCATCTTGAAGCAGGAAATTTTGGGTGCCGGCTTGACCATGGCCGGGCCATCTTGAAAAGGCGCCGCAGCTGGCCGTCAAAGGGGGGGGCTTTAGGGTTTAGAGGATTAGGGTTTAGGGTTTAGGGCTTAGGGCTTAGGGTTTAGGGTCTAGGATTTAGGTTTTTGGGTTTCCTGTAATAGGGCGTAGATGCTGTGAAGGTTAGATGCAGCAGAGGCTCGAAAAGCTCTGGCCCGACTGCGGAGGCCATCTAATACTTCTCTCCCACCCCACGCCGTCCGAGGCGGCAAAGCCACCCAAACCTATTCCTTTTAGGGTTTAGGCCTAAACTCATGACAATCGCTTACTTCCAAAAGCCCTTTCCGCCACCAAGTCGCGTCTCCGTCGTCCCAGGATGGGTCCTTAGGGAGGTCCCTGGGTCGCAGGGGTTCAGAGTCCCAGGACGGTTTCGAGCGGTCCAGCCCTTCAAGCAGGCTTTCGGTCTCACAAATTCCGAGGGGTCCCAGGTTCGGGACCCCCCCTGGGCTGGGGCCCTCAGGAGAACGTGCTCCGGTACCGGGCCCATCGTGGGTGCATACCGACCTCCGAACTGTGCGAGGCGGGCGAAGGCCTAGGTCGGCTTGTGCCATCGAGGTCGAGGGGCTTAGGCGCCGCCCCCCAACGTTGGGGGGCGGCCTAGGCCTTGAGTTTAGGGTTCATAGGGTTTCGGGTTTAGCGTTCATAGGGTTTAGGGTTCAGGGTTTCGGGTTTTTTGGAAAGTTGCGTAGTGCCTTTGGGGATTTGTTTAATTTTTTCGGGCTTAGGCTTAGTTTAGGGTTTAATAAGGTTTTAAGGTTTTAGGGTTTTAAGGTTTTAAGGTTATAGGGTTTTAGGGTTTTAGGGTCTTTTGGGTTTTGGGGTTTAGGGTTGAGGGTCGAGGACTGGGGGTTGAAGGCTTAGGGTTTAGGGTTTTGAGGGCTAAGAGGAGTTTGTAGGGCTTCCAGTTGATGGGTAAACCCTAAACCCTAAACCCTAAACCCTAAACCTTAACCATAACTCTTACATAAGTTTGAGAACCCTACGTGTAGTCGAACTTGGGCTACGCAGGAACCTCGCACGTACGCGCTTGGGACCTGCAGTTCAGACCATCTTGGCAGTCTTACTTTGGAGGTTCATGGGTAGTTATAAGTAGGGTCATAAGTAGGGTAGCTATACCTATAACTTTATTTAGGGCACTTATAACCCTCCTGACCCTCCTGTTAATTACCTATGAACCTGCAAGAATGATTCAAGCATGTAGGGTTTAGGGTTAGGGGTTCGGGAAACCTCATAAAATCGATTGCGCCCTGAACCCTAAGCACTACACCCGAAGGCCTGGACCCTCTGAAATCTCAACCCTGAACGCTAAGACTCCGACTCCCCAAACCAAAATCCTCAACCCCAAATCCTCGAACCTTAAAAACCCTTTAAACCCTATAAACCCGACAACCCTATAAACCCTATTACCCCCCCCCCCCCCCCCCCCCCCCCGCCCTCCCATGTAAACCCCATAAACCCCATAAACCCTATGAAGCCCGAAGAAGAAGAACCCTGAGAAGCCCTGAGAAGCCCCGAGAAGCCCCCAAGAAGCCCTGTGAAGCCCTCAGAAGCCCTAAACTCTAAACCCTGAACCCTGAAGCCCTAAGAAGCCCTCAGAAGCCCTAAACCCTAAACCCGAAACCCTTAACCCTAAACCCTAAATCCTAAACCCGAAAACCCTAAGAAGCCCTTTGCAGGCGCTTCCGGTGCTTTCCAAACGGAAAGTGTTGCGTCCGCTTTTGGCTGGTGGCCGAGCCGATTCCCACAGGCCGGGCTCCAGGCTACTTTAGGACGTACCTGGGGTTGAGGGTTTAGGGTTTAGGGTCTAGGGTCTAGGGTTTAGGGTTTATAGGGCTTGGGCAGAAGGGTTTTGGGTCTAGGGGTTTAGGAGATTAAGGATTCAGGGTGTAAGGGCTCTAGGAGTTGTTGGGGCTTTGGGTTCACGGCGCGGGGAACCCCTAAACCCTAAACCCTAAGCCCGAAATTCTAAACCCTCTCTGCCATATATATATATATATATATATACATTTTTTCATTTATTTAAACCATATATGTTTAAACCTTAATTGAATTTCAGAATAAGGCCGCTCTATTTGCAGAATACGGCCGCTTTATTTTCAGAATGAGGCAGCTTTATTTTCACAATAAGGCAAAATTCAGGCCAAAGGCTATTTGACTTTCAGAATAAGGCCGCTGTATTTTCAGAATAAGGTCGCTTTATTTTTAGAATAAGGCCGCTGTATTTTCACAACAAGGCCGCTTTATTTAGAGAATAAGGCTGCTCTATTTTCAGAATAAGGCCGCTTTACTTTCAGAATAAGGCCGCTTTATTTTCAGAACAAGGCCGCTCTATTTTCAGAATTTGGCAGTTTTTTGCTTTCTCAATGTTGTGGGATTCTCTGGGTGGGTGGGTGGTACATCAGAGCCGTAAATAAACTTAACCATAAAACTGCTCGATCTGGAGTGCTGAACCCTGAACCCTAAACCCTAAACCCTAAACCCCAAACCCCAAACCCCAAACCCCAAACCCCAAACCCCAAGCCCCAAGCCCTAAACCCTAAACCCCAAACCCCAAACCCTAAACCCTTAACCCTTAACCCTGAACCCTAACCATAAACATCCCCGTTCACTGTCCCAAAATTAAACGGGGCGGCTGATGGCTGGATCACAAGTAAAAACTCTACGATCCGGAACTTATCATATTAGAACCCAAGCTTTTCAAGGGGCCAGTTCTTTGGGGTGTAGGGTTTTGGTGTGTTTAGGGCACCCTTTTTGCACCTTTTTTGGGGTTCTGGGTTCCCTGCTCCAAGTACCCAACCCGAGAAAGTTATCCTTGTTTTAACAAGGTGGTTATGGGGGCCAAACACGAGAAGGGTTTGGGGTTTGCGGTCGACTCAACAAATCTGCAAGCTCAGGCTGCTTTCGGGGTTTCAAAGTCCCAAACTTGAAACACCCTAAGCACCCTGACGCCCTAAGCACCCTCTACAAACCTTCAAGCACCATAAACACCATAAACACCCTAAACCCTGAAACCATAAACCCTAAACCCTAAACCCTAAACCCTAAACCCTAAACCCTAAACCCTAAACCCTAAACCCTAAACCCTAAACCCTAAACAAGCCGTAAGCACCCTAAGCGCCTCCTCAGGGGACCGATCACCGGCAAGCGGGCCCACACCGAAACCGAGCGCGCGATTTTTCGGGCGTCTTGCGGAGCTCCCTGAAGCTTGAGGGCTTCAGAACCCTAAACCCTAAACCCTGAACCCTAAACCCTAAACCCTAAACCCTAAACCCTGAACCCTAAACCCTAAACCCTAAACCCTAAACCCTAAACCCTAAACCCTAAACCCTAAACCCTTGAGGGCTTCAGAAGTTTAGGAGCTTGAGGTTTGGGAGTTTAGGTTTTTAGGGTTTAGGAGTTTAGGGTGTAGGAGAGTAAGGTTGAGGGCTTCAGAAGTTTATTTGAAGAGCCTAGGGTTTGGGGGTTCAAGGGGTTCAACAGTACTTACAATCTTATTCCCGTATATGACCCCTGTAAAACCCCTATCTACACCTTCTATCGTCGTCCCTGTATAGGGTTTGGGTTCAAAAGTGTGGGGTTTGGGGTTCAGGTGAGGGTTTATCAGGGTTCAGGAGTACGATTCCCCCAGCCCCCCCCCCCCCCGCACGAGGTCCCCTTAGGATTCGCGAAGCCATACGAGGGATTGGGCGTTTGGGCATCTAGGGTTTAAGGTTAAAGGGGGTTCGGGGTTTAGGGTTTGTGGCTTGGGGCTTAAATCTGCAGTAGTGTTGGTTTCAGGGTTGTTTAAGAAACTAGGATGCCCAGTAGTACCCTTATTCCCTTTTTGGGGGGTTTAGGTTCCCTTATAAACCCCTTTAAGCAAAAAAGGGCACCCTTTTTAAGCCTAGGTTACTGGGCAGCCTAGGAAAGGATGCCTCAAGGATGATCTCCTGCAATATGCCTGGGCGTTTCACATTACGGACAGGCGCGGAGCTTGCCTTCCAGAGAGCCTCGAAGCCCAGACCGCCATGTTTCAAGGGCAGCTTGCGAGGTACCTTCTACCCTAAACCCTAAAGCCCTATCCAAACCCTAAACCACAAACCCTAAACCCTTAACCCCTAACCCTAAAACCTAAAGCCTACCTCCTGAGCTTGGGTCGCGGCAAAGAAGCCAGAAAATCAGCTCTCAAATTCTAAGCCCGAACCGGAATGCTAAACCAAAAGCTTAGGGTTTAGGGGTTGGGGTTTGGGGTTTAGGGTTTAGGTTTTCGGGTCTAGGGTTTAGGGTTTCGGGATTCGGGTTTCGGTTTTCGGGTTTCGGGTTTAGTACTAAATCCGAAAAAACACCAACCTCTTGACCCTGAACCCTAAGCCCCGAACCCTAACCCCCAAGCCCTAAGCCCTAAGCCCTAAGCCCTAAACCCTAAACCCTAAACCTTTTAAACCCTACAAGGCTCGAAGAGCAAACTCCTGCGCAGGTAGCAGGGTGAGCTTAGGGCAGGCAGCCGAGCAGCCCGAGTTCGGCTCCGCACGGTGCGAGCTACTTCCGAAAGTTTGGGAGTTCAGGGTTTAGGGTTTAGGGCTAGGGGTTCAGGGTACGTATACTTACTGGCTCAAAACCCAACTTTTCAACTTTTGGGCTTCTTGTAAGGTAGTTTATTCTGAAAGTTTCAACTTTTATTTCCTTGGGTTTTGGGCAGTAAGTATAAGTAGGGTAGTACATAGCCCTACTGCTTGTAAGCACCCCTGAACCTTACTACTTGTAAGTACCCATGAACCTTCAAGTAGGCCTAAGCCCGAAACCCGAAACCCCAAACCCCCCGAAAAACCCATCAGCCCTGAACTGGGGGTCTGCGAAATTCGACTTAGAGGGAATCCTACTATTGTGGGGTCTTTGTGAAGGGCCCCTTATTTTCGTAAACCCTGGCGCTTAGTGTTTTTAGGTCTTTGGGGTGTTTTGGATTTGGGTTTTTTTTCAGGGTCTATGTACGCCCCCTAAACCCTAGCCCTAAACCCTAACACACGGCTTTTTTGTTTGTTTGCACCTGGGTGTAGGGTTTAGGGTTTAGGGGTTTAGGGTTTCGGGCTACTTGGAGGTCCATGGGTAGTGACAAGTAGGGTTATAAGTGCCAAGGGGGGGGGCTAAAAGTAGAGTACCTAGGCTTATAACCTTGCTTAAGAATCATTAAGACCCCCCCCCCCCCCCCCCCGCAAGAAAAATGCAAAACGTGCTTCCTGATGGGGTAGCATGCAGATTTAGGGTTTAGGGTTTAGGATTTAGGGGGGGTTCTTAAGCAAGTAGTGGTCCAGGGTCTAGCGGTTTAGTTTCTATAGGGGCCTCTAGGGTTTAGGGCTTGGGGATTAAGGGTTCAGGGTTTTAGGGTCTCTATGGGGTTTAGGGTTTAGGGGATTTGGAATTTAGGGTGTTAAGGTCTGTAAGGTTTAGGGTGTACAGGGCTTGGAGTTTAGAGGTTTAGGGTAGGGTTAGGATTTCCGGTTTAGGGTTCGCCCTAAATCCTAAACCCTGAAAACTTGGCATGTTCCCCCTTATACTAAGAGTCCTTAAGCGGGATTCTAGTCGGGGGTACTATAATTCCCTGCTAAGGACAGTTAGAAACTGTTCGTATCAGGGGAACATCCCAACTTAAACCGCTAAACCCTAAACCCTAAACCCTGAACCCTGAGCCCTGAACCCTGAACCCTAAACAACGACAAGCCTACTGGGCTATTAGGGTTTGGATGCCGAAGCTCTGGATTTGGCTGGTCAGCTCGAACCTGAGCTGGGCAACAGCGTACAGGTGTGTGCCGCGTCAGCGGGGCTTCTGCGGGTTAGGGCGCAGGGCCCGCAGGGCTTTAGGTTTTAGGGCTTTAGCGTTTCAGGGGGTTTAGGTTTTAGGGCTTTAGGGTTTAGGGCTTTAGGGTTTAGGGGGGTTTAGGTTTTAGGGCTTTATGGCTTAGGGCTTTATGGTTTAGGGCTTTAGGGTTTAGGGGGTTTAGGTCTTAGGGCTTTAGGGTTTAGGGGGGTTTAGGTTTTATAGGGCTTTAGGGTTTAGGGTTAGTGTTTAAGATTTCGGGCTTCAGCGGCCCTAGACCCTAAGCCCCTTAACCCAGAGTTTTGCACTTGAGGTGCCAACAGCCCCTGCACCCTAAACCCTAAACCCTAAACCCTAAACCCTAAACCCTAAACCCCAAACCCTGAACCCTGAACCGCAAAACCCTCAACCCTGACCGAAAACCTGAACCTTCAGCCCCTTAAGCCCTGAACTATAAATCCTGAACTCGAAGACATAAACTCCGACCTAGAAACTCAAAACCTGACCTAAACCCTGAACCCTCACCCTGAACCCTAAACCCCTAAACCCTAAGCCCTAAACCCTAAACCCTAAAACCCAAAACCCTAAACCCTAAAGCCTAAACCTACACCCTACACCCTAAACCCTTAAACCCTGCATCGGGGGGGGGGGGGGGGGGGGGGGGTGCGGGCTTTTCATTGCCGCTCGAGCGCAAATTATAATAAGGATTGCCGCTCGAGCGCAAATTATAATAAGGATCTCTCCTACATCCTCACCAAAAACCCTGCACCCTACACCCTCAGCCCTGACCTAAACCCCAAACCCTTTATCCTTTAAGCCTACACTTTGTCATAGTGGGGTAACATTGTACATGTTTAAGGGTACTTAAACTCAAGAAGGAATATTTGTTAATTTAATACTATCCCAACCATGAACTAATCAACCCCTGAACCTTAAACACCAAACCCTAAACCCTGACCTTTGCGATGTCGGAATCGTGGCAGGTTTTTGTTTGGGCTTGGGACGGGATCCTTTTGTTTCAGGACGTGGTCTAGGGTTGTGGGGATGGCAGGACTAAGGCTTTGGGCTTTGAGTGTAGGTTTAGGGTACAGACCCTAAACCCGAAACCCTCAACCCTCAACCCTCAACCCTCAACCCTAAACCCTAAACCCCAAACCCAACCCTAAACCCTACACCAATTTGTTTCTGCACAGAAGACGAACAGCGCCGGCTCGGCGGAAGCCTCGACCTGATCTTTCGTATTTCGCACGGGCTCACTGAAGCTGCGGTCGACTCTGTCGTTTACATGCTTGAAAGCCCACCCACTTAAAGCACTACTTGAAACTACCCTAACCCTAAACCCTAAACCCTAAAGCCTAAAGCCTAAAGCCTAAAGCCTAAAGCCTAAAGCCTAAACCCTAAACCCTAAACCCCGAATCCTAAATTCTAGCCCCTAGGCGCCCAAACCCCAATCCTTTAAACCCCTCAAGGCCTAAACCCCCCCCCCCCCCCCCCCCCCCCCCCCCCCCCCCAAAACCCTAAACCTCCAAACCCTAAACCCCCACACATCACTAAACACCCCTACATACTTAAACCCTCAACCCTAAGATCTACACCCTCAATCCTAAACCCCTAAGCCCAAACCCTAAATACCCCTTAATTAAATGTTGAACACTTGCAGAAACCCCCTAAATACCATTAAAGTCCCCTACTTCCCCCCTACATACCCCCAAATGACCCTACTAAACCCTAAACCCTAAACCCTAAACCCTAAACCCTAAACCCTAAACCCCAAGCCCCAAACCCTAAACCCTCAACCCTAAACCCAAACCCCCAAACCCCAAACCCTAAACCCTCAACCCTAAACCCTAAACCCCAAACCCTCAACCCTCAACCCCAAACCCTAAACCCTAAACCCTAAGCCCTAAACCCTAAACCCAAACCCCAAACCCTAAACACTCAACCCTAAACCCGAAACCCCAAACCCTAAACCCCAAACCCTAAACCCTCAACCCCAAACCCTAAAACCTCAACCCCAAACCCTAAAACCCCACAACCCTAAAACCCTAAACCCTAAAACCCTCAACCCCAAACCCCAAACCCTAAACCCTCAACCCCAAACCCCAAACCCTAAACCAAACCCTAAAAACTCCAAACCCCAAACCCTAAACCCTAAACCCCTAAACCCTAAAAACCCTAAAACCCTAAAACCCTCAACCCTAAACCCTAAACCCTAAACCCTAAAACCCCAAACCCTAAAAACCCTAAAACCCTAAACCCTAAACCCTAAACCCCAAACCCCAAACCCCAAACCCCAAACCCTAAACCCTAAAACCCTAAACCCTAAAATTCAAACCCCAAAACCCTAAAAACCCTAAAAACCCTAAAACCCCTAAAAACCCCTAAAACCCTAAACGGCGGAGTCCCACCGCGGCTCATCGGAGCTCAGCTTTCCCGGGGGCCCTTTCTCTCGCGGTCCCCCGATCCGCCGAAGTAGGCTTCAAAGGGGGCACATGCTGCTACCACCCCTAAGTGAGGAGCAGGGTTTAGGGTTTAGGGTTTGGGGTTTGGGGTTTAGGGTTTAGGGTTTGGGGTTTAGGGTTTAGGGTTTAGGGTTTGGGGTTTAGGGTTTAGGGTTTGGGGTTTAGGGTTTGGGGTTTAGGGTTTGGGGTTTAGGGTTTGGGGTTTAGGGTAACTAGGACCCAGAGTAGACCCTTACCTGCCCCTTTTTTAGGGCTCGGGTTCCCTTATAAGCCCGTTATTAAGTCAAACTGGGCACCCTTTTTCCATTCCAAGGCTACTCTTGGGTCTGGGATAAAGAAGAGGGTTTAGGGGTCAGGGTGTCCAGGGTTTAGTGTGTTGGGGTCTGTAGTGTTTAGGGCCTTCAGGGTTTAGGGTCTCTAGGGTTTTCGGTTAGGGTTTGGTGGGGCTTAGGGTTGAATGTGGAAAGACGTTAAGCTCTAAGCCCACACACAGGATTTGGCCTTGGAACCCCGGTTGGCTCGATACTACGCCCCAAGGCCTTACAGCCTACCGCGCATCCTCAACCCTACTCCAAGCCCGGGGCCGCCTCTAAAACTGTAAGCCCTAAACCGTGCTCGAAGGTAGGGTTTAGGGTTTAGGGTTTAGGGTTTAGGGTTTAGGGTTTAGGGTTTAGGGTTTAGGGTTTAGGGTTTAGGGTTTAGGGTTTAGGGTTTAGGGTTTAGGGTTTAGGGTTTAGGGTTTAGGGTTTAGGGTTTAGGGTTTAGGGTTTAGGGTTTAGGGTTTAGGGTTTAGGGTTTAGGGTTTAGGGTTTAGGGTTTAGGGTCGGGGGTAGTCAGAAATAGGGCTCTAAGTATCCTGAATAAGGTTTATAAGCAGCTATAATTACTCTTACCCTGCTACTACTACCCCTGAACCTCCAAGTAAGCCCTAAACTCTAGACCCCTACACTCCGAAAGCCCTAAACGCCAAACCAGAAGTCCTACAGCCCACTTCGTCTTCCTCTGAGGCTCCACCCCTGCGTAGAACGCAGGGGATCTCGACCATGACGTGTTCAAAATCCCATCGCCTGAGGGCAGATTGTCCTGCTCTGTGTGAGGGTTTAGGGTTTAGGGTTTAGGGTTTAGGGTTTAGGGTTTAGGGTTTAGGGTGCCGGGCCTTGGATCTCCAGCGGTGCTGACGAAGTAAGGTGGACAGGCGGACGTTTGGAACGGAACTGCCGTCTCTGGCACCAGTTTGTTCAAGCCACGGGCAGGCACGCCTTGCGACATGTGCCTCTGCCTCCGTGTGCTTCTCTCTCTCTCTCTCTCTCTCTCTCTCTCTCTCTCTCTCTCTCTCTCTCCTAAACCCCAAACCCCAAACCCCAAGCCCCAAACCCTAAACCCTAAACCCTAAACCCTAAAACCCTAAACCCTAAACCTGGCTCTCTCTGTCTCTCTGTTTTTTTGCGGCTCTGAGTGCTTATGTGCGGAACCGAGCAGTGACTCCGTGCTAGCCCCGCGTTTGTGACCGACCGAGCGTCCGGGCGGTGCCGAAGCCTGTGTTGGCTCATGTGTGCGATGGCGGCCGAGAAGTCTTCGTGCACTATTATTATTAGTATTATTCTTATTACTATTATTACTATTATTAATATTTCGCACTGGGGCGCCCAGAGAATGTCAAGAACCGAGCCCGCTGAGCATTGCCCCGCTTTGATTCCTGTCGTGTTCCCTTAAAAAAAAAGATCTGGCGCTTTGCCATGGTTGCCGACCCCACTGCAGCTGCGACAAAGGCGGGGGAAGTTGAAGGGGTCAAAAGGGGTTTAGGGAATATCGGCTGGCTTTAAAACAGGGGACATGTGGTGGTGGTGGGGATAGGGGGTGCTTTTATCTGACACGAATATAAGGCGAGGTTTGAGGAGTCAGAGAGGGCAAGCCCCATAACCTTAGAATTCGAACCCCAAACCCCAGTTCCAGAACGCGTTGAGCATTGAGCTCTCAACCCTGTGCCCTAATCCGTGATAGCCCCCAAGCGAGATGAGAGTTTGCAGTTTTTTGGTTTTGGGCGTTAAGGTGTTAGTGTGCTTAGGACGTCTCGGGTGTTCAAATTTTGGGCTTGCTTTAGGGTATATGTGGCTTCGGGGGTTTAGGGGCTGGGGTTCAGCATTATTGGCAGTTAGGGCTTTCAGGTTCTATCAACTTCTTGCGCTCTTGCTCTTAAGCGGTTCTGCTCTGAACAGGCGTAGCAAGACTGTTCCAAAGCTAGGGCTCGGAGTAGGCCGGGGTCCTTAGACTCCCCTTGAAACCAAAAAGGGCACCCTTTTTGTTCCTAGGTTACTCCTGGGTCTAGAAAGTGTTCATCGAGAAGTGTATACATCACACCGCTTGATGGCGGGGGCTCCGGGCAGGCGATGCTGGTTTATTTGTTGGCATTCAGATGTTCGGCGTTTTCTCCTTGAGCCTTCAGCTCCAAGCCCTGAAAACCCCAAATCCCTCGCCGCCCCCCGCCGCTCGAATTTCCTTTCTCACAGTAGCCCTAAACCCTAAAGCCTAAACCCTAAACCCTACACCCTGAACTCGAACCCTGTTCGCAAGACTCAAACTCAACAACATCCCGACCTTAGGGCAGCTTGCAGCTTCTCGGGGTACTACAATATTTTAAAAGCCTCCTTCAAAACATTTCAATACCTTAAAACCCTGGAGACAACTGAGCCCCAACCCCCAAACCCCCAAACCCCCAAACCCCCAAACTCCCCAAACCCCAAACCCCAAGCCCCAAACGCCAAACCCCAAACGCCAAACCCCAAACGCCAAGCCCCAAACCCCAAAGCCCAAAGCCTAAACCCTTACCCTGTGACAGGTGGGACTCCTGAAGAAGTGGCTGTCCACGGCCCGATGTCGCCTCACTAGCAAGGCCCCACGCGGGCGTGACCGCTCTAGGATTTCAGGATAGCACTATAGGAGTCGGAATAATTACTCATAGTGTTCCCCTATGGCCCCTTTGTAGGTATACTATAAGAACCCCAAAACCCTATTGTAATGATTCAGGCCCCGATAGTACGGGGCTTAGGATGGCCTAGGGCTTAATGGTTAAGGGCGGGGTTCAGGGTTTTAGGAGGTTTGGGGTTTGAGGTTCAGAGGGGATTAGAGGGTCATTGGAGGTTGTTGAGGGGGCGGTTGAGGATTTTCTGGGGGTCTCTCTAGAGGGTCTCATTGGGTGGGACAAAGGGGTTTCGTGGGGTCTCTGTAGTGAAGGGGTCTCCTTAGGGGTTTCTTCGGGACACTCTCGGATATTTCGGGACATGATCCGGGTTTCTGGACCCAAAAGTGTCAGGGTAATCAGGGTTTAGGGTTTAGGGGTTTGATTAGGATTTAGGGTTTAACCTTTAGGACACTAATGGACACTTTCTCAGGAGGCGTCCTGAGTTCTGTGGGGCATGCTTTGTACCGGCGATCCGCCGTAGGCATATCCGCAGTGATCATGGGCGTCTACGCAGACGCAGTGTAAGTGGGCGAAAGCTCCGCGCCGCTAGAAGGGGCGTCTGAGCGGTGTGAGTGGGTTTAGGGTTTAGGGTCTAGGGTCTAGAGTTTAGGGTTTAGGGTTTAGGGTTTAGGGTTTAGGGTTTAGGGTTGGCGTGCAATGTGTTTTGTCGGGGGTGGGGGGGGGGGGGCGGGGGGGGTGGAGGCTGCTGACAAAGATGCTGCCAACGCACGAGGAAGTTTCAAGGCCCAGCCCAGTCGCACCAAGAAGCAGTGTTCTTCCTCATCTTCACCTGCGAGGACTCAGCACTCTCGGCGCACTCCGTTGCCAAGTTCGAAGACTGGTGCCTGGCCAGATTCAATTTCTGGCAGAATGAACTCACTGAATTCCTTCCAGAGCCGAAGATAGGTTTGTCCATCGAATGGACCAGCAGCGAGCCTGCGAGAAGACCTCGAAGCGAACGGGGCCCGGATCCTTTTCTGGTTTAGGGTTTGGGGTCTAGGGTATAGGGTTTAAGGGCCCTCTAGAGGGGTTTAAGGTTTAAGTTTAGGCCTCCTGGATTCTAAGTTTCAACGCTTTGCGACGTCAGCGTCTTTTGGGCATCGTCGGGCGGAGCCTTGCTTAGCTCCAAACGCCATGGTGTGACGCTCTGCTTTGCTGAAGAACCCCCCTGAAGTAACCCTAAACCCTATAAACACTAAACCCTAAACCCTAAACCCTTTTCAGGACTACGAGGAGTTCCGCACGGGAGTTCTCGCACTCCGCGTCTGCGGGACCGGGCTCGAGGCTTCAAGGGTTCAGGGTTTAGGGGTCAGGGTTCAGGGCTTAGGGTTCAGGGTTTAGGGTTCAGGGTTTAGGGTTTAGGGTGTAGGGTTTAGGGTATAGGGTGTAGGGTTTAGGGTTTAGGGTATAGGGTTTAGGTTCTTAGGGTTTAGGGCTTAGGGTTTCGGGGGGAGTTTAGGGGCTAAGGGTTCTTGATGTAATAGTGTTTACGGGGCTTTGGGGTCAATAGTCCCTAAACCCGAAACCCTAAAGCCTTAACGGTTTAATAGGGCTTTGGGGCTTTGGGCTTATAGATTTTCTGCGTTCACAGGCATTTAGGATTTATGGATTTATGGAGGGTATAAAGTGCGCGAGTTGCAAGGGGCTGGTGTTCAGGGGTTTAGGGTTTTGTGCGTTGGCTTTGTTTATGGTGTCCTAATCCTAAACCCTAAACCCGGAACCCTAAACCCGAAACCCTAAACCCTAAGCATTTTAGGCCTCAAAGTCTGTAATCATTACAAGCCCCAGAACCCTGCACGCTTTGACAGCCCTAAACCCTGCCAACCCTGCGCCATGAACCCTAAGAAGCCCAAGCCCTACACCCAAACATCTCAGACCCTGTGAACGGAACTCACAAGCCCAAGGTTTAGGCTTTAGGGTTTAGGGCTGCCGTTTGCAACGCAGCACGATTCTCGTTTTAGTCGACCAGCCCGCAATACTACGTTACCCTACCCACGCAAACGTCGACCGCTGCCTAATATATTACTGGACACGACATTTACTCGTCATTGCAGTCGATCGAACGTTTAGTTGCAAGATCTTCCAACCCCTGTGGTCTGGCTACATGCTCAGGCCTGGCCTACTCAGAGCTTTACAGCTGATCTTGAGAGCATGGAAGAAGACGGCCTGGCGGCCATGGGGCCACCGTGTAGTTCGTGGGTTTGGATAAACCGTGCGACCTCCTAAAGAACTTTGGACCATCCGGAGGGTGACGGGACTCCTCGCCTTATCACGGAAGCAAACAAGAAGCCAGAAACTTGGCATCCGATCGTTGCTTTAGCTGCACTATGTTGCACACTGCGCACCTGTTGGCTGCAAGCAGACAGCTCAGCCCTAAAGCCCTGTAAGCCCTAAGGCCAACACCCTGAAAGGACTCCAATATCTTGAGCCCTCCTTACTTGAAGGTTCGTGGGTAGTTATAAGTAGGGCTACAAGTACCCTAAATGGGGGTTTCCGAATATAGGGACCCCTAACGTAGATCCCCAAATGTGTAAGATTCCCTTACAAGAAGGACCCCAAGAAGGCACCCCTAAATTCGGAAACACCCAAATAAGGTGTATAACCGGTTATAAGTATAGCTACCTTGCTTACAACCACTGTTATAACCACCCCTGAACCTCCAAGTATGCGTCCTAGAGCCCTAACGCAGAGCGCGGGCTCCGGACCCTCTAAAGCCCCAAAGAGCCCCGACAACCGAGCTACTTGTGATCGCCCTAAACCCTGAAACCCTAAAACCCTAAAGCCCTAAAGCCCTAAAGCCCTAAAGCCCTAAACCCTAAACCCTAAACCCTAAACCCCAAACCCAAGCCCTAAACCCTAAACGCCAAAGATCCCCCTACAAGCGAGCACAGGCCTCTCAGCCAATATAGGGGTCGGAATAACAGAGCTAATAGTATTCCCCTTATGGCCATTTCATAAGTGTACTATAATGACCCCCAAAACCCTTAACCCCAAACCCCAAACCCCAGACCCCCATCCCTAAACCCTAAACCCCAAACCCCAAACCCCAAACCCTAAACCCTAAGCCCTAAGCCCTAAGCCCTAAGCCCTAAACCCTAAACCCTAAACCCTAAACCCTAAACCCTAAACCCCAAACCCTAGACCCTAAACCCTAAACCCCAAACCCTAAACCCTAAGCCCTAAACCCTAAACCCTAAACCCCAAACCCTAAACCCTAAACCCTAAACCCTAAACCCCAAACCCTAAACAGGCCTCTCAGCTACCGCCCCTGGATGACGTGCTCTGGCAACTCGCGGAGCTCCTGTGGCGCGCAGCCGGGGGGCCCATCCTGGGGGTTTAGGGTTTAGGGTTTAGGGTTTAGGGTTTAGGGTTTAGGGTTTAGGGTTGGGGGTTTAGGGTTTAGGGTTTAGGGTTTAGGGTTTAGGGTTTAGGGGGTTTAGGGTTTAGGGTTTAGGGTTTAGGGTTTAGGGTTTAGGGTTTAGGGTTTAGGGTTTAGGGTTAGGGCACATGTGGCTTTGGGGGCTGTGTTCTGCTGTTTTTGGGTTTGAGAAAGTTAGTTGTTCAAGGGTTGTCGTTCAAGTCTTTTTCAACATCCTGGTTGTTCTTTAAGGGCTTTGTGTTTTCAGGCTTTTCGGTTTTACGGCTCCTGTTTAAGGTTTTAGGGTCCATGGCTGTAAGGCGTATTAATGATTGTTTAAAGGGTTTTGAGATTCTTTAGGGGTTGATTTTAGGGTTAGGGGGGGGTTTTATGTCGCAGCCGCGCCCGGCCTTGTCTTTGAGGGCTTACAGGGCTCACATGTATTGTTGTGTTTAAAGTTCGGTGTGGTTTAACGGTTCTTTTGAAAGGGGTTGAGGTTTAGGGGCTTTCCAGGGTGGTTTACAAGGCTGTTCTGGTTTCAGCGATTTTTTCGTAGATTTTTCGCATACCAAGCGCAATGGTCCACCCTCTTTCGTTGGGCACCCGCTCTAAGACAAGGCGTAAACATGAACCAGCAACTTTCTTTTTTTTTGGGGGGGGGGGGGGTCAGCCAACGTCCTCTTTGGGGACGCGAAGGAATCAATTGGGGGTGGCTCTCTTGTTTTTAAAGAGGAAACCCCAACCAAAATTGTTCGTTGCGTGAATTCCTTGAATTTAGGGGCCTCCTGACCCACGCTCAACCCCACACTGGGCTCCGAAGTCCCTATAAGCCCTTTTAGGGCCTAGGGTTTAGGGTTTCGGGTTTAGGGCTACTCGGAGGGCTTTTCTTGGCCCAAAAGAACACCCCAAGCCCGCAAGAGAGGAGTTCCCGGAGGGTGCCGACGAGCATCGACGCTTCTTGGAAGGCCTTCTTCGCTCTAGAACCCTGCCTGTTGGGGTTACAGGCCATTATGGGTACTTTGGCCTTGTTGGGTTTGAGGGATATTCCCTACTGACCTGCAACTCCATGCTCCTGCAATTCAGCAAATCAGCAAATGCAGGCGTGAAGCTCAGGCAAGCGGGAGGTCGCATTTCACGGCTTGCTTCATTGACTGCTTGCATGCCCTCAACCGAAAAAAGGCCTAAGCCCCATGAGTCTGGTAAAAGCCAAAACCCTCAACCCATAAGCCCTAACAAGCCCTAACCTTAAACCCGACCCTAAGGCCCCAAACCCGGAATCACACCCTAAACCCCTACAAGCTTCACTACAGCCTAAACAGCCCCAAACCCTAATTGAACCCTGAAGCCCAAACCCTAAACCCTAAACCCCCTTCAGCCCTAAACCCCTTTCCTGGCAGGCTTCTGCGCCAGTCTCCCCGAGTCTCTGGTGCCCGCGTCGCAGCCCCTGGATTGGTGTCGGGTGATCGAGGTTTAGGGTTTAGGGTTTAGGGTTTAGGGTTTAGGGTTTAGGGTTTAGGGTTTAGGGTTTAGGGTTTAGGGTTTAGGGTTTAGGGGACCCCCAGAAATGGAGGATAGGGTTCAGGGCTTCTCGGTAGGCCCTTGGGACATTTTCAGTTTTCCCTTATTGGGTTTAAGAGGATCTTATTCAGGAATACTACCCTAAACCCTTAACCCCAAACCCTAAACCCTAATTTTTTTTCAGAGGGTTTTAAGGGCTATCCTCGGCTTGGGTTCGTTCGCAGGTTAGGGTCTAGGGCCTAGGGTTTCGGGTTTTGGGCTTATTCGGGTTTGGGGCCATTGCGTTACCTTTAAACCGATATCGCAAACCTCAGTTCGCATGGTCCCAAAAGACTCCTCAGACTAAATAGCCAAATATGCCTTAACGAGCCTTAATGGGGGGCCTGGCTGCGGAATGCTCCATCACACGATTGACAAGTTGCATGCCGAACTTCCCAGACGCTCAGGGATTCAAAAAGTAGAGCCCCAGAATAGTACCCCCTACACCCTCAACCCCAAATCCCACAACCCCTGAACCCTAAACCCGAAACCCTAAACTCCAAACCTAAACCCCAAACCCTAAACCCTAAACCCTACACCCTAAACCCTAAACATCCCTGAACCCTGTACTACTGTTGGGTCTTTCCTAGGAACCCTTCAAGGGGGCTGCTCGTTGCTGAGCAGCTTCCAGCCTTGCCCAGTTTAAGCCTTGAAGCCCTTCACTCTTAAACCCGCGCCCTAAGGGTTTAGGGTTTAGGGTTTAGGGTTTAGGGTTTAGGGCTTAAGGTTTAGGGTTTAGTCTGCGGACTCCTATCATATAGGGGCCTGAAAAATTAGAATAGGGTTTCGGGGGGAAATTTTGTATATTCTTAAAGGGACCCTAAGGGAATACAATTGGTAATCAGAATAGGGTTTTGGGGGTTATTCTGGTGCATCCATAAAGGGACCCTAAGGGAATACAGTTGGTAATTATTCCGACCTCTGTATTTGATTTTTCCTTGGGGTTCTGTCATAGACCCCCGTCCCAGAGAGCCCTATGAGCACCCTACGAACTCTACCACGAAACCTATGAACTCTACAAGATCCAGACAACCCTAAAAGCAATCCCTAGAAAGCCAGTTTATATTAACAAAAACACCTAGAAAACCTTGTAGAACCCGATAAAAACCTATAAACCCTGTACGAAACCCGGCAAGCTTTGCCCTATACCCTAAACCCTAAACCCAATTTAAAAAACCCTATAAACAAACCCTAACAACCCGATTAAACAAAAGAGAGCAATCAGGAAAACCTTCGGACACCTTCTGAAACCCCATAAGCCCCCTATTAAACAAAAAACCTTAGAAAACCTTCATAGCACCTAAAATGCCGCATTTCTCAAGCCCTATAAAACCCCTACTAAACCCCATAAAACACCCTATAACAATAGAAAACCCTATAAACAAACTCTCACAACCCTTTTAAAACAAGACCTCAGACAACCTTATAAATCCCCTAGAAAATACCCCTTGCTATTACGAAACAACAACTTTGGACAACCTCTTATGAGACCCTAGCAGCCCTAAAAACTTTCAAAACCTTATAAAAACCCTATAAAAGCCTTAAAACACCCTAAACCCTAAACCCTAAACCCTAAACCCTAAACCCTAAACCCTAAACCCTAAACCCTAAACCCTAAACCCTAAACCCTAAACCCTAAACCCTAAGCCCTAACCAGTATTCAGGTGGCAGCGCTACGTGGCCGAGAGCGCCCCGGCCAGCGCGGCCGAGCCAGGCCTCGGTAGTATGGTTTCTGAGGGATGCCCAGTGGTCTGCCCCTTTTTTTGGTGGGTTTAGGGTTTAGGGTTTAGGGTTTAGGGTTTAGGGTTTAGGGTTGAGGGTTTAGGGTTTAGGGTTTAGGGGTTAGGGTTTAGGGTAACTAGGCCCAGAGTAGGCCCTTCTGCCCTTAAGCAACAAAGCAACAAAGGGCACCCGTTTTCAATCCTAGGTTACTGGGGCAATCTCGGCTTTAGGGTTTAGGGGCTTTAGGGGCTCTAGGGGCTTTAGGGTATTAAGGGGGTTTAGGGTGTTGGGATTTGAGGGTTTCAGGGCTTGAAGGGTTTTAGGGTTTAAGGGGCCCGGGTTTTTGCTTTGCAGAGGTGTGGCTTGGCTTGGCTTGGCTCCGATTCTTTTTCCGAGGTGCCATTGTGTTCGCAAATGGCGGGTGGTGCGCTCCCCCCAAACCCCCCGCTTGGTTAGTCTTTTCAGCCGTGCAATCGTACTTCAAAACTATGAAATGTTTGCACCTTTTATCCTCATCATGCAAGCATTGTTTCGCAAAAAGGGGCAAGCTGCGAGGCTTTCCCAACCTTTGCCAGCGGTGGCGCGGCCACCCCCCCCCCCCCTCCGCAACCGCCCGCTAATTTAAAATCTCTTTAGCTGTGCGAACTTGCTCGAAAAATTATGAAACATATGAATCTTCTACCCCATCATGCAGCATTGTTTCGCACATAGTGGGAAGGAAGCTGTGAGCCTTTCATCGACTTTCCAAACCCCAGCATGCAAGCTAATGGTTTTCGCAAATGAGGGAAGTTGCGAGCATCTCCAAACCCCAGCATGCGAGCATCGTGTTTGCAAATGGGGGGAGGGGCGTCTTCCCCCCCCCCCCCCCCCGCCTCTTCGTTTTTTTTTATAAAGTAATTTCTTCAGCCGTGCACACGTGCTTCAAAAATGTGCATAAAGTAATTTCTTCAGCCGTGCACACGTGCTTCAAAAATGTGCAATATTGAATCTTCTATCCCCATCATGCAAGCATTATTCGTGCAAATTTGGGAAGCTGCGAGCCTTTCCTTTCGGAGGGCATTTTTTGGGGGGGTCTCTTTTTTGGGGTCGGTTTTCTTGGTTGTTCCTAGGAAGACCTCCATTCCCTCTATATTTTCATAGGATGTGTTCCATATTCCCTCTATATTTTCATAGGATGTGTTCATGTTCTTGGTTTTTCTTAGGAAAACCTCCATTCCCTCTGCATTTTGAGAGGAATTGTTCCCTTCCGTAGATTAGAAGAAGAAAGGGACAGAGACAGAGAGAAAGAGAGAGCGAGAGAAAGAGCGAGAGAAAGAAAGAAATAAAGAAAGAAAGAGAGAAAGAAAGAAAGAACCCCCACGCTTCCCCCCCTCGTTGTTTTACATGCAAGTTTGATTCAAAGCATATGAGTTTTTGAAACCCATCATGCGAGCACTGTGTTTCCCTCCCAGCTTCTTTAAGCCGTGCAAGCTTGTTTCAAAGCATATGAATCGCTTTGAAACCACCGCTTTTAAAGCCCCCCCAACACGCCCCCAACACCCCCCCACCCCCAACACCCCCCAACACCCCCCAACACCCCCCAACACCCCCCAACACCCCCCAACACCCCCCAACACCCCCACACCCCCCAACAACCCCCCAACACCCCCCACACCCCCCAACACCCCCCAACACCCCCCAACACCCCCCAACACCCCCCAACACCCCCCAACACCCCCCAACACCCCAACCACCCCCAACACCCCCCCAACAACCCCCCCCACACAACCCCCCCAACACCCCCCAACACCCCCCACACCCCCCCAACACACCCCCACCACCCCCCACACAACCCACACCCCCCAACACCCCCAACACCCCCCAACACCCCCCAACAACACCCCCCACACCCCCCCCAACACCCCCCAACACCCCCACACCCCTCAACCCCACACCCCCACAAACACCCCCCCAACACCCCCCACCCCCCCCCAACACCCCCCCCACCCCCCCCCCCCCACCCCCCCCCCCCCCCCCAACCCCCCCCCCCCCCAACCCCCCCAACCCCCCACCACCCCAACACACCCCCCCCCGCCCAACCCAACCCCCCCAACCCCCCCAACCCCCCAAGCCCGAGGCCAGTCAACTCAGCTCGTGGCGGGGCTCAAATTTATGGGAGTTCTTTTGCTTTTTGGCGGGTGTTTTCAAGGTGTTCAGCAAGTGGCCAACTGGGGAACACATGCGTACTAGCGTCGTGGAGACGAGACGGTCGGCGACACGCTGCTGCTCCGTGGGCTGCCCTCTGCACCGTGAATCAACACCGAACTCAGCGAGATACGTCGCAATACCTTCTCACCGGAAGGGCAGAAGATCTCCTACAACGGAGAAACTTCAGGACCGATAGGGTAGTTAGGGCGTGCTCATTCCATTGGGAGACTTTCAGAGGGAGTCTGTGTTCGAAGCTGCGCTGGCGAACCCGAAGCCCTAAACCCTAAACCCTAAACACTGAACCCTGAACCCTAAACCCTAGATTAAAAGGCTTCGCCTAGGTGCGCCAGCGCAGGTTGTGTCTTCAAGTTGCGCAACTCCCGAAAACCAAAACCTGATAGGAGCCGCAAACCCGAATGCCGAAAGCAGACACCTATAACGTAAATATAACGCGATATAAACGAAACGTCGGTGCGCGGGCGGAAAAAGACGTTTTTTTCTCGCACGGCTCAATCGGATCATTGTGGTGGTCCACTGGCGGTGGTCCCATGGTGGTGGTCCCATGGCGGTTCCCATGGTGGTCCGTGGTGGTGGTCCGTGGTAGGGGTCCGTGGTGGTGGTCCGCGGTGGTGGTCCATGGTGGTGGTGGTCCCCTGGTGGTGGTCGCGTTGGTGGTGGTCGCGTTGGTGGTTCCGTGGTGGTGGTCCGTGGTGGTGGTCCGTGGTGGTGGTCCGTGAACCGTTTTCAATCTAAACCCACCCTAAACCCTAAACAGCCCTGCCCGAAACCGTAAACCCTAACCCTAAACCCTAAACCCAAAAACCTAAGCCCTAAACCCTAAACCCCAAACCCCAAACCCTAAACCCTAAACCCTAAACCCTAAATCCTAAACCCTAAACCCTAAACCCCAAACCCTACTCATAACTGCC
>CAJNDS010002368.1:810010-817510 GCA_905221605.1 Symbiodinium natans | reverse complement strand
CAGGCAAGACAAGTCCGAAAAGCCCTAAACCCCCCGAAAGCCGAGGCCCGAAGCCGAAGACCAAAGGAACACGTTTAGGGTTTAGGGTTTAGGGTTTGGGGTTTAGGGTTTCGGGTTCAGGGTTTGGGGTTTAGGGTTTAGGGTTTCGGGTTTAGGGTTTAGGGATAGTGGGTTTAGGGTTTAGGATTTAGGGTTTAGGGTTTAGGGATAGTGGGTTTAGGGTTTGGGGTTTCGGGTTTAGGGTTTGGGGTTTAGGGACCCGGGCCCGAGGCGCTTCAAAGGAAGCGACTTCGATGCCGCGGCGTGTCGAGAGGCGCGCAGTCGAGGGCCTCCCCGGGCTTTAAACCCTAAACCCTAAACCCTAAACCCCAAACCCTAAACCCTAAACCCTAAACCCTAAACCCTAAACCCTAAACCCTAAACCCTAAACCCCAAACCCTAAACCCTAAACCCTAAACCCTAAACCCTAAACCCTGAACCCTAAACCCTAAACCCTAAGCCCCAAATTATGAGGGACCTTTGGGGTTATTCGGGGGTTGTTTTGCGGCTACTTCTTTATATAGGCACTATATAATATAAGGTATATATAGGGGGTATATAAGGGAATACGATTAAGGGTCCCTTCTAGGGGGTCCCTCCTCAAAGATTCCACGAAGCCTTCGCCGCCAGGCCTGCGAGGCACTGGCCGACAGCGTGGCGGCAGGCCCCTCCAAGACCGGGGTTTGGGGTATTAGGGTTTAGGGTTTAGGGTGTGGCGTTCAGGGACCAGAATCAAACCCCTAAACTGCGAAAAAACCCAAACCCGAAACCCTAAGCCACTGGGGCTTAGGGTTTCGGGTTGAGGCTTTTGGGGTTCTCGCAGGCCCAAAACCCCAGGAATCGAGCGGATGTTGTGTTCCGGTAGGAGAACGACGCGGTTGGAGGACAGAGAGAGAGGGAGAATTCCCAAACCCTGATTCCTAAACCCTAGACCCTAAACCCCAAGCTAGTATCTTAGCTAGGTTGGCGTTTGGGCGATTCTATATTTTCCCCAGCTAACGGACCCTACATATCAATATTTTCAAAGGCTTTGAAGGCCAGCCCAGTTAGAGAAAGTTCACAAGGGGCTGCCGAGCGGGTGTCACCCTAAACCCTAAGCCCTAACCCCCTAAACCCTAAACCCTAAACCCTAAACCCTAAGCCCTAAACCCTAAACCCTAAACCCTAAACCCTAAACCCTAAACCCTAAACCCTAAACCCTAAAGCCTATACCTTGGAACTTCTCAGTCGGTAGCCTTGGTTTTGGGGAGCACGGTGACAGTTTGAGGAGTCCATCTCCCCGGAGGGGTTGAGGGTGTAGGATTTTAGGGTTTAGGGTTTAGGGTTTGGGGTTTAGGGTTTAGGAGTACAACCTTTTGGGAGAGGTTCGAGGGCATAGATGCGGGGTAACTATCGAGATACTCTTGTGAGTTTCCACTCGCCCCAAGCCGTAAACCCCGAGACTCAACGCTCCGAAGCCTGAAACCCTAAAACCCTAAAGCCTAAACTCTGAACCCTAAAACTCCCAAAGCCCTAAACTCCACCTCTTAGGTTCCTTATTAAGCAGGGTTTCGTTAGGGTGTAGGCAGTACTTAAGGGTTTTGGGCCACTACCTCATGAGACAAGGTCAAAGGGAGCCCTTTGTGTTCCCAGGTCACTGGGGTTCCCGGCTAAAACTTTGGGGGCTTTAGGGCTTTGAGTTTCAGGGTTTGGGGCTTAGGGATCACGGTTTGGTTTGAGGGTTTAGGGTTTAGGGTTTAGGCTTTAGGGTTTAGGGTTTAGGGTTTAGGCTTTGGGGTTTAGGGGTTTTCCATCAGGCAACCACCACCACGTTGAAGGGCTGATCACGGCACTTCGGCGCCTGTGGCCGCTAAATCCCCAAAACCCTATACTTTGGGATGTTCCCCCTTCTACTGTCAGTCTGTATCCTAACAGACCTTAGTAGGTAGTACCCCGTATTACAACCCCTATAAAGGACTGTTCGTATAAGAAGGAACATCCCAACCCAAACCCTAAACCCTACCTGGGGCTTTACTTAGGAGTTTAGGAAAACGGCGGTGCCCTTTTTGGGGATCCTGTGAAGAGGGGGTTCTTATTCTATTTGGGGTATAAAAGGGGTACCCCTATTGGGGTCCCAGGTACACCCTAAACCCTTTTACCCTCTTACCCTTTTAGGGGGCTCATGGCGGGCTTAGGCTTCTGTGGCTTAGGGTTCAGGGTTTGTAGGGCTTCTGGATTCATGGCAGTCTGGGTGTGAGGGTTTAAGGCTTTCGGGGCAGGTTTAGGGGTAATAGGCTTCACGCTTTGGGGTTCAGGGTTCAGGTTTTAGTGTGCTTTGGGCTTGCGTGGTTTAGGGGTCTGCGTTTAAGACGGTTTGTTGGGTTTTTTGTTTTGGGTTGGGGATTGGTGGTTTCGGAGTTTTAGGGCAAATTTTGGAATTGAGGGCCCATGTGGTCGGGTCTATGTGGGCTGGTGTACAGGGCACCGGGAACTCTACATGAAGGCGCATGAGTGCATAGTGACAAGTAGGGGAATCAGTAGCCTAAATATGATTGCAACCAATGACAGCAGTAGCCACTCTACTTCTGACTGCCCATGAACCTCCAAGTAAAGGCTTTCGGGGCGGTGGCCCGAATCCCAAGCCCTAGCTACAACTATAACTGGTTCTTTCCTTATTTAAGGTACCTCTCTCTTTATTTGGGGTACTTATAACTACCCATGAACCTTCAAGTAGCCCTAAACCCTAAACCCTAAACCCTAAACCCTAAACCCAAAACCCTAAACACAAAACCCTAAAACACACGCTGGGCTTTCGAGGCTCATGATGCCGGCGGCCAGCGGCGCGGAGCGCGCCTTTGCCCGGCAGCGCGGGCAGCACACTTTCGTAGCAAAGAAACGGTAGTTGGAGGGTTTAGGCTTTAGGGTTTAGAGTAGGATTTAGGGTTTAGGGTTTAGGGTTTAGGGTTTAGGGTTTATAGGGTAGGGTTTAGGGTTTAGCGGCCTAGAAGGCCCTTGTACTTTACAATTGAGGGCTTACCCTCAGCCCTACAAATAATACGATCTAGATCTCAAGCCCCTCAATATTTCGGGGGCAAGCCGCAAACAAGAACGAAAGCCCTAAACCCTGAAATCTAGAACCCTTGGCGCAGAAACCTAAACAGACACCCTAAGCCCGAAACCCAAGCTAGAAGCAAAGAAGAACGCAAACCTGCTGGATGGCTGCTGTCTGGTTCGTAGGGAATGCGGGAATGAGGTACCCTATCTACTCCCTTCTTGGGTATAATATATATATATATATATATATCCTATGTATATATATATATATGAATATATTTTATAGGGCCCTCATTCCCTCACCCCCTACTAAGAAACCAGGGGGACTGGGCAAGCTCTCCCAGGCCCCGGGAGGACTTCATCCTGAAGCCGGAGATCCTGGTGTGGTCGGAGCAGGCGGGTTCAGGGGCTTCCGGCTGCCTAGTGAGTGCAGGTTTAGGGTTTAGGGTTTAGGGTTTAGAGTTTAGGGTCAAAGGGGTTTAGGGTTTAGGGTTTAGGGTTGAGGGTGGAGGGTTTAGGCATTAGGGTGCAGGGTTTAATTAGGGTTTAGGGTTTAACCCTCCCCCCCGCTCCCCCAAACTCGAAACCCCAAAAACACCAAGCCCTAAACTCAAAACCGTACACCCTAAGCCCTATCAGCCCCAAACCCTAAACCCTAAACCCCAAACCCCGGAACCTAAAAAGGGGCTCCCGATTTCCTCCGCCTGAGAAGCAGGATTTCCTCGGTGGTCTGGAGGTGCCGGGAAGGGGGGGGGGAGGGAAAGGGTTTAGGGGTTTAGGGTTTGGGGTTTAGGGTTTGGGGTTTTTGGTTTAGGGTTTAGGGTTTGGGGTTTAGGGTTTAAGGCTTAGGTTCGGCCGGGAGTTTAAGGGGTTTACGGCTTTAGGACTTCCGGGCTGCAAGCCTTCGAGGTTTCAGGGTTGAGGCCGACTTGGGGGGGGCCAGGGTCTTAGTCTTTCAGGCCTTGCTAACCAAAACCCTAAACCCTAAACCCTAAACGCCCTAATTAAGACCCTAAGACCCTAAACCCCTAAAACCCGAAAACCTTTTCACCCCTAAAACCCTAGAACCCTAAAAAACCCTAAAACCCCTAAAGTCCGTAAGGGCCACTGCGGGCCAGGATAGCATCCCCCCAAACCCTAAGCCCTAAACTCCAAACCCTAAACCCTAACCCTAAACCCCAAAAACTCAGCCCTAAACCCTAAACCCCTAAAACCCTAAACCCCAAACCCTAAACCCTAACCCCAAACCCTAAGCCATAAACTGCGGGCCAGGAGAACATGAAGATCGTGCAGAGCTGCGAGGCGGCCAGAGCCTCAGCCATTTAGGGTTTAGGCTTTAGGGTTTAGGGTTTAGGGTTTAGGGTTTGGGGGCAGGCCCCCCCCTTTGCCCTGCCGGGCTTCCAGGGCTTTTACTTAGGGTTTGGGGTTTAAGGTTTGGGGTTTGGGGTTTGGGGTTTGGGGTTTGGGGTTTAGGGTTTGGGGTCTAGGGTTTGGGGTTTAGGGTTTGGGGCTTAGGGTTTGGGGTTTAGGGTTCGGGGTTTGGGGTTTGCGGTTTAGGCTTCTGGGGTTTTGGGATTTTGGGTCTTAGCGTGTTGGGGATTTGGGGTTTAGGGTTTAGGCTTGAGTGTCTAGGGTTTTAGGTTAATAGCAACTTGCGGGTAAGGGTTTAGGTTTTTTGGGGTATCCCTGACCCTAGGCCCTAGATCCTAGCCTTAAACCCCGAAACCCTAACCCCGAAAGCCCCCGAAACCCTAAACCCTAAACCCTAAAACCCTAAGACCCTAAGACCCTAAAACCCTAAAACCCTAAAACCCTAAACCCTAAACCCTAAACCCTAAACCCTCAGAATAAGTACAGTCCGGTTCAGCCCCAAACGCCAAAGCAAAATCCTGAAGTCCCCGCTAGAAGCCCGGTGCCCATCCAGTCTGGGTGTAGTTCTGAGTTTAGGGTTTCGGGGATAATTCGGGTTTAGGGTTTAAGGTTTAGGGTTTAGGGTTTAGGGTTTAGGGTTTGGGGTTTAGGGTTTAGGGTTTAGGGGCTTTCGGGGTTAGGAGTTTCGGGGCTTGGGGTTTCAGGGCTTTAAGGTTCAGGATTTCGGGATTTAGGGCTTGGCGTTTAGGGTCCAGGATCCAGGCATTTAGGGTTTCGGGCTTCGGGTTTGGGGTTCAGGGCTCCGGGTTTAGGGAAGCCCAAACACACAAGCTGCACCGGAAAATCCCCATGCACGAAACCAAATCATTACCCCAACCCCTCTGCCTACTAGCTGGTGCTTAAGGGGAAGTGGAGGGGGAGGGGCGCATCACTGACATGTTCCTGTTTTTTGAATGTAGAGCCTAACCCCAAAGGCGTAGGTCCTCTGACGGCAGAACATGCATTCGCTCCCCCAACCCCTGCGTATATGCCGGAACATATAAATAACAGATAAATATTCTGACGACACGTACATATATGTATACAGATCTCTTCACACCCTAGATCCTGAACCCCTACGCCCTATGTGTACATCTATATGTGTGTATATATATACATACTATATGCATACTATATACAAACTATATACATACATATACATATATACATACCTCTTTGCACCCTAAACACTGAATCCCAAAACTTTCTCTCTCTCTCTCTACATATATGTATATATATATATATATGTATATATACAGATATATATATATATATGTATATATGTATATATGTATATATGGTATATATGTATATATATATATACATATATAGAGGGTGCATAAGTCCCCAAACCAATGATCACTTGAAAGCCCCAGAAACCCAGGAGTTCGCTCGCCGGATGGCCGCGCGACTGGGCGGCCAACGTCCGTGGGGGCTTTTGGGGGTTTAGGGTTTTTAGGGTTTTGGGATGTTTAGGGTTTAGGGTTTAGGGTTTATGGGGTTTAGGGATGTTTAGGGTTTAGGGTTCAAGGTTTAGAGTTTAGGGTTCAGGGTTTTGGGATCAGGGTTTCAGGGTTTAGGGTTTCAGGGTTTAGGGTTTCAGGGTTTATTGCTTAGGGGTTTTAGGGCCTTTCCAAGACCTACTACAACTGGCAGCCACCAGACCCTGGAAGCACCTGGTCAGCGCCAATCACCTAAAGCCCGAAAGCCTTACACAAGGGTTTAGGGTTTAGGGTTTAGGGGGATTAACGGTATCAGGGGTACCTTATTGGGGTCCTTAATACTAGGGTTTAGAGGTTTTGGGGTCTCAGGTTTTAGCTTTAGGGGCATATTATCAGGGAATCCTACTATATGGGGGTCTATACTCGGGGGGTCTCTTATTATCGTAGACTCCCACATGGTTGGGCTTTAGGGTTCAGCGTTTCAGGGTATCAGGGCTGCAGGGTTTTAGGGTTTTAGGGTTTTAGGGCCGAAAGCCTAAACTCCTTTACCCCAAAGCCCTACAAGCCTTGCAAACCCTGAGCCCTGAACCCTGAACCCTAAACCCTAAATAAACCCAAAACCCTAAACCCAAACCCTATAAGAGCCTCGCACCCCAAGCCGCTACTGGTTGACCCCGCCAGGGCCTAAGGGAAGTGATATGGGCGCTTAACCTATATTCCCCCGGGGAATTATTTTCTGTTCATATAAAACCCAAGAGGATATTTAAGGTATTGTTTTTTTTTATTAAGGTCGGGGAGTATAGTAACATGGCCCCTTACCTTCTTTAAAGAGTTTTGAAGTACGGGCCTTTGGGCTTTACAGGGCATACCAGGGGTAGCAAAGGGGTCCCCTTGTGAGGGCCCATTCAAGGGGAACAAGTAACTCCCCTAGGAGATGTTGAGTGAGGGTCTTCCAGGACTCACCTGATGGCTTATGAAGGGTTTGGGACTCTAAGGGGTCTATGGCCCGCCATGGCATCCAACTCGTCGGGGGCGACTTCAGCCAAGGATCAGAATACCTCATGCCAACCTTCGAGATCGTGAAAGGACGCGAGTACATTGCAGACTTCAGACTGATCTCCGGCACCAGTCCAGAAGTTGCCGCGGCTTTACTGGGAGACGAGACGAAGCCTATGCCGCCCGCCAGAATAAAGCTGCCGTGGACGCTTACTCCTAAAGTACCCGCAAAGGTTCCTTGTTCATTAGGGATTCTATGTAGTATAATATATGTATATATGTATATATTATCCAAAAGCAAATTTCACTCCTGACCCATGTATCTCAAGCCGTAAACGGGTAAAACCCTACAATCCCTCTCTGGTCTCCAAAAGCCTACAAGGAGCCTACGCTCTGCAGACCCTGTTTATAACTGCCCTAGAACTGCAAAAGACCCTACAAGACCTCCAGATATCCTGTAAGCCCTCTGAACCCTCCTAAAACCCTAAACCCTAAACCCTAAACCCTAAACCCTAAAACCCTAAACCCTAAACCCTAAAACCCTAAAACCCTAAAACCCTAAACCCTAAACCCTAAACCC
>CAJNDS010002368.1:642510-805010 GCA_905221605.1 Symbiodinium natans | reverse complement strand
TTCCGGAAGGTTTAGGGGTTCAAGGGTTAATAGGGTCAATAGGGTTAAGGTTTAGGGTTTGGAGGGCTTAGGGTTTGGGGCTTAGAGCTTAGGGTTCAGGGTTCAGGGTTAAGGGTTTAGGGTTCGGAGTTTAGTTAGGGTTTAGGGTTTAGGGTTAATAGGGTTACTTGTTGATAGGGTTTAGGGTTTTGGGTTTAGGGCAACTGAAGCCCTAAACCCACTAGGGTTGAGGACGCCCTCTCTGGCATCTGGACTCCAAGGGCAGTTGGCGCAGTGCGTTGGGGGGCCTGTTCTCTCGTGGCATACCTACACAGTCCTACATCGCAATTGGGGTTTAGGGTTTAGGGTTTACGGTTTAGGGTTTGGGGTTTGGGGTTTTAGGGATTTTGTGAGAGAGTTTGCTGAATAGATAACCTTTAACCTTTTGGGGCCTACCATAATTGAAAGGTTAGCTCTTTTCGGGCCAGAGTACCAAGCAACTAGGGTTTTATTCAAACTAAGTTAGATACGTTGGTCCTGGTCCGGTTCTGAGGAAGCAACCCTGCGCAATCTGGGCACCGTCTACAACATGCTGCGCGAGCATGACAAGGCCGCCCGAAGAAGCCCTGAAAGCCCCAAGCCGCCCTAAACCCTAAACCCTAAGCCCTAAGCCCTAAGCCCTAAGCCCCTAAGCCCCTAAGCCCCTAAGCCCTAAGCCCTAAGCCTAAGCCCTAAGCCCCTAAGCCCTAAGCCCTAAGCCCCTAAGCCCTAAGCCCTAAGCCTCAAGCCCTGAGCCCTAAGCCCCTAAGCCCTAAGCCCTAAGCCCTAAGCCCTAAGCCCTAAGCCCTAAGCCCTAAGCCCTAAGCCCTAAGCCCTAAGGCCTAAGGCCTCATGCATTCATTGCGTTCATTTGTAATCCAATAAAAAGAGTGCGTGAGAACTACACCATTAGTATTATAGTATTAATATTGCCCGGGGGCCTCTTTAAACCTACTATATTATGCCCCCGGTAAACATTATATTAAAAGTGAAGAGAAAGAGGGAACAAGATTATAAGTGCACGAAGTAAGCGCATGAATCTTGCGAGCGATTGAACGAAACAAGGGTTTTTAAGGAGGCTATAAAATATACTAAAATTGCCCCCTTAATAGATAAAAGACTAGAAAGATAAATAACCATAAGATTTCAAGAAAATGCCAATAAAAAAGTTGTAGATTATAAAAGGGTTCTGATGTATGGGCTCTTGGGTGTAGAGGGTATATGCGGTATATAAGGGGTGTATAAGGGGTCCCCTTGTAAAGGCCCAGATTGAGGACGATGGAACTACCCGAAGAACCCTAAACCAGGGCCCAGAAGCACTAAACCCTAATCCCTAAACCCAAAGCCCTGAGCCCTGAACCCTAAACCGGGCCAGTTGAGGTTGATCCCAACCATGCTGCAGGGTGCAGGCTTGAGGGTTTATTGCAAATATTTCGGCCCATTTCAGGGTGGGTAGTTGCCCCCATATACCACGTGTATAGCCCGACCCTTCGACAGCCTTCGTGCTATCCTTACTGGGCTTAAGGAGGGCCGTAATCTGCCACAGACTTTGAAGGTTTGGCCCCCTAAATTTGGGGTTTAAGGTGCAGGATCACGCTGTGGCTCCCTAAACCCTAAACCCTAAACCCTAAACCCTAAACCCTAAACCCTAGACCCTAAACCCTAAACCCTAAACCCTAAACCCTAAACGTGACACGTGGCAGAGCTGGACGGCTTGCCGCCCTCGCTTCGACAAAGCCTGTACTGGCATCGGATCGCTCTGCCTGGAGGTCTGACGGTTCTTTGAACAAACCAACATCGTCAAGGAGGCGGCCGACCAAAGGATGTAGGGTTTAGGTCGTGCATGCTGTGCAGGTGCCTAGGACAAGGTTTACCTTACCCAGGGGCCTGAACTCCTGACACACTCCTCTCCCTGCTTCACAGCTTGAGGATTTAGGCAATTGATTTCGAGCTTTGTCGGTCAGACCGTGCGGCATGTGAGGCACCGCAAAACCCCAAGCCTTGACACCCTGCTAAGGTTCAGACGGGTAGCTTGGACCGCGGCCGGCAACCCTGAAACCCGCTAAAGCTCTTGAACAGCAACTGAACCCGAAACCCTAAACCCGCAACCCTCAAACCCTAAACCTTTAAACCCCTATAAACGCTAAACCCCCAAACCCAAAACCCTAAGCCCTGAGCCGCCAGGCGAAGATCTACTTCGAGGCGGCTTCCAACCTGGTGGGTGCCCGGGAAAAGGAGGCCGGCACGATGAAACTTGGGTTTAGGGTTTAGGGTTTAGGGTTTAGGGTTGAGGGTTTAGGGTTTAGAGTTTAGGGTTTAGGGTTTAGGGTTTGGGGCTTAGTAGGGTTTGGATTTGGATTGTGAACGAAAACGGCTGCATGAACTCGTGGGTTCTGCGATACCCAAAGCTCTCAAGCCCAAACCCTAAGGCTTTTAAACCTGGGGTTGAGGGTGTAGGGTTTAGGGTTTAGGGGCTCAGGGTACTTGGGGGTTCAGGGTTTAGGGGTTCAGGGTTTAGGGGTTCAGGGTTTAGGTTTCCTTGACGAAAGTCGCATCCTTTGGCTGTTGCTGTATACTCGTCGCTGGCGACGCCGACGCCGCCCTGCATCTAAGGGTAGCTTCATGGGCCCTTAGTATGGTCCCTTACCTTCTTTAAGGTGTTCTGATGTGTGGGCCCTTACAATTTTGTATAGGGTATACAAGGGATATATAAGGGGCACCCTTTGAAGGGGCTCATAACTACCCTGAGAGTAGCTGGTCTGGAAACAGAGTTCATGAAGCTCACGCAATCTGCAGCCGCTTGGCGTGAAAGTAGCTGCTGCCTGGATCCTTTATAAATCGAGCGATGGGTTGCGGTGCAAGCTCCTCTCGAAGCTCCTCTCGGCGCCGTGTCGTCTGTCACGTGCCAAAGACCTTCCTGGCCCCCCCGACGGATGCTTTCCCTCCAGATCGAGACATGCATGAGCTTCATGTCCGAAAGCTGAACGCCTACCTCAGCCGCGTGAAGAAGAACCCGCGAGCTTTCGAGAAGAAGGTGGACAAACGTCGAGCGGAGAGCTTGGGAGGACCATCAGACCCATGGCCGATGGACGCGGTTCCAAGGAGCACAGTGCCGATGGACGCTGTGCTCAAGGACCGAGTGCAGGCTGTGCCTACGCAGACTTCTTGGCTCAACGTCGGCCCGTGATCTTGAAGCTTTTTTTGCACTGCTACGTTGCTCCAAGGAGGCCAACGTGTGGTTTGTGTCCGCTCCGTAACCAATGTCGCCGGACGCTGCCCAGCTGATCCACTCTCCCAGACCCCCGGGAGGATCCAAAAAGTAGATCCCCTTAAGGGTTCCTAAGAATGACCCAATACAGAGCGTACTATTTGGGGGTTCTACTTTTTGGATCCTCCCAGGGGTCTGGGCTCTCGCAACCAGAGGCATTGCCGTAGTGTCAGCTTGTACAGTTTCTGCCACAGCCAGCCATCTGACGCACGGTCCATTCTTTATGACTTTATGATGTGGGGTTTTCGACAATAAGGGACTCTAGACCCCTAAATAGTAGGATTCCCTTATTAGAGGGACCCCAATAAGGTACCCCTAGTATCCCTAAACCCTGGAACACCTAAAACCTCCAAAGCCTAGTATTAAGGACCCCAATACTCCTAATTACGGAAACCACCACGGTAGTTCTCTTCTCCCTAAACCCTAAACCCTAAACCCTAAACCCTAAGCCCTAAACCCTAAACCCTAAACCCTGAGCCATCCTCCACCTTGGATCTCCCTTCGCAGGTGCACCCGGGGGGTATCTTTCCAGGATGGCAAAATGGGGAGCTTCCGGTCCCTTTAAGGGGACCCTCTTCCATTTGGGGTACAGAAAGGGTACCCCTCTTTTGGCAAATACCCAAATACTAAATCATGCACTGCGAAATCATGCATGCGAACATTATACCCAGGATGGGCTGAGTAGGCCTTACTTCATCATCAACCTTTTCAAGGGCCTTGCTAAGGGGTTACAGGGTATCATGGCCCATCCTGGACGTTGCAATATTTTCCAAGCAGCACTTGGCACGCGGAGAAATGTTGTGCTTCGGCCAGAGCCAGTTGAATCCTGGTACCTAGGATTTAGATTCAGCTCAAGGCCCGAACCTGAAGACGTCAAGACCCTAAACCCTGAAGCCCTAAGGCCCTAAACCCGAAACCCTGAAGCCCTAAACCCTAATTAAACCCTAAACCCTAAACCCTAAACCCTAAACCCTGAACCCTAAACCCTAAACCCTAAACCCTTACCCCTAAACCCTGTTGCCAGGACCTCTGGAACCTGGGCATCGTCGCCATGCACAAGAAGGAGTACGACGAGGTGCCGCATGCCAGTTTCGCGCTTGGGGGGGGGCGGGTGGGGGGGGGTTTAGGGTTTAGGGTTTCGGGTTTAGGGTTTAGGGTTTTAGGGTTTAGGGTTTAGGGTTTAGGGTTTAGAGTTACTCGGAGGTTGCTAGGGACTGTAACTGGTTGTAACCTTATCTAGCCCACTTGCAACCCGTAGGGTTGAAGGTTGGTAGCTAGCTGGTTCTAACCTTATCTAGGCTACGTATAACCCTACTTTTAGAGTATCACATGTGCTTTAAAGCCTACTTGTGTATCACAAGCCCAGCACTTCGGGTGAAAACCCCAAACCCCGAACCCTCCCCAACTCCGGTAATCCCAGGCTGTAGACTCTCTGTACCCTATGCCTCCCTTGAACTCCAAAAAGCCCTTAACCCTAAACTCTCTGAGCCCCCCTAAACCTAAACCCTAAACCCTAAACCATAAACCCCAAACCCTAAACCCCCTCCCAGGCGGCGCCCCTTCTCGAGCAGGCGCTGGACGCCTTCATGCGCGATGACCCTGAGGAAACTGGATCTGCTGTCCGCCTTCGGGGAGTCTTAAGTCTGTTAGTCTGTTTTTCGGGAGTAGGACTTTTGGGGTTTAGGGTTTTGGGGTTTTTTTGGGGGTAAGAAGAGCTACACTTATCAGCGGGGTCTAGGTAATTAGGCTTCTTTGTCGGGCTCGTGCAGCTTTTGGGGTCCAATTTGGGTTAAGCTTTGGGTGCAACCCTAAACCCTAAACCCTAAACCCTAAACCCTAAACCCTAAACCCTAAACCTGAAGCCCTAACACCCCCCCTAACCCGCGCCCACCACCCACCCCCACCCTAAACCCTAAACCCTGAAACCGCAGCTCGCAATTAGCTGGTGGCAAAATGTGCAAGGACGATGTCACCATTGCCAAGCTTCGCGACTCCGTCGGAATGTGCTACGACGGCATGGGCAGGCCGCATCACGCTGAAGAATGCGCTGCCACATTAAGAATCAGCAAGCATAAAAGGCTCCAGTCATTTTTTAGGTCTTGAGGTTGAGTGTTGCTTTTCTAGCTTGTACGATAATGTAGAATAGTCTACATGAGCGTGCTCTACGGCAATAGATTGTGATTTGCTATTGTATGTTCTGGCAATACCGGCAACCCTTCCAAGATCAGCGTCGGGATCCAGGTCTATCCCAAGCTGCATAGCCATAAAAAGACTAAAAGTGTGTGTGTGTATTTATATATGTGTTTTTTATTTGTTTACTGAATAGTTTACTACACGGTGCTTGGAATAGTTTACTACACGGTGCTTGAAAGTTCTGGTCTTGGACTTAGGCCTTCGCCCTTGTAAAAGAAGTTGCTTCGGCATGCTGCGCGTCCAGATTATGGCTTCCGGCGGTGAGGTGCTTGCCACGCTAGCGGCACAGTTTTTACAGATCCGCCTAACGCACACATTTAAGGACTCTCATGGGTCAAGTGCAGAAAGTGCACGGACCCGGATTTTTGAGCAGCGACTGTTGCTTGAAGATGAGGATGCTCTGCATGAATTTGTGCCCACAATGCTGCAACTGGATCTCTTGCATGGTTTCCGTGATGCCTACCAGACTGATGCTGATGAATGAGCTATTCGATGCTGCTCGGAACAATCGTATGGCCGATGTGCAGAGTATGGTACTCGCACAAAAGGCGCAAATGCCCCGATTTGGATACGGCGCGTGCAGGGTTGGGGTGCAGCGGACGGACATCTCTGGGAGTAGCGCAACTCTTGCTGGCAGCACGCGCAGCGCTAGAGAAGTCGTGTTCAAGCGGCGCAATGCCTCATCTTGTGGCATCGGAGGCCAGAAGTTGTGCGTTTTTTTGGTGTGGAATCCTGCGCTGACAATGTCGTGGCGGTGAGACCTCTGTACTCATGGCATCGCAGAGCGGTCCTGGAATGCAAGATGGGTGATTTTTCTGGACGGGGCCTTTTGTTGCTTGTTCCGCGTTCCTTTGGTTCACTACGAGCTCCAACCCTAATCGTTAAAATGCTGGGAGCGCTGCCAGGCACGAGGACGCCATCCTCCATTTGGCAGAGGCCCGTGCGCTCTACGTCCGGGGGCCTGGCACCCCGATCCCAACCTTTTAGAGCTTGACTTTGGGCTTCAGGGTTTGGGACTTCGGCGAGTCGAGGGTTTAGGGTTACCTTGAAGCTTTCGAGTTTAGGGCTCAGGAGATTTTAGTTCGAGTTATAGGTTACAGCTACGTAGGGGGCCGGCAAGTAGTGCTAGGCCGCGAAGGGTGGTATGGCAGACCTTTGCAGTTTCCGATTAAGTTCTGCAAGCTCCAGACCCTAAAGCCCCAAACCCCCCACGTAACTGCAAACCCCGAGCCCCAAAACCTAAACCCTACATCCCCAAACGCGCCAGGCCCTAAACTTATAGGGGTGTGGGCCTTGAGCTTCAGGATTAGCGGTTTCGGGTTTAGGGCTCAGGGTCTGGAGTTGTTCGGTCCATGACCTGGCTGTAAAGCTCAGTCAAAGGGAGCGAAGGCGCTTTTTCCCAGGGAGACTCCACTACGAGGAAGATTCCTCTAATCAGCTTTGAACTTCTACTTAAGGGGTTTGAAGTCTCCCTCGCGATGTTCTGTGGGCATATATATATATATATATAGGCTGGTATATATGTATTCATAGGTGTGTATATATATAGAGACAAATCTAAACAAACAAATAAATAAATAAGTAAGTAAATAAATAATTATATATATGTATATGTATATGTATATGTATATGTATATGTATATGTATATGTATATGTATATGTATATGTATATGTATATGTATATGTATATGTATATATCCAAATTCTACGTACGACGGGGCCCTATTAGATGGTTGAAGGTTCAGGGTGCTACTACTGTTCGGGGGCTGTAGCCTAATCTCAAGCAGCCAACCCCAAAGCCTATAAAAACAACACTCGGATGCTCGGTAGTACCCTTGGTTCCTTTTTTCTGGGGGGGGGGGGGGGGGGGTAGGCTTCCTGATCAGCCCCTTTAAGCAAGAGAAAGGGCACCCTGTTTGAGCCCTGGGTTACTGGGCAACCTAGCGTAATCCCCAATCCTTACACCCGAAACCCCCGAAAGCCTGGAACCTATAAGCCTCCAGCTTGAACGCCCTGGACTCCAACCCCACACCCCCAGGACCAGTGTTTAGGTTTTGGGGTTTGGGGTGTAGAGTTCTATAGGCCGTAAGTAGTAAGCCCCCGGACTTACATTGTTGAATGTTCCCATATGCTAAATATACCCTCGTGGGACTAGTCAATGTTCCGGTGCTGTTGGCAAGAGTGAGGGATAAAATGATAGAACCCTAAACCCTAAATCCCATGCCCCAAACCCTCTAGAGACCCTACACCCTATAAACCCTAGGCCTAAACTCTCCCTACAAACCCTATAAACCCTAAACCCTATAAACCGACAGAGGAGCGCAGTATCGGCACTGAGAGCCCACTCTACGGCACCGCCTGCGAGCGACTGGCCAGGCCGGGAAAATCCCCAAACTCTCTACCCTCTAGGGTTGTAGGGTTTAGGGTAGCCCAGTGGTACCCTTTTGCCCTTTTTTTGGTTCAAGGGTCCCTGCTACCAAGGGCTTCGAGGCCTTTTAGGGTTTGTGGCTTTAGGGCCGGTTTAGGCATCTAGGGTTGAGGGCTTTAGGGCCATTCAAGCTTTAGGGCTTAGGGTTTCGGATACTGGGCTTAGGATGTGGGGGTTTGTAGGGTGGTTGTCTGGTGAAGGGTGCTCCCTCTTTTGAAGGCTTACAGAAGTAGCGACATGGTGAGAGAAATCCACAGTGGAAGCCCTAAACCCTGAACCCTAAACCCTAAACCCTAAACCCTAAACCCTAAACCCTAAACCCTAAACCCTAAACCCTAAACCCTGAGGCCCTCAACCCCCAAGATGAGCATGAGCCGTGCATCCCTGAATTCGCCCTCAAAGCCCCAAAAACCTGAACCTCTGAAAGGGTTTAGGGTTTCGGGTTTAGGGTTTAGGGATAGTCCCCTAACACCCTGCAAGCCAGGGCAATGGTCCATGCTGGGCGGCACCGCGAGGGGTTTGATGCTGCGGTGGATGCGTTCACCGTCATCGCGCTGCAGGACGCAATGTTGGGGTTTACGATATTTGGGGTACCCTATAATTAAAGCTAGTTAGGGGGGGGCGGGTAGTGTCGAGGGGAGGAGTCGGGAAATGCATGATCTTCGGGTCCTCAGTAGAAGGGAATCCTGCTATGAGGCCTAAACCTAAACCCTAAACCCTAAACCCGGGGTCTACTTTAGAGGGCCCCCTATCTTCGGGCAAACCCTCCGCATGTAGGGTTCCGGGTCTCCTCAATGGCCCCAGAGGTTTAGGGCTTAGGGGTTCGGTTGTAAGGGTTTAGGGTTTAGGGTTCAGGGCCAAGGGCTTAGGGTTTCTGGCTTAGGGTTTATAGGGGGGCCCCACCCACAGGCTAGGGTTCCAGCTTCCGCTGTGGGGGCTTAAAGCTTCTGCAAGTGCGTTTAGGGTTAGGGTTTAGGGCATCCCGTATTCTGCTACAGGGAGCTCTTCCTGTCACTTTTTGGTCGCTATGCCCTGCCACACATGTTAAGTGATTACGTAGGTGGACATGCAGACCCCGTCTTAACCCGTGCTTACAGTCGCAAGATTTGAATACTGTAATACTGTACCCCCAACGTCTACAAGCCAATATTCTCAACTCCAAACCCCGAACCGACCCGAAACTCCAGCTGGTTGTCGGAAGGCAACTCTTTTCTTCAGGGCAATCGTGCTCTGTATAAGGTCCTTTTGGGTTGTATAGGTCTAGAGGCTAGAGCTCCGTCAAGGCTGACACCCTATAGGCTATAGGTCCTAGACCTCAAACCCTAAATCCAGGGCTCTAAACACTACACACTAAACCATAAACCCTGAACACCCCAACCACCCTAAACACCCTAACCACCCTAGTCACCCAAAACACCCAAAACACCCTAAACCCCAAACACCCTAAACCAGAAAGAGGGCTCCCGACTACTTTGCGCCTTTCTCTCCATTCTCTGGAGCTTGTGCCAGGCTTTTGCAGAAAGCCGTGGAAATTCCAGAAGCCGTCTTGGCATGCATTCCTGCGAGAGCTGGCAGCCTTTCTCAACTATGAACACCTGACACAGGAGAGGGTCGTTGCACGTTCATGCTTCAGCAGACAGACGCTGGCAAGAACTTCCCGTCATCATGACATCACACTGGGAGGATGAGCCACGCTTTGCCACCCTGTCAGACGAGCAGAAGCAGTGCCACCTCGTGGATGCCGATGATGCAGCCGCACGGACTGTCCTGCACCGCAGCACTCTACCGCCTGCGGTACTGTTAACCCTAAACACCCTCAACCCAAAGACTTACTTAGCCAATAGTTGAACTTTAAACTTTTGGGCTTCCTTATGTAGTAGGAATAGTAAAGTTTAACCATTTTCCCCTTGGTTACTGGAGAAGTAAGCATCCTAAGCCCCAAACAACCCGAACCCTGAACCCTTAACCCCCCAACAAATCTGAACACAGGAACCTTACACCCCCCTTAGCCCAAGAACCCTCAGCCATAAACTCCGAAAGCCGTCCGAACCCTGAACCCTGAACCCTAAACCCGAAACCCTAAACCCGAAACACGAAACCCTAAACCCTCAACCCTACTCCTTGCCGCCCTCTCCCCCCCCCCCTCCCCGGTGCGGGCGCGTGAGGACGCCGTGCATCCCACGCCACTTTTCGAGCTTCTCGGGCTGATGCTCCCCGGCTTATCTAGGCTGCCAGTAGTGCCCTTGTGCCCTTTTGGGGAAGGGTTTCGGTTTTCAGGTTTAGGGTTTAGGATTTAGGGTAATTAGGCCCAGAGTAGGCCTTTATTCCATTTTCGGGGGGTTTAGGTTTCCTTCTATACCCCTTGAAGCAAAAAAGGGCACCCTTTTTGAATGGTTTAGAGGGTTTCAGGCTTTTTAGGGTTTTCAGGCGTTTAGATGTGTTCACGGTGTTTTGGTTTTTTAGTTCTTTTGGTTTTCAGGGTTTTTAGTTTTTTTCCCCGTGATTTCTTAACGGGGCTGGGGGCTAGGCTTTTTAGGGTTTTCAGGGCTTATGAAGGATGTTCAGGTTTAGTGTTATAGGCTCTTTCGGGGGACGGGACGTGGGGTTTTAGGGCCTTCGAGTTTTTAGGGTCCACAGGGTTAGGTATATGGTTTGGGGTGTTGGGTTTTTGAGTGGGGGGGGGGGGTTGATAGGGTCTGTAATTAGGCTTTTGAGGCTTCATGCTCAGTGTCTTGGGGTTCAGGGCTTTGGGTTTATCGCGTCGAGATGGTTCACAGGGTCTATAGGGTTTAGTGCTTGGGGTTTAGTTTCTTGCGGTTTGTAGTTTAGGACGGGCGGTCCTTAAACCGTAAAACGCCAAGAGTTTCAAGCCTACAGCTTCGCCGCTTGAACCCTCAACCCTACTAAACCCCTAAACCCAAAGCTAAACACCCCTAAACCCGTAAACCCTCAACACCCTTTAAAGCCCTTCACACCTTAAACGCCCTTAACACCCTCCACACCCCTTAACACCCTTAAAATCAAAGCCCTTACACCCTAAAACCCAGCCCTTACAAGTTTGAACGCTCGAAAGACCCTGAATCCCCAAGCCCTAAACCCTAAACCCCAAACCCTAAACCCTAAACCCTACACCCCTTAAACCCTGAAACGCCTCAGGCTGGAGGAGACCCCGAAGCTCACTGGCGCCGAGCTGGGAGAGTTGGCGAGACTCCAGGTGTGCCCCGGGGGTTTAGGGTTTAGGGTTTAAGGCTTTAACTGGGTTTGGGGCTCGGGGGGTTAGCGTTTTTGGGGTTGGGTTCAGGGTTTTGGGGTTTAAGGGTATCCCCTGGAAGGGGCCCTTAATCTTATTCCCCTTCATAACCCTTACATATGCCTTATATCATCCCTATTTTATTTACGATCGATCTAAGTAGTCCCTAAATATCCCCCAAATACCCCCTAAGGTGCCCTAAACCCTTTAGGGCTTAGGTTTCATTGTCTTTTGGGGTCGCGGCCCTCACCCCCCGGGTCAGGGTTCAGGATTAAGAGCTAGGGTTCAGGATTAAGAGCTAGGGTTTAGGGTTTAGGGTTTAGGGTCTTAAGGGGGTTCAGGGTTGACCTTCAACCCCTGCATGGTCCCGGAAAATTGGGGTTCGGTTTAGGGTTCGGGTCTAGGGTTTTAGGGTTTTAGGGTTTTTAGTGTTTTTTAGGGTTTTTTAGGGTTGATTAGGGGGTTTTAGGGGGATTTAGGGGGTTTTAGGGGGTTTTAGGGGGGTTGATTAGGGGGTTTTAGGGGGTTTTAGGGGGCTTTAGGGAGGTTTCAGGGGGTTTTAGGGGGTTTTAGGGGGCTTTAGGGGGTTTTAGGGGGTTGTAGGGGGTTTTTAGGGGGTTTTACGGGGGTTTTAGGGGGTTTTACCCGAAGCCCCGGCTGTACCGAAAGCCCCTCGAGCCCTCGACCCGAAAGCCTTGAGAGCATAAAGGGCGTAGTGCAGAGATCACAAAATGTCTTACAAAGGCATTTGTTGTAAGGGCTTACACAGGCTTACAAGGGCTTCTAACCCTAAACCCGAAACCCTAAACGCTTAACCCCAAACCCTGAACCCTAAACCCTGAACCTGGCAGGTGCCCATCGCCGCGGCGGTCCGGAATCTGCACTTCCGCGAAACTCGTCTTCGGGGAGTCGGAAGGGTTTAGGGCTTAGGGTTTGGGGTTTTAGGGTTCAGGGTTATAGGGTTTAGGGGTTTTGGGGTTTAGGGTTCAGGGTTTAGGGTTTAAAGGGTTCAGGGCTAAGGGCTTAAAGGGTTTAGGGTTTGAAGGGTTTAAAGGGTGTACAGGTTCAGGGGTTTCGGGCATATAGGCTTGAGCGTTTGTGCGCAGGGTAATGTGGGCAAGCTGGCTTGTGCTTGGTGAAACTTCGCGTTCAGTTTAAGCAATACCAAACCCACTCATGACCCTTCAGGTAGGGGTTAAAACCCTAAACCCCAAACCCTATAAACCCTCAACCCCAAACCGCCCACAAAAGGCCCTGAAGCCTCCCTAACCCAAAGCCCCATGGCTTGCCGCGCCCGGGCCATGGCGACCCTGCGCGGGGCCGCCAGCGTGGCACGCGCAGCCCCTCGAGCCGGGTCAGGGGCGTTTGAGAGGGTTTTAGGGTTTTAGGGGTTCAGGGCTTTCAAAGGTTTTAGGGTTTGTGGGTTTTGAAGCATTTTGGGGGTTTAGGGTTTCAGCGGTTTAGGGTGTTACGGCTTTAAGGGTTTCAGGGTTTTCGGGTTTGAGCTCAAGGGTTCTCTAGGGTGTTAGCCCTTTTTGGGGTTTTGCATTTTAGGTTTTTAGGGCTTCAGGGTTCAAGGTTTAAGTTTGAGTTGAAGGTTTTCTGGGTTTTAGGGGTTTGGGGATTTAGGGTTTGTTAAGGTTTTTCGAGTCCAAAGGGCTGTAGGGTTGTTTTAGTGTCGGGATGTGGGGTTTAGGGTTTAGGGTTTAGGGTTGAGGTTTCAAGGCTTCAGGAGTGTCAAGGTTGTGTGGGTCTCGAGAAAAGGGTTTTGGGTTCAGGGTTGAGGGTCATAGGATTCAGATACCGAACCTTGACCCTAAACATGTTAAACCTTGATCCTCTCTGGCTTCAGACCCGCACCCTTTCTCCTTGAACCCCAAACCCCAAACCCTAAACCCCAAACCCCAAACCCTAAACCCCAAACCCTCAACCCTAAACCCTAAACCCCAAACCCTAAATCCTAAACCCTTAAAACCGAAGCCTCAGAGAGCTGCAGGGTGCCAGCTCAGGGTCTTCTTGCGGGGGCAGGGGCTTTAGGGTTTAGGGTTGAGGGTTTAGGGTTTGGGGTTTAGGGTTTAGGGGCTTGCAGGGCTTTCGGGTGTTTACGGTTTTGGGTGCTTTAAGGTTTAGGGGTTGAGGATTTAGGGTTTAGGATTTAGGGGTCTAGGGTTTAAGGTTTAGGGGTCTAGGGGTTTAGGATTTAGGGTGTTAGAGGTTTAGGATTTAGGGTTTAGGGGTTTTGGGCTGTAAGGGTTTAGGGGTTTAGGGGCCGTAGTGGTTTTGGGTCTCTTGTGGTTTAGGGTTCGTGGCTCAAGAAGCCACAAACGCACTCCCTCAGACCTGAACCCACTAAAGATTGTACTCCTTCCCTCAAGACTGAATATTTTTCACCATCGACTATAACATGCTTAATTTTGTCATGGCGGCGACAGCAGGAGCACCTCCACAAATGGGGATCTGATGGCAGGTGGTTTCAAGGCCAGATTCCTCCACCTCTCCGCGGCAGCCGTTTGCTGCCACGAGGAGCACCCCACGCCGGGCGTCGCACGAACGAGGGCCAACCGAGCGGGTCGGAGGACCCCCCACGCTACAGCTCCGTCTCGCGCGCGGTGGGTATGTGCTTCGTGATGGATCACGAATCACAGTGGGCGGCCTGTTCGATCCCAAAGCCCACGCTCAAGAACTTGGTTGCCAATGTGGCTTGAGTCATCTTGAGTCCAGTTCTGGCCGAGTTTTGACCTATTTCGTGAGAAACCCGCTGCTGCCTCTGCGCCCGACACCTTCAGCCTTATTCCCTACAAGGGCTTTCGTTCCTCTGAAGCACGAATAGGCGTGAGGGGCCGTATGCAGTGAAGTGACCACAAGGTTCATGGGGCATGTAGGGGTTTAGCCGGTTTAGCCCCTAAAAGCACACTAACCCTAAAGAGCCACCCTTAAGTAGAGGTAAGGGTTTATTTAAGGGCCCATAAGGCTTAATTCCCGAATGCACCCTAAACCCTGACACCCTAAAACCCAAAAAACCCGCAACCCCAAAGCCTAAAACCCTAAAACCCTAAAACCCTAAAATCCTAAAACCCTAAAACCCTAAAACCCTAAAACCCTAAAACCCTAAACCCTAAACCCTAGACCCTAAACCCTAAACCCCAAAACCCCTGAGCCCCCGATGCTCTGAGCCTTAAAGCCCTTAGTCCAAAAACCGAAGCCCCAAACCCTAATCCCTACCACGAAAGCCGTACACCCCGAAGCCCACAGCCCAAAACCCTGAGCCTTAAAACCCGAATCCCTGAAGCCCTCAAACCCTAAGACATCCAAACAAAAACCCTGGAAGCCCTTCAAAAAACCCGAAGCCCCACAACCCGAAACGCGAAACCCTAAAACACCCTAAAACGATATAAGCAACAAACCCCAGGCCCTAAACCCTGAACCCTAAAGACCTAAACCCTGCAAGCCCCTAAAAACCTTTAAAACCCATTAAAACAAACATATTAAAGCAACTCTAAATAACCCTAAACAACCTCACACAAAACTTTAAAAACGCAACCCTAAAAAAACCCTTAACAAAGCCAAAACGCAACCCTTAAAAAACCCTTAACGAAGCCTAAAACCCTAAAGAATGAAACCCGAAAGCTCAAGCGTTCCATTGCCAAAAAGGCTTCGCTCCCGCAGCCGCAGGACGTAGGGTTTAGGGTTGAGGGGTCAGGGTTTAGGGTTTAGGGTTCAGGGTTCAGGGTTTAGGGTCTAGGGTTTAGGGTTTAGGGTTTAGGGTTCAGGGTTTAGGGTGTAGGGTTTGGGGTTTAGGGTTAGGGTTCAGGGTTTAGGGTTTAGGGTTCAGGGGCTTTAGGGTTTTAGGGTTTAGGGTTTAGGGTTCAGGGTTTAGGGTTTAGGGTTGAGGGTTTAGGGTTCAGGGTTTAGGGTCTATAGGGTTTAGGGTTTAGGGTTTTAGGGTTTTAGTTTTTTTGGGTTTAGGGAGTTTAGGGTGAAGGGATTTGGGGTTGAGGGTGTCGGGTTTAGGGTTTAGGGTTCAGGGTTTAGGGTTTAGGGTTTCAGGGTTTTAGGGTTTCAGGGTTTTAGGGTTTTAGGGTTTTAGGGTTTTAGGGTTTTAGGGTTTTAGGGTTTTAGGGTTTTAGGGTTTTAGGGTTTTAGGGTTTTAGGGTTTTAGGGTTTCAGGGTTTAGGGTTCAGGGTTTAGGGTTGAGGGTGTAGGGTTTAGGGTGTAGGGTTTTAGGGTTTTAGGGTTCAGGGTTTAGGGTGTAGGGTTTCGGGTTTACGCCCGCGCCTTTTTGGGGTTTGGGTTTGGGTTTTGGGTTTGGGGTTTAGTTCGGGTTTGTCGGGTTCTGGGTGTGGGGCTTGGGGTTTAGGCCAGGGCCTAGGGTTTGGGGTTTACGGCTTGGGGGTTAGCGTGCCCCAAGAAGCAAACGCCGGGGACCTTGCCGGTCGAGAGGCGGGCAAGTCAAAGCCATAAGCCTCTAAACCCTCTACGCCATGAAGCCCCAGACTCCATAGGGTTTAGGGTTTGGGGTTTAGGGTTTAGGGTTTAGGGTTCCTCTTCAACTCTAGCCTAGAAGCCTTAAACCCCATCCCTTATGCCAACTTCTTGAATCTAGCCAGAGCCAAACCCAAAGCCCTGTACCACAGGTTCTGGGCTTAGGGTTTAGGGTTCAGGGCTTACCTGGGACCCTATTTGCCTACAGTTTAGCAGTACGTACCCCCTGTTTAGTAGGTATAACCCTTAAGACTATAGGTCCAATAGGTACCTAGGGTCCCAGGTAGGGTCTGAACCCTAAACCCTAAGCCCTAAACCCAAAACCCAAAACCCTAAACCCTTAGTTTCACTTCTGGCGGACGACCCTCGTCCCGCTAGCGATTCCAGATTTAGAAGCAAAAAACCTAACCCGTAACCCTCCTACAGCTTAGCAGTAAGTACCCCCCTGTTTAGTAGGTAAACTGTAGGTAAATAGGGTCCCAGGTAGGGTCTGAACCCTAAGCCCTAAGCCCTAAGCCGTAAGCCCTAAGCCCTAAGCCCTAAACCCTAAACCCTAAACCCTCAGGGCTCAGGGTCGCTAAGACTCCGAACAGGATTTCGGCCGCGGCTGGCCGCACCCCTCGTTGCTCAGCGGCGGCGAGTTGAAGGCGGCGCTGGCGGAGCCTCGCTCCGCCAAAGGCCAGCCCTAAACCCTATAAACCCTAGACACTCAAGCCTGAACCCTAAACCCTAAACCCTAGACCCCAGACCCTAAACCCTAAACCCTTAACCCTAAACCCTAACCCTAAACCCGAAACACTTTGATCAGAGGGTACTGGCGGTTTGGACAGAGAGTTGTGCTGTCGGTCAAGACCCCCCAACACAGAGCCTCTGCTCTTGAGGTCGCTTAAGCCTCAAGCCCTGAATCCCGTGACCGTAAGGGTTTAGGGTTTGGGGTTTGGGGTTTAGGGTTTAGGGTTTAGGGTATTTCCCCACGTAGGGTTGTAGGCTGCAGGAAGGGAACCCTAAATCAAAAGAAACACCCAGAGCCATTTGTCATCAGTCTCGCTGAGGAGAGCTTCCAACGTGGTCTGGAGTACTCTGGGGAGCTTCCGGGCCCTGAAATTGTGGGTTTAGGGTTTAGGGTTTAGGGTTTCGGGCTTAGGGTTTAGGGTTGAAGGTCGTTTATGTTCCAGACGGTGAAGACTCAGGAGAGGGGATTAGGGTTTCAAGGTTCAGGGCTTTCCTGCCACTGGTATTTTGATTCTGGTCGAACTACAAGGGGCCGTGGCCTAAGAGCCACTCGTTGGAGAACATTCGTGCGAAACCGAACCCTCAAACCCTCCTTGCAGCTTTTTTTAGAGGAAGTACTCATTAAGTAGTAGGCATATACATCCTAAACTCTAAACCCTAATCCCTAAAAAGAGTTTAATCCTAGATCCTGTTCTTTGCAAGCTTGCGAGTTTACTTTGGGGGCATCCCTACCCCGCAAAGCCTAATCCCGTTTTAGGCTTTAGGGTCAGGTTTGTGGTTGGGGGTTTAGGGTTCAGGGTTTCGGGTTTAGGGTGTAGGGTTTAGGGTTTAGGGTTTAGACACCCAAAACCTCTGAGATTCCGGCGCTTCCGGGCGCTGAACCAGGTCCCTGAACTATGGGGACAGCCGCGGCGGTTCCGAGGCCGCACAGTCAAAGATGCTGCCTGTGGCCCCGAAACCCTAAACCCCAAACCCCAAACCCTAGGCCCTAAACCTGAAACCCGAAACCCTAAATAGAAACCCGAAAACCACAAAAACCCTAAAAGCCCTAAAAGCCCTAAAACCCCGAAAAACCCTAAAAAACCCTAAACCCCAAGCCCTCATCAAGGTGGACACAGCCGTTGCTAGACCATCGGCGGCTTGCGTTGCTGGTTTAGGGGTTTGGGGTCTTTTTGAGTGACCAAGTGCACCTGTAACCCGGAACCCAAAAGCCCTACACCCTAAACCCCAAACCCTAAACCCTAAACCCCAAACCCCAAACCCTAAACCCCTAAACCCCAAGCCCTAAACCCCAAACCCTATAAACCCTAAACCCTAAACCCTCAGCACCTATAAACCCGATAAACCCCAAACCCTAAACCCTATAAACCCTATAAATCCTAAACCCAGACAGCCCTTTTGTTCAAGCCCGAGACGTCCGAGGCTTCCGCTTTGGCCATCCGCAGTTCCTGGCTGCGCTGGCCCGGTTTCTGGAGGCGCACGGGGTTCAAGGGGTTTAGGGTTTAGGGTTTAGGGTTTAGGGGTTAGGGTTAGGGCTTAGGGTTTAGGGTTTAGGGTTTGGGGTGTTAGGGTTTTTAGGGTGTAGGGTGTTAGGGTTGAGGGTTTGGGGTTTAGGGTTTGGGGTTTAGTTTTTAGGGTGTAGTTTTTAGGGTTTATCAGGGGGCTACAGGAGGGACCTTAGGGGTCACTAATAGGTTATTTAGGGGCTCAAGAACTTCAAGGTGCTCAACGGGTTTAGGGTTTAGGGCTTTAGGGCTTTAGGGTTTTTGAGGCTTAGGGTTTAGGGTGTTGGAGTTTTTGAGGTTGAGGGTTTAGGGTGTTCGGACTTTTGAGGTTCAGGGTTTAGGGTTTAGGGTGTTAGGGTTTTAGAGGTTTAGGGTTATACAGGTGAACCCTGAACCCTAAACCCAATCCCTAAACCCTAAACCCTAAACCCTAAACCCTAAACCCTAAACCCTAGACCCTAGACCCTAGACCCTAGACCCTAGACCCTAGACCCTAAACCGCCCCCAAACCCAAAACCCTGAACCTACGAGGCGCAGTATGGAGCGCCCGTGGATCCCGCGACCCTGTCCCTTGGCCGCGACGAGGCCCGAAAGTTCTGGGTTTAGGGTTTAGGGTTTAGGGTTGAGGGTTGAGGGTTTAGGGGTTTAGGGTTTAGGGTTTAGCGCTTAGGGTTTAGGGTTTGTAGGGTTTAGGACAACCAGGCAGCTTGCAGCAATTAGTTTTCCAGTGCGAAGTACCACCAACATAGCAGAGTCCCCCTCCAAAGGCCGGGCGAAGAGTTGCGCCGAACTCGCAGAGACTTCGAAACCCGAAGCCCTAAACCCTAAACTGTGGTTCATGGGCAGCTATCAAGCGGAAGGGCTCTTTGTTATTATAGTTATAGTCAATTTCCGGCAAGTTGTAACCATACTCATAACGGCCCAGTAGGCTTCGACAGAAGAGTGTCCCCCAAACCCCTAAACTCCTATACGCTCAACCCCAAAAAACCTGAGTTGCGTACTCCCGACACTCTCCCTCTCTCCCTCTCTCCCTCTCTCCCTCTCTCCCTCTCTCCCTCTCTCTCACTCTCTCACTCTCTCCCTCTCTCCCTCTCTCCCTCTCTCCCTCTCTCCCTCTCTCCCTCTCTCCCTCTCTCCCTCTCTCCCTCTCTCTCTCTCTCTCTCTCTCTCTCTCTCTCTCTCTTTCCCTCTCTACAGAATGTCAGTTGAGTCAACGGATCACCTGCGTTCCCAACTGCCTGTATCTTTACATACAGATATATATATAGAGAGAGAGAGAGATGGTCAATTCTCAACATCATGCTTTTTTGTGGTACCCCAAACATTACATGTAGGGGCCGCTTGCTAATGGTAGCCCCAAAAGAGACCATCATTTTGAGAACTGACCGCATGCATACACATATATAGATATATACTCTAAACCCTAAACTATATATATATATATATGTGTATATATATATACATATGTCTGTCTGTCTGTCTGTATGTAGGTATGCATATGGGGGGGGATGCAGTTTCTACAGTGGCAGACGCTTCTGGGCTCATCGGCAACCCTGTTTCAAGCCTCGGCTTCAGGACGTATTGGCACCGTAAATCAGCCTGTAGCACGAAAACGGCCAGGCTTCCAAGGGTCCAGCTTTAGGGTTTAGGCTTTAGGGTTTAGGGTTTGGGTTTTATAGGGTTTAGGGTTTGGGGTTTAGGGTTTAGGGACTATTTTGTGAAGTCCTGGTGCTAGAACACATTGTCGTGGCTGCATGTTTCATCCACACCACTGCCACCACTGCGATTGCCGTGATCATTGTTCCTAATACTACTACGATAGTCTTCCCGTAGCAGTTTGGACGATGCCTTTGCCACAGCTGCGGGTGCAGACACACTCGCCTGAGAGAGTGGAACCTACACGGCAAATCCACTGTGAGGGAGCTGCCTGTACAAGAGCTGAAGAAGCTGCAGAAGACGCTGCGGAGCCTGCATGCCGCAAGCTGCGCGTCTGGGGCCTTTCTGGGGAGGAGCTGGCAACCTTGGATGTGGGTGAGCTGAGCGATGTGCGCGCTTTGAAGCACCACCTCCGCAGAATCTATGGCTTCCCGGTGTGCCTCCAACAGCTTCTGCATGGGGAGACGACGCTGCTGGATGCCGCGAAACTCTCAAAGCCGATGGACATACAGCTGATTCTGGGTTCTGGCAAGGCTTCCCTCGAAGAGAAGTCAGACGACCTGATGTTCTCGGCTGGGGGTCACGTAGAGACGCTGCGCATGCTGCTGAAAGCCGGAGTGGCCGTGGACATCGCGGACAGGTTCGGCAACACCGCGCTCATGCGCGCATCTCACAGGGGCCAAGTAGAAGTCGTACGTCTGCTGCTGGCGGCAGGAGCGAACCAAACCTTGTATGACATGAATGGGTCCACAGCCCTTATCCGTGCGGCCGGAGAAGGCCATGGGGATGTCGTCCGCTTGTTGTTGGCGGCTGCTGCGGAGAAAGGGTTGGGCCATGATCGGCTTGATGGTGGCTCGGCTCTTATCTGTGCGGCTTTCAACTATCACGTAGACATCGTCTGGTTGCTTCTGGAAGCCGGTGTTGATGCCAACTATGCCGACCGTCAAGGTAACACTGCCATTAAGCTGCTGCCAGACGCTGACATTCCAGGCTGGCTTGCGGCGCGCACCGACAGGAGCGGCGGAGCGGACTCTACAACCGCCTGACAAAGGGCCCTAAACCCTTATAAACCCTAAACCCCAAACCCCAAACCCCAAACCCCAAACCCTAAACCCTAACCCCTAAACCCTAAACAGTCCACTACAGTCACTGTCGTCGTGGTCGCACACAAGCTTCCCTAACCCCCACAGCAGCCGAGGGATCCGACGCTGAACGCTGTGCACGGTGAAGAGGGTTGAGGGTTTTGGGATTCGGGTTTAGGGTTTAGGGTTTAGGGTTTTTTAGGGTTCAGGGATTTCGCTTCAGGGTTTAGGTTTTTGGGTTTAGGTTTTTGGGTTTAGGGTAGAGGCTAGGCTGGGGCAGCTTCCCCGATACAACCCCCTTGCAGAACCCTCAGTGCCCTGCAATGTCAGAAACTCAAAACCCGAAAACCCTGAAAGCCCTAAAGCCATGAAACACCAAAACCCTGAAATCCCCTAAAGCCCTAAAACTCTACCTAAAACCCTGAAGCCGTAAGACTCTAAATCCTAAACCCCCAACCCCCAAACCCTGAACCCTAAAACCCAGCAAAGACCGAAAACAAAAACTATACCTCTGAAACCCTGAAACCCTGAAACCCTAAAGGCTCACCTGTGAAGTCCCTTCCTGAAGATGTGCTTTACTTGAAGGTTTAGGGTTTGGGGTTTGGGGTTTAGGGTTTAGGGTTTAGGGTTTAATGCTTAAGCCCTCAAGCCCTTACACCACTAAACGTGTAGCCCTAAAACCCCTAGAGCCCGATCCTTAGCAATCGAGGCCCTTCAATGCTGTATGGGTTTGGGGGTTTAGGGTTTAGGGTTGGGGGTTTGGGGTGTTGAGGGCCCTAAACCCTAAGCCCTAGACCCTACACCCCAAACCCTAAACCCTAAACCCTAAACCCTAAAACCCTAATCCCTGGTTTCGAAGACGCTTCGCGTTTTGTGCCAGTTCTCCGAAACACGCCTTTCCAGTTTCTCTCGAAATCCGCGGTTTCCTGTTCCCCGACCCCGCAGTTAAGGGTTCAGGGTTCAGGGTTTAATTAGGGTTTAGGGTTTAGGGATACCTAGAGGTTGATCTAGGTGCTGGGTTTTTCTGGTGCCCTAAAGGAGCAGGAATACTGTACCAAGACCCCCGAACAAGCGCCCATGTTTTGCATCGGTAGGGGATTGTCGCCTACTGATCTGGAAGGCATCGAGCTCTCCTAATCCTACCCCCAGCCCTAAACCGCAACCCTAAACTCTGCACACCCTCAACCCTAAACCCTCAACCCTCTAAACCCTACACACCCCAAACCTTACACACCCTAAATCCTAAACCCTAAACCCTAAACCCTAAACCCTAAACCCTAAACCCTAAACCCTAAACCCTAAACCCTAAACCCTAAACCCTAAACCCTAAACCCTAAACCCTAAACCCTAAACCCTAAACCCTACCCCTCAAAACCCCCCAAGCCCAAAACCTGAACCTTTAGGATGGCCACCGCGGGTGCCTCCATGGGCACCGACTTGGCCCTTCGCGCGCACGCGCGCAACTTTGGCGCCGGGTTGGAGTTTGGAGTTTAGGTTTCAGGGTTCAGGGTTTAGGGTTTAGGGGTTAGGGTGTGTAGGGCTTTTGGAGTTTGCGGCGCTGGGTTTTGGAGTTTGGGGCTCAGGGTTTTCGAGGTTTTTGGGCTGCGGCTGGACTGTTTGCGGTTTGGTTTGGTTTAGGGTGTGAGTGCTCGCCATTACATCTAAAGGCCTTGACATCATGAACAATGCAGCGCGTACAGCTTGCCGAGGATTCTACCTTAAGCTCATAGGGGTCGCATTTTGGTTTAAGGCATATGTTGGGAGGCTCCCCCTTATACGAACAGTCCTTAATAGGGATGATAATCGGGGTACTTAGTATAGGGGGAACATCCCAACAAATATCTCATTGGGCTGCTAGGTTTCGTGCAGGCCTCTCTTCGTAATGAAGGTGATTTCTCTATGAGAGCAGCCATTCCACTTGCCAGTTAGCGAACCACGGGGGGGGGGGGGGGGCGAATATCCACGGTTTAGGGTTCAGGGTTTAGGGTTTGGAAGACAGACAGTAGTAGATCAGGTAGATGTTTAGGCTTAGGATTTAACATCGGCAGTTATAAGAACGCGTGCTGTCCACATGAGTATGGTTATAAAAACACGGCTACCCTGCTTATAGCGCGACAAGCAAGTGCCCATGAGCCTTCACCACAGCCCTCCTACAACCCCAAGTCCTAAGCCCTGTACTTGCCAGCAGGATTTAGGGCGTAACCCTAAACCCTGATCCCTGAACCCTGAACTCTGATTCAACCCTGAAACCCCTAAACCCTAATCTTAAAGATGAGGGTCGCCAACCTCTGACTGCACTTGGGAATTGAGGCGAGGGCGACATCTGCGTGTTCGAGGACGCGCCGCCCTCACCTCAAACTCCAAACTCACAAAACAAACCCTAAACGTCTCAAACCCCACACCGGCGCCCCAAACCTTACACCTGAAACCCTAAATCCCAACACTCTTGAATCCTCAACCCGTGAAACCCCAAAACTCTCCGAACTCTGAATTTAAAATTCCCAAATCCTCTCATCCACAAGGCCTAATCCCCCCCACCAAATTAAATAAAACCCCCAAACCCAAAACCCTAGACCTCACACCCTAAACCCTAAACCCTAGCCCTAAACCCTAAACCCCAAAGCCCTCCAGGCCTGGTCCTAAACCCTAAACTTCCAACCCTAAACCCGACGCCCCAGCTACTATTTGCTTAAGAACCCCACAAGAAAACATAATCCCTCCTATATCGTCCTAATAAGGGATTTTTTTTGGTTGTTTTGGGGGGTTCTTAAGCAATTAGTAGCTGGCACCAGGAGCCCAGCTACTACCTGGCCTACTCCATGGCGCGGGAATGTGGCCTCCAGTGTATCTCCACTGACAGGTGTCAGGGTTTAGGGTTTGCAGGGTCGTTGTGCCGGGTTCATAGGGCTTATGGGGTTCGTACGGTTTTGATGGTTCTGTAGGGTTTATATAAATTTAGGGTTTGTAGGGCTTAAGCTTTAGGGTTTACAGGGTTTGTAGGGCTTGCAGGGTTTATAGGGTTTATGTTTATAGGGTTTATAGGGTTTATAGCGTTTACAGGGTTGAAAGGGTTTATAGGGTTTATATGGTTTCTAGGGTTGAAAGGCTTTATAGGGTTGATGGGGTTTATGGGGTTTATAGAGTTTAGGGTTTATAGGGTTTACGGTCTTCGCGGACGTAGCAGGCTGAAGGAGCAGGTTTTGTTCACAAGGCGAAGAAGCAGCATGTGGAGAACAGTGTCGTTGCAAACCCAAAACCCTTCCAAACCCTAAACCCTAAACCCTAAACCCCAAACCCTAAACCCTAAACCCTAAACCCTTCCAAACCCTAACCCCGCACCAAGAAGCCTCCAGCCCTCTGAACCCTGTCGCCCAAACCCTAAAAATGCACCCTAAACACCCCAAAACCCCTAAGCCCCCAAAACCCTAAACCCCAAACCTTAAAATCCCAAGCCCCAAAACTCCAAACCCCCAAAACCACAAAACCCCCCAAAACCACAACCAAAACCCAAAACCCAAAAACCCCACACCCCCAAAACCCCAAAACCCCAAGACACCAAAACCGCCAAACCTACGTCTTCGCTGTCTTTCCACGGTGGCGAAGGTAGGGGTGTGCCAATCCTGAGTGACGGCATGGACCTGGACGCCCTCGAGGACCACGGAACCCTTGAGAGTAGGGTTTTTAGCCGGCTTGGCGTCAGTGCATGAGAAACTGACTGATGATGATGATGATGATGATGATGATGATGATGATGATAATGATGTTCTATATCCCTTCAGTTTAGGGTGTTTCGGGGCTTTAGGGGGTTTAGGGTTTAGGGCGGAAGGTTTTTTTTTGGAGTTTTAGGGTCATCAGGGCTGAGTCCCTAACTACAGTGACCTGAGGAACTCTGTTTCACGTTCGTGAACCTAAAGCCCAAGCTTTAATTTCTTTAATGTCATGCTTATCATGGTTCGAAGGGGAGGAATAGGGCTAAGGGCCATACGTTCAGGATACACCCCGCAGGCACCAAAGCAAATACTGTAGGGTTTACCGGAGGCCGGGGAGATAGTAAACCCCGAACCCTAAACCCTAAACCCTAAACCCTAAACCCTAAACCCTAAACCCTAAACCCTAAACCCTAAAGCCGTAGAAGAAGGGCTTGGTGAGATGAGGTTTTCTTGGATGCGCTCCTGTCTGCGCAGTCGAGACTAGGGTGCTTATATGCCTACGTACAAATTCCGTTGCACCTTCCAGCAGGGTGTAGGGTGAAGCGTTGGAGTACGCCTGCCTTAGTAAGGGCCTCTGAGGGACTTTGATTGGGTTTTTTTGAGGGGGCATCTTGGACCATGAACCTCCAAGTAGGGTCAGAGCCCCAATACCGAACACCCTAAGCCCTTCCTCCCTTCAGAGGACGTCTGCAAGTCCGCTGCCGGCAAGGCGGGCCGGAAATCCTGCTAAATCCTGAGATCCCCCTGTCCTCAAACTGGCACCCCTTCTAGCACGGCGTAAAGGGGGTTCCTTTAGGGCTGAGGGTTCACTATAAATCCCCCACCCCAAACAGCCGAGCCTTGCATACTATAATCAACGAGCCCAAGACCCCTTCATTGCGGAATGCACCTTGTAAATCCCAATAAGGACCATTTGTAGTTTTCGAGGTTCTCCTGGCTTTAAACCCTAAACCCTAAGCCCTCAGCCCTAAACCCGAAACCCGAAAATCCTTAAAAACCTAAACCCGCAAGCCCTAAACCCTAAACCCTTAAGAACCCTAAACCCTTACCCTGAACACTAAAGGAGAGTAATGGGGATTGGTCTCTGGACACCAAGGCTTGGTGAGCAGGCCAACGGCGTTTAGGGCTCTAGGATGTTTTTATTGGGTGCAAGTTTTAACCCCCTAAGGTCCTGAACTCCTAAGTCCCTAAACTCCCTAAACCCTTAAAACAAATCCGGGTTTGCAGGTCAAGTTCGTGTACACCATTCCCGTGCATCAGAACCCCACAGGCTACGGAGAGGGGGGGTGGAGTTTTGGCGGCTCTAGGCTCTGTCATATCACTAGGGTTTCGGGTTTAGGGTTTGGGGTTTAGGGTTTAAGGTTTAGGGTTTAGGGTTTCGGGTTTAGGGTTAGCGTTTAGGGTTTAGGGTTTAGGGTTTAGGGTTTAGGGTTTAGGGTTTAGGTATGTTTATACTAGATTGTTATGTGGTTGTATCGCAATAACATATAAAAAAAGCCAATTGTATCAGTGTACCAAATCTTATTGTGTGTTGCATTCTTTTTGAATGGTGTTAAGATATGTTGATCTTGTGGTGTTGGCGCCAGCTTCAGAGTTGAGACTTTAGGTCGTTGGCTCCCTCAACTCGACATGGTGACTTCCCTAAAATCTCGTCCTTTGGGGGGTCCTTATTATCTACTATTTTCTGAAGAACCTCCCCAACAACTTAAGAAAACAACGTATTCTGCCTTTATAAGGGTAATATAGGCCTTTTTTTTTTTGGGGGGGGGGGGGGGGGGGGGAGGGTTCTTAAGCAAATCGTAGTTATAAGGGGGCCCCTCTTAGTTAGGGTACCCAAAAAGGGTTCACAATGAATACTGAGAGCTCGGCATGAAGCCCAAGAAGCCCTGAGCCCCTGAAGCCTACCAACCCTGAGCTCTAAACCCTTGAACCCTCTAAGTTTTAGAGCCCCGGAAAACCCCTTAAGACCCTGTGAACCCTCTAAGCCCCATAAACCCTGAAAAGCTCTAAGACCCTCTAAACCCTCTGAACCCAATAGTCGATGAACCCAGTTTGCTAAGCTACGAGCCCTGGTAATCTTTTTAGGCGCAGGGCTTGGTGGCAGTGGGGGGTGTCCTGCCTTGTGGCGGCCTGTCATTCCTCAACCCTCAACCGCAAGCCCCCTAAGCCCCAAACCCTCAAACCCTCTAAGCCCAAAACCGTAAACCCTAAACCCCAGACCCCAAACCCTAAAACCCCTGTCTTTTCCTGGGGCTAGGGGTTAGGATTTAGGATTTAAGGTTTAGGGTTTGTTTAAAGGGTTTAGGGTTTCGCCCGAAACCCTGAACCCCTAAACACGACGAGGTTACACAACCTCCAACGCAAAGCGAGAGAAGCTGGTGGAGCTCGCAGCCAAGCACGATTTCCTGCTGATCGCCGATGAGGTACGGGTTCAGGGGTAGTTATAAGTAGGGTTATAAGTACCCTAATTAAGTAAGGTTATAACCAGTTCTTGCCTATACTATAGGTTCCCTACATACAACCCCACTTGCAACTACCCATGAACATCCAAATAGGGTTCAGGGATTGTGGCCTTTCCCAAAATAGGGGACCCCTTAATATCCCAACATGGTCCTGAACTTTACCCTAAACCCTATACCTCTTGGGAGGCCAAGCCCTAACCCTAAACCTAAACCCTAAGCCCTAAATCGTAAACCCTAAACCCTAAGAGGCTTACCAGCTTCTCAACTTTGAGGCGCCCCAAGTGAAGCCTTTGCTGCCCGGAAGAAGATGCTGGCAATAGGGGGTTTGGGTTTAGGGTTTAGGGTTTAGGGTTTAGGGTTTAGGGTTTAGGGTTTAGGGTTTAGGGTTTAGGGTTAGGGTTTAGGGTTTAGGGTTTAGGGCTGACGTGACTCATTATGACCTTGGTAGCTCAGTGGTACCCTTTCGCTTTGTTTGGGTTGTGGGCTCCCCTAAATAAAAGTAGTTAGCACCAAAAAGGGTAACCTTGTTATAATATGGTTACTGGGCTACCAAGTGACCTTTTTATTATTATACTATGAGTAGGGTTTAGGTGTTTGAGGGTTTAAATATGTTTCTTTTTCTATTTTATGCTTGTTTTTGAAGTGCTGTTGTGGGTGCTATTGTGACTACAATGTTCTTATCACGACCATCATCACAAGGTTGCGTTTATGAGGACTTCTTGTTCGCCCCTTTAAAACCCCAAAATGCTGTACAAAAAGGCCCACTTAATAAACCCAGGGTTTTAAGGGCTTTTCCTCACTTATGCTTTCACCTCTGGATTTAGGATATAATCGTTAGGGTCATTAAGGTACCGCATGAAGGGTTCCATCTCTAGCTCTTATTAAGAATGTAACCGCCGTATGATCACCGTTAATTTGTGTGTTTCAGTTTGTTTGTCTTTGTGTGCATGTGCTGCTTTCTGGGTGTAAGCTTTGGGTTCAGATTCAGGTTCCAAACACCCCTACACCCCCCCCCCCCCCCGGCACCCTAAACCCTAAACCCTGAAGCCTGCCCCACAAGCAAGCTCCCAGGTTCTACCACGACCGCGCGGAGGACCCGCGCGTGCTGTCGGTTGGCACCTTCTCGAAGCTCATTGGGCCAGGGCTGAAAATCGGCTGGGTCCAGGCCAGGCCACCTGTGCCAGCTTAGGGTTTGGGGTTTAGGGTTTAGGGTTTCGGGTTAGACATGGGTTTAGGGTTTGGGGTTTAGGGTCTTGGGTTATATGGGGGTTTGGGATAACAAGGGACCCCTAATTAGTGTAGACCCCCAAATAGTAGGATTTCCGTCCAAGAAGGAGCCCAAGAAGGAACCCCTCATGTCGGACGCCACCGTATGGGACCTTTCCATGTTAAGCCCCTAACTCTAGAATTCCCCTAAACCTCAGGCCCAATGTGCCCTCTGATTCCCTGCAAGCCCTATTGAATGCCCAAGACGCCCTCAACCCCAGGCCTCATACCCCTCAACTCTTCGGGTTTAGGGTTTAGGGTTTAGGGTTTAGGGTTTAGGGTTTAGGGTTTAGAGTTTAAGGGTTCAGGGTTCAGCGGTTAGGGTTTAAGGCAGCACTTCGTGTGTCCACGAGGCGCACGAGCCCCTTTTGAAGAAGCTCGGCGGTGTCGGATGGGTGGTCAGCGGCAGCCGCTTTCTTCAAGCGATGTGTGCAGTGCTCGGGGTTCAGTGTTCGGGGTTTTCGGCTTGATTGGAAACTTCAAAAACCCAAAATACCCCTAAACCCGAAACCGAGGCAACCCAGTCATCTTCTCCTCCATGGGCCTGCTGCACTTCTTGGACTCTGGGGCCTTGGCGAAGCACATCCAGCACGTCACGTGTGACCTGCGAGACCGGCGCGACTTCATGTGCCGGAAGCTGCGGGAGATGGACTTCGACGCTTGGGTGCTTTTACTTCCCCTAAACCCTAGACCCTTAACCCCAAACACTGAACCGGACGCTATTTGCCTACAGTTTAGCAGTAAGTGCCCCCTCTGTTTAGTAGGTAGACCCCTTTAAAACTGTAGGTAAATAGGCTCCCACGTCGTCGCTCAAGGGGGTTCCTACTACGGGCTCTCCTAACTCTGCAAGGGTTGGGACCCTGAACCCGAAACCCTGTAGCCCCCCTCTTGCATCCCACAGCCTGAATGCCCTTCCCCCAAATCAGGGTTAAGGATTTAGGGTTTAGGAGTTAAGGTTTGGGGTGTTACGGTTTGGGGTGTTTGGGTTTCAGGGTTTTGGTTTTGCCGGTCCAAAGGCCCTAAACCCCAAGGCCCTGAAGCATAATTAAACCCAATCAAACCCTCAACCCCAAACCCTAAACGCCTAGACCCGAAACCCTCAACCCCAAACCCTAAATCCTAGTTAAACCCCAAGACCCCAAGCACGCCCTAGACCCTAACCTGTTGGAGAGCACCCTTCACGACGACGTCATCGTGAAGTGGTGCCCCCGGCCTGGTTCAGCCCATTTGGCAAGAGCTGTTTGTGGGAAGTGTCCAGCATCTTGCTGTTTGGCTTTGGGGTTTTAGGACTTGGGTTTAGAGCTTAGGTTCGACTTTCTGAGTTGCTGGGCAAGGAAGCAAGCATCAACAATGTGCCGGTTTGCTCAAAATTACCTTTCAGAAGGTGTGGCTGTTTTTAGCCTCGAATGCCGGCAGTCCCAACACCTATACTCCTCTACCTGCCATGCCGCCATCCAAGCGACTCAGCCGCTTCTTCAATGCTCTGTTGGTGACGGGAGTCTCATCCATGAGTTGGAGGGAGGCGGTTCTCGGCACAACGAACGCCAACGCCTGTGAGCACAACACGCTCAAGATGATCGAGGTGCAGATCGACAGCGAGATGCTGCAGAAGACGCAGGACAGCATGGCCTTGTTCGCTTTGGCCGGCGACCTGCAGCAGCACCGTCGTTTGCCAGGACTTCCTCAAGATGTGTCGAGCCTGCTGGATAAGAAAGCCAAGGGAATTGGCAAACTGGCCCAGACTACCATGCAGGCACAGAACACGGCGATACTGTTGAACTCCATGTCCCCGCGCGGAAGACGCTGAGAGCGCCTGCAAAAGCCATGTTGCGCGAAGTTGCGCAAGATCTCCCAGACAACCGATCAGTGACCTGTGTTCCTCAGCTCTGTCAATCACAAAACTGTATATATATATATATATATATACATATATGTATGTATGTGTGTGTATATCAGCCAGCTAAGAAAACACAAGTCATCGCGCAATGATCGCGAGACAGCTGGGATGCACATGCCAAGGAGTGCAGTTTTTATTCAATCTTACGGCAACCAGTAGGAGTGCCGAATCTGACACAGTGTGCAGAGAGATTGAAAATGTTTGTTTTGGGCGAGACTCTTGCGGCACCTGCGTTTATCCCACACGTTCCTTGCAGGTCTCATGACCCTAAGCTAAACCTTGAGTCGTATGTAAACCCTAAGCCTTCAACCCTAAGCCCTACAAACCCTAAACCCGAAACCCTAAACCCTAAACCCCACTAAGCCCAGGACCCTTTGCTCAACTCTCGAGCCTCGCGACAGGTGGCGCTGACCACCAACGAGTCTCGCACCGCCAGCCCTCTCAGTATCACGGGTTTAGGGTTTAGAGTTTAGGGTTTAGGGTATAGGGCTTAGGGTTTAGGGAGTTTAATAGGAACTCGGGCACAGCTTGGAAGCCCAACAGAAACATCAAAGAGCGATATGGTTTTAGGGCTTAGGATGTTTAGGATGTCGGGTTCAACCCTACCCTAAACCCTACAACCCCTCTACCCCCTAAGCTCAAGAATCCCAAAAGCTCTATAACCCTAAACCCGATAGCCCTAAACCCGATAGCCCTAAACCCTAAACCCTAAACCCTAAACCCTAAACCCTAAACCCTAAACCCTAAGTCTAAACCCTAAACCCTAAACCCTAAACCCTAAACCCTAAACCCTAAACCCCCTAAACCCTAAACCTTAAACCCCCGACAGAATCATCAAAGAGCGGGCGCTGCCCAGGAGTTCGTGGAGCCGAAGGGCGGGTACTTCGTGTGGGTCAAGGCAGGTTTGGGGTTTAAGGTTTAGGGTTTAGGGTTTAGGGGTTAGGGGTTAGGGCTAGGGGGTTTTGATAGGGTTTGGGGTTGAGGGTTTTGATAGGGTTTGGTAGGGTTTTGATATCGGGTTTGCTGGGGTTTTTGTCGTGTTTCATGGGTTCTGCTTAGGGCCTTATAGGGTTCACGTCGAGTTGATACAGGGATCCATCGAGCTGATTTAATGGTTTTTATATAGGGTTTATGTAGGAACCCCAAACCCTAACCCCCAAACCCTGCCTCCTCAACCCTAAAGCAGCCTTTGAGAACCCCACGCGCGCCAGAGCTCGAAGAAGCCCTGGAGCCCTCCGTAGGACCCCAAACCTGACACCCGGAACCCCGGAACCGAAACCCTAAACCGCAAACACGAAACCCCATAGACGCTAAAGGCACTGAACTGCCCTAAGCCCTGGAACCCGAACCCGAAGCCATATCCCTAAGCCTCCTAAACCCCTAAACCCTAAACCCCAAACCCCTAAACCCCAAACCCCTGAACCCCAAACCCCTAAAACCTAAACCCTAAACCCAACCCAAACCCTAAACCCTTAACCCCTAAACCCTAAACCCTAAACCCTAAACCCTAAACCCCATTGCTTTGTGCAGGCCAAGGGCCGGAGAACCGGGCGCCTGGGCGAGTCCATGACCATTCAGCAGGCTCGGGGTGACAGGGTTTGGGGTTTGGGGTTTAGGGTTTAGGGCTTGGGGTTTAGGGTTTAGGGTTTAGGGTGTGGGGTTTGGGGTTTAGGGTTTGGTTTGTGGTTCGGGGCTCATAGGGCTTGGGGCTTAGGTCGTCTTCAGGCGTCTTGTTTAAGGGTGTGTCGTTTTTTTTTTTTTGCTTTTGGTTATTTTTTTTGATTTAGGTTTTTTTTGTGGGGGAGGGCGGGGGGGGGGGGGGGGTTCAGGGTTCAGGGGCTCATAGGGCTTAGGAATTACAGGGAGGGTTTAGGGTTTAGGGTTTAGGGTTTAGGGTTTAGGGTTTAGGGGTAGAGGGTTGCTTTGTGGCGGTAGGAGGGCTTGTGGGGTTGATAGTGGTTGTTGGGATAGACCTGTTTGACAGGATCCAGGGTTCAGGGTCTTTGTAGGGCTTATAACCGTAAACCTTGAACCCTAAACCCCAAACCCTAAACCTTGAACCCTCAACCCTAAACCCCAAACCCTAAACCCTAAACCCTAAACCCTTGTAGTGGCTTTGGGCTTGTCGGGTTCGGGGTTCCAGGAGAACCTCGCAGTGTGAGGCCTTGGGGATTAGAGGGAGGTTTCGGATTTAGGGTTTAGGGGGGTTAGGGTTTAGGGTCTAAGATATCATTACAGCTATAGGGTCGATCATAGGATTTAGGGTTTAGAGTGTTTGGGGTCATCGTTGATGGGGCTTTTTGGGCTCACGTGCTTTGCTTCAATGGGTGTTTAAAGGGTTGCTGGGGTGTCAACGAATTGATCCGCACAACCATGGGAGTACCTCCCCTCCCCCGCCCCAGAAGAAGTTCTGTTAGAGAATACCTTAAGGGGTGTTCGGGGCTTAGGGTTTAGCAGAGGTTTAAGTTCTAGGGTTCTAGGATTCTAGGGTTTTTAGGGTTTAGGGTTTCTCGCATCTGGAGCCATGAAGATTAAGGAGGGGGATGGCTTTGGGGTTAAGGGGCGGTGCCAAGCTTAGGGTGTTTTGAGGTATTTTTTGTTTGGCAGGGTCAGCCTGTTTGCTTTCTTCTTGCCTTCGAAATCGATTTAAGGTCTAGGGCTTAGGGTCACCTGCAACCCCAAACCCTCAGAGAGTAGTAGGTGACGAAGCCCCCAGGTGTAGGGGTCAGCCTCCAAAGAAAGTGGGCAGGTTTGGGATGTTCCCCCTTATGCTAGCAGTCCTGAATGATAGGGATTCTAGTCGGGGGTACTATAATCCCTATTAAGGACTGCTAGTATGACGGGGGGACATCCCAAGGGTAGGTGGGAACCGCCAGACACTAAACCCTAAACCCTAAACCCTAAACCCTAAACCCTAAACCCTAAACCCTAAACCCTTTTTTTTAACCCTAAACCCTAAACCCTAAACCCTAAACCCACGCAGGACGGCTTCCGAGATCACATGCGGCTCTGCTTCTTGGTAGCCCAGTGGTACCCTTTACCTCTTTTTTGGGGGTTCTGGTTTCCCTTGTAAAATAACCCTAAACCCTAAACCCTAAACCCTAAACCCTAAACCCTAAACCCAAAAAAGGGTGCCCTTTTCTTATAAGGTGGTTACTGGGCCACCAAGGCTTCAGCTGGCTGTCCAAGGAGCAGATCCACGAGGGCCTGGAGTACCTGCGTGACGCGCCAGCGGAGGGCGGAAACGAAAAAGACCAAGCTGCATGTTGCGCCCCAAACCCTAAACCCTAAACCCTAAACCCTAAACCCTAAACCCTAAACCCTAAACCCTAAACCCTAAACCCTAAACCCTAACACGCCTAAAGCCGTGAACCAAGGAGATGGATCGCGATGGCAATGCGGGCGTCCTCTTCGAGCGCATGGCACGGGCTCTGGACGCTTGGCCTGCAGTTTAAGGGGTTTAGGGTTTGGGGTTTGGGGTTTAGGGTTTAGGGTTTAGGGTTTGGGGTTCAGGGTTTAGGGTTTAGGGTTGAGGGTTTGGGGTTCTGGCCCGGTCAAGAGCACGAAGTCCTGAGACTCTTATAAGCCGGGGCAGTTCGAAGTTTGTTTGCCCCCCTTTGCTGAGGCTGTGGCTGGGGGGGGGGGGGGGGGGGGGGTTGGGTAAACAGGGGTCCAGTGAACGGTTTAGAGTTTGCCTGTAGCCACTTCTCCCTGAATTCTTTTAGGAACAGCTGTCCCGGTTCATAAAACTGTCCTACACCCTGATGTTTTTTTTTTCATCCCCCCGCTTGATGAAAGGTGTTATCTCGTTGCGGGTACTCCAGAAGGGGCCCTGAAACATTCCTGAGAGGTTGCTCGGCTTCGCATCTAGAAACCCTAAACCCCTAAACCCTGAACTCCCAAACCCTAAGACCTGAAACTCCTAAACCCTAAACCACACTGATTCGCTTTCTCGGTAGCCCAGTGGTACCCTGTTTCCCTTTTTGTGTTGTTTCAAGGTCCCCCTACAAAGTAAGCAACCCCCCAAAAATTGGGTTCCCTTATTCTCATATGGTTGTTGTGCTACCAAGCTACAGTTCAAGGGTTGCCTGCTTCCCCGTTTTTTTGCTCTAAACCCTCAACCCCTCAACCCCTCAACCCCTCGACCCCTCGACCCCTCAACCCCTCAACCCCTCAACCCCAAACCCCAAACCCCAAACCCTAAACCCTAAACCCTAAACTGGCCCTAAACCCTAAACCGTAAACCCCAAACCCTAAACCCTATACGCTAAACCCTAAACCCTGAACCCTAACTTAAACCCTAAACCCTAACCCCTTGCTGCAGCCGCGATTCGCTGAGGTGCTCAGCTCCCCCGCGCGCGGGGAGCGCGCGGAGCGCCAGGCCCCTCTGCCGCAGTGAAAGCCATGAAGAAGCATAGCGTAGCGCGGTAGGGGTTTAGGGTTTCTAGGGTCTACGGTTTAGGTTTTGGGGATTTAGGGTTTGGGGTTTATACGGTTTTATGGTCCAGGGTTTAGGGCTTAGGGGGGTTTAGGGTTTTAGGGTTTGAGGGTTTTAGTTGGGGTTCTGAGTTTAGGGGTTTATGGTTGCAGGGCACAGGAGCTTGCAATAACCACCTATGTCTACAAAACTCCACCTTAAAGACTACCCTAGATGCCCCTTAGAACTAGATGGGGCCCTAAGTACATGACCCTGTTGACTCGCTGTTCCTTTCCAAGACTATACAAGATCAACCCTGATTCCTAAACCCTAAACCACTAAACTAAATCCTAAACGCTGAACCATACCCTAAACCATAAACCCCTGCACCCTCTAAACCCTAAACCCTAAACCCTAAACCCTGAACCCTAAACCCTAAACCTTAAACCCTAAACCCTAAACCCTAAACCCTAAACCCTAAACCCTAAACCCTAAACCCTAAACCTAAACCCTAAATCCTAAACCTAAACCCTGAATCCTAAGCCCTAAACCCTAAACCCTAAATCTAAACCCTAAATTCTAAACCTAAGCCCTAGCAACCCTGACCTGTGAAACGCACCTCCCCTAGTGGAAGGCGGCGGCGCGGCGCCGGGCCATGGCTCGGGCGCTGTTGATCCAGGCCCTGGTATTGAGCTTAGGGGGTTTAGGGGCTTGGGGGGTTTAGGGTTTAGGGTTTAGGGTTGTTTAGGGTTTAGGGTTTAGGGTTTAGGGTTTAGGGTCCAGGGTTTAGGGTTTAGGGCTTGGGGTTCAGGGTTATAAGGTGGCCTAATGTATCTACTACGTGCTGATTTACAGCACATAAGAAAGCCTTAGTCCCTTCCCCCCTTTATTAAACGTACCCCTAATAATAGAAACGCTTTCCGGAAAATCCTGCCGAAACCGACCCCGCCTTTAAAACCCTATTCCGAATTAGGGGGGGGGGGGGGTTCAGGGCTCCCAAAACCCTGCAGCCAACCAACATCCTGAAGCTCCCTTCCCTCCCTTCCCAGCCTAGACCCTAAACCCTGTGGACCCCAAACATGACTTTTGGATAACAACACCCCCCTATTATCAAGAATCACATTTCGAGTTTCTATTGGGGGGGATCCTAAACCCTAAACCTTAAACCCTAAACCCTAAACCCTAAACCCTGCAAAAGTCCTTCTGTTCGGAGGCTGGCCCCCTCGTGGCCGAGGCGACTGAGCAAGGGCTGGCGGACTTGTCGCACGCCCGGCGCTCGATGTTTAGGGTTTAGGGTTTAGGGTTTAGGGCTCCATGGAATTCGAGGCGGAGGGGGTCGGTCAGGTTTCCTGGCTAACCCGAAGCCCTAAACCCTGAACCCTGATCAGATTATCCCTTGCTGAGTTTCAGAAGCCCTGGTTTAGGAATTGTTTGTCAGAAGGTTTGTTTAGCAGGGCCAGCCAGGTTTGCGAGTAGTGTAGGGTCTTGTGGGGTTTGGGGTTTCGGGTTCAGGGTGTCTTCTACAAAAGGAACTGTTCATAGTTGTTTCGCCACTTGAGCATGAATCCCATGGAGCCTATACCCTAAACCCTAAACCCAAAACCCTAAACCTTAAACCCTAAACCCTAAACCCCATCATATACTCCATCAGCCCCCGGCCCCTAAGCCCCCCCTCCGCCAAGATCTCCATGCTCATCGAGATGCAACTCAAGACCCTGGATGCCCAGGCCACGCAGGGCTTCATGGGCGTTTTAAGGGTTTGTTTAGGGTTTAGGGTTTGGGGTTTGGGGTTTGGGTTTGGGGTTTGGGGTTTGGGGGTTTATAGCCAGGGGTTAAGGCTTAGGGCTTTGAGGACTTCATGGCATTTTTAGGAGCTCATGTCCACTTAACGGCCTTTGGGCCTTTAAGCGTTTGTAGGGTGTTTAGATTATTTTTTGGGGGGCTTTCAAGCCCTAAACCCCTAAACCCTAAACCCTACACCTGGTAGGGTTTGGAGTCGTAAGAAAGCCAATCAGCGCTGGTTTGTCAGGGCTTTCCGCTTTTCCTGGTAGGGTTTATGGGGTTTCGTGGGCGTGCTGGATTTGGGGGGGGGGGGGGGGGGGTTCTTGTTGGCGTGGAAAGGTTCATTTTCGGGTTTGATTTAAGGTTCAGGGTTGAGGGCTCGGAATGGAGGCTCCCGCCTGAGTCCTACCTAGGGCTATGGCTGGGTAACTGGGTACCTTATGCAGGGTGAGCATCACGGACACCCTGCATACAACCCTTCTTAGCAGCGCCGATGAACCTTCAAAACCTTGAGACCCTAAACCCTAAACCCTAAACCCTAAACCCTAAACCCTAAACCTGAAGTAAGACCCTCAGCGGAAACCTCAAGACTCCAGAGAGCCCGATGGAAACCCACAGACTCCAAAGAGCCTGCACAAAGGCCCTCAGACCCTAAGACCCCTATGCCCTGGATCCCTAAAACCCCTAAACCCTAAACCCTAAACCCTAAACTCCAAACCCCAAACCCCAAACCCTAAACCCTAAACCCTAAAACCAAAGCAGGGGAAGCCTTGAGCTCCTCAAGTTGAGGTAGACCCCCTTGGTAGTTGTAAGTGGGCGTTATATGTAGGGTGACTGCAATTCAAAACGGGTTACAACCTTACTTAAGGCACTTATAACCCTACTTATAGCCGCCCATGAACCTTCGAGTAAGCCCTGAACCCTACCCTAAACCCTAAACCCTAAACCCTAAACCCTAAACCCTAAACCCTAAACCCTAAACCCTAAACCCTAAACCCTAAACCCTAAACCCTAAACCTAAACGACCCCCTGCGTGCAGGACATGGAGGAGCGGCGCTCGCTTGGCGCCGGATTTCCGGCCGCCGTAATAGAGTAAAAAAGATCCGGCTGTTCGGGAATTTGGGGGGTTTAGGGTTTGGGGTCTGGGGTTTAGGGTTTAGAGTTTTAGGGTCTAGGGTTTCGGTAATCTAGGGTTTGGGAGTCCGGGCAGTTTAAGGCTTCAAGGCTTCAAGGGTTTAGGGCTTAGGATGTTTAGTGGGCTTAGGAAGTTTAAGGATTCTGGTTAACGGAGGTGTTTTCGAGACAAGGTAAGCTGCTGTTTGGGTTTTAGGGTTTAGGTTTTTGGGGTTTAGGGCAAGTTTAGGCTTTAGGGTTTGGGTTTTAGGATGTACAGCTTAGGGTTGAGGGCCCTAAACCCCTACCAACCCTAAACCCAACAACAAGCCCTAAACCTCACGAACCCTCGAGCTCAAGAGCCCCCTCGAAGCTCTGGAACCCCGCCTGGCCGCAGGCACACCGCACAAGCAGCTCACGCTCATGCAGCGAAGCGAGGCAGAGCTGCGGGGGTTTCGGTGGCCCCTAAACCCCATACCCCAGGCTCAGATTCAGGGCAAGGAGACACGTTAGGGTGTGGGGCTGAGGGTTTGTTAGGGTGTAGTGTTCGAGGGGTCAGGGTTTAGGGTTTAGGATTTAGGGCTTAGGGTTTCGGGTTTGCCCGCTCATGCCCCCCGTAGCCCGCCACAGGTCTTCTGCAAGAGGATGGCGCCAGCGGAAGACTCGAACGATGAGCCCGACCGCCCCGCCCTGAAAACGATTCTCAAGGGACGAAAGGAGGGACCCTTATCAGGGGCTTAGGGATTCTTCAGGGGTTACCCAGGGGCTACTCTTAGGGCTTCGGGAGTATATGAGGTATATAAATAAAGAAATACATATAAATAATGAAGAAAATAAATAAATACACAAATAAAGAAAGAAATATATATATATATATATACATACATACATATATATAGGGGTTGTATAGAGGAATAAGATCAAGGGTCCCTTCAAAGGGTCCCTCCTTATACCCGTTTAGATTCAGCGTCCAGGGTTGAGGGCTTGCGGTCGACGTTGGAGGTTTTTTTTGGGTTCGCTGTAAAGGCTGGTGGATAAGTTTTTGTGCTTTCAGAACAGGGTCATGGACATTATACAGTTCCCCTACCTATGGCGGCCCTCAAGAGCAATTTCCAACAGGATCAAAGACTAATCTTCTCATAGCTTTGCTGAAGCACCCTGGCTTCAGGATGGTGTTTGGCCGCCACGGCCCGGGATTATGGTTTCTTGGGGCCCCTTAAACCCTAAACCCTAAACCCTAAACCCTAAACCCTAAACCCTAAACCCTAAACCCTAAACCCTAAACCCTAAACCCTAAACCCTAAACCCCAAACGCCCCGCTGCTGGGGGGTTCCGCACCGTTAGGGTTTAGGGTTTGGGGTTTGGGGTTTAGGGTTTAGAGTACCCTAAACCCTTTAGGATTTAGGGTACCCTAAGCCGTAAAGTAGGGTATAGGGGCTGAGGCAAGCTGAGCCGACGGGACTCGAACACAAGCAGCTGTGTCGAGGCCTGCACCTGCACCTCCACGCTGAGTTCCTAAGAACCCTTGCTTGAAGGTTCATTGTAGTTTTGGAGTATCTTCATATGCTTATGTATATGTATATAGTATATACATATACATATACATATATATATATATATATACATCGTTAGGGATATATGTCTTTATATGCAACCCTTGATTCAGTAACAAGGAACTCGCACCTCCTTAGGGCTCATCTTTACGTGCCCCTTATATCCCAAAGTCAGCGCGCGGACAAAACCCTGAATCCGAAAACCGCCGAACCTTGAATCCCTAAAACCTCGAAGCCAGCAAAAATCCAAACGCCGCAGTTAGGGCCTGAGTTGACTTTTTCGGTTGGGGGTGCTTCAAGGACCCTAAAACCTTCAACCCTCCAGGTGATGACCGCGCCGGATCCCGGCCCTCCACTGGACACGCGCCAGGACTGGGGTTTAGGGTTTAGGGTTCAGGGGGCTCGGCGTCCAAGCTCAAAAGCCCTCAAATTTGAAAACCTCCAAAGAACCTCTAGAAGTCACTACGACCCACATACGAAAGGGGTCGGAAGAATTACCATAACAGTATTCCCTTATGGTCCTTCATAATTCTACGACTATAGTAATCCCCCCCTTCATAATTCTACGACTATAGTACCCCCCCCCCCCCTTAAAAAAAAAAAAAAAAAAAAAAAAAACTACTCTAATTCTTAAGGCCCATATCTTTCATCCCTCTAACGCCTCAAGCTTCGGGCCCCCCTAGAACCGAAAGCGTGCCTTGTAGTCAGGCCTCGTGAGAATTAGATCCCTCTTGACCCCTATCAACCCTATTGAACCCTATTGGAACCCCATGGAACCGTATTGAACCCCAAATGAACCCTATTGAATCCTATACGAATCCTATATGAACCCTAGTGAACTCTCAACCCTAAACCCTAAACCCTATTGAACGCAATTGAACCCTATTGAACCGTCTTGGACCCTCTTTGTCCCCGAGACCTCGCCAGAAGGCCCTATAACGCCCTAAGCCCTGAGAAGCACTGAGCGCTACAAAGCCCCCTCAGCCCCCCAACAAAGCCCCAAAGCCTGTAAAGTAAACCCCTAAACCCTTTTTAAACCCTAAACCCTACCCCTTATCAACCCTAAACCCTAGACCCTAAACCCTAGACCCCAAACCCTAAACCCTAAACCCTAAACCCGAAACCCTAAACCCTAAACCGTGTTTGAGGGGCTCTGCCCTGGCGGAAGGTGACCACAACCCTCAGCGTCCCCAAGGGACCGCGGCCGGTGGGACCACAGGTCGCGCTCGCGGCCGGTTTAGGGTTTAGGGTTGAGGGTTCAGGGTTTAGGGTTTAGGGTTTAGGGTTTTGGGGTTTAGGGTTTAGGGTTTCAGGCTTTCGGGTTTAGGGTTCAGGGTTTAAGGTCTAGGGGTGTATGGTTTAGGGTGGTTTAGGGTTTACGGGTTTACTTTTTAGGGATTTAGGGTTCGGGGCGATTCGAGGGGTTTGGGTTTCAGGGCTTGTAAGGTTTAGGGCTTGAGTAGGACTAGGGAAATGGGTTTAGGGTTTAGGGTTTAGTGTTTACATAGAAGGGTTCCGGGTTTAGGGCTAGGTCGTGCCCCTGACAACCCACGGCGGCAGACCTGGTTCCCGGCTAAGAAGGGTTTGGGTTTTAGGGCTCCTATGCCTAAGAGTAAGCGAGGAATTGCCTCAACCCTAGACCTCAGCCCTTAAGCCTAAACCCTACACCCTAATGGTGTAAAGGGTATCAGAAAGGACCCCGTAAACGTAGTGCAAGGCCAATGGGGTTTAGGATTCAACTGTAGGGGTGTATCTGATCCTTGAACCCTACCTTCCGGACTGGGGTGCTCTCAAAACCACGCCCGAAACCCTAAACCCTAAACGCTAAACCCTAAACCCCAAACCAACTCGATTATCAGGGGTTCAGCGTTGACCTTCGAACAGATCAAGTTTACTTAAGGGTTTGGAGAGTGCAGGGCTCAAAGTCCTATTCACCCTAGAAAACCCTAAAGGGCTTTTGAAAGTTCAGGGCTCAAAAGGCGGTTCCGCGAAGCGGAAGAGGGACTTCGCTGCCGATCATGGCGACGACTGAGGCAAAAGGGGGGGCGGCGGCAAGCAGGCAACAGGCCTTTCTAGCCCTGTAAATCCTAGAAACCCTGAAGGCGTTCGAGTTTAGGGTTCAAACCCTCTTAACCCTAAACCCGAATCGGTTCAAACCCTCCAAACCCTTTAAAACTCTTAAAAACCCCTTGCAGCCCCATAAAACCCCGTCAACCCCATGAAACCCTATAAACAACCCTGTAAAACCCTGGAAAACCCAATTAAACCCTCTAAACCGGACCCTAACCCCCTAAATCCTAAACCGAGGACTCGATACCCTAAACCCTAAGCCCCAAACCCGAAACCCTAGGCCCTAAGCCCTAAACCCTAAACCCTAAGCCCGAAACCCTAAACCCTTCAAACCCTAAACCCTAAACTCTTCAGGCGGCGAGCGCCGCGGAGGGCCCGCGCCCGGTCGGCCTGCAGGCACTTGTCGAGGCGGGGATTTTTTTTTTGGGGGGAGGGGGAGTGTTCTTTGTTTTGGGGGGCGGGGGGAGGAATGTGTGTGTGTGTGTGTGTGTGTGTGTGTGTGTGTGTGTGTGTGGTTTTTTTTTTTTTTTTTTTTTTTGGGGGGGGGGGGGGGTTAAGGGGTTTTAGGTTTTAGGGTTGTTGTTTTTGTTTTTGGCGGGGGAGGGGGTGGGGTTAAGGGGTTGTAGGGTTTAGGGTTTAGGTTCTTTTTTTTGAGCGCGGGGGGGGGGGGGGGGGGGGGGTTATTAGGGGGTTTGGGGCTTGGGGGTTTAGGGCTGGTAGGGCTTGGAAGGGTTTTAGGGTTAAGAGGGTTTAGAGTTAAGGGCTTATAGGGTGCAGGGCTTAGGGTTGAGGGTTCAGGGTCTGGGGTTTAGGGTTTTGGTTTTTTGGGCTTCGGGCGCGGGGCCGAGGGTTCACATGGGGCAGAAGGCTTACTGCCCGTTCGAGGGATTCCTACAAGGGGTCTGTATACTAGCCCTAAACCCTAAACCCTAAACCCTAAACCCTAAACCCCAAAAAGTCGAAGCTTTGGGTCTGGTTGCAATCAGCGACTGGCAGAAGCCCCTACTAAGGACCTTGGCATTTTGCTTTGGATACATAGTTCTTCTTCTTGTTCTTATGATTATCATCACCATCATCATCATCATCATCAGCATTATCAGCATTATCATCATCATCATCATCATCATCATCATCATCATCATCATCATCAGCATCAGCAGCAGCATCAGCAGCAGCAGCATCATTATTGTTGTTATCGCTATGCCATTGCCATTGTTTTTTGCTATTGTTGTTGGCATTGTTATTGTTATTGTTACTGGTATTGATACCATTATTTCTACTATCAGTATTATTTTATTATTATTGTTATCATCATATTATGTATTATTATTATCATGATTAGCACTATGATTATTATTATTATTGCTGTTGTTTTACATATATATATAATATACATATATATATATATATATACATACATATAAGGTCAGCTCCCTAAATTGTGGTCGCTTTTTGGATACCCCCAGACAAGAGGGGCCGCCTTATAATTAGGACCCCGAAAGGGACCGTATTTTGGACAAGTAGCCATATGTTTGGATGTATATATACATATATATATATATATGTGGAAGAATCATCATGATAAGAAGAAGACGAAGAATAACAATAATGATAATAACAATACTAATTAATAATATTATTGTTATTACAATGATTATTGTTAGAATTATTATAATTCTGAACCTCTAAATCCTCAGCCCCAAACTTAAACCCCAAATCAACAAATCAAAAGCCGAAGCCCAAACCCCTAACCCAAAACCCCAAAGCCCAAGCTTTCGATCCAGACCTTAACCTCTTCAGCGACTCTAGAAATCCGAAACCTACACCCCCTAGACCCCAAAACCCTTGAACGCCCTGAACACCCTAAACCCTAAACCCTAAACCCGCAAACCCTAAATCCTACACACTAAACCCCTAAACCCTAAGCCCTAAACCCTAAACCCCAAACACCGTAAACCCTGAACACCTCCTCAAGCACAGGCTGCTGAGCCAAGGCCGGTAGGGCCGCAGGACAGAGCCTCTTTGGGACTTCGGGCTGAGTAGGGTTTAGGGTTTAGGGTTTTGGCTTTTGGGTTTTGGGTTTTAGGAAATTTAGGGTTTAGGCCCTTAAAGCCCTCAGCCCTGAACCCTAGTCCCTTAAGACCCGAAGCCCTTTAGGGTGGCGAAGGGCCAAGGGCATGTAGGCTGCCAGAGCGCTGCACACCTGGGGCCTTTTGGGGGTTTTGGGTTTAGGGTTTAGGGTTTAGGGTTTTAGGGTTTTAGGGTTTTAGGGTTTTAGGGTTTTAGGGTTTTAGGGTTTTAGGGTTTTAGGGTTTAGGGTTAGGATTTAGGGTTTAGGTCGTGTCCCATAAGACACGGGGCTCTTCGCCCATCCCTGTCATGACGCTTTAGGGGTTCGAGGTTTAGGGTTTAGGGTCGAGGGTCAGGGGTAAGGGTTTTGGGTTTTGGGGGGCTTGGGGTTACTCTTCGGGTTCAGGGGTTCCGTGCCTGAAGGCTTGTGGATTTGGGGTAGACGGTTTGACCAGGGTAGTGATTGAATCCTTGTTGCAAAGCTGCAATTCTTCAGGGTTTAGGGTTTAGTTTAGGTTTTGGGGCTTGGGTTTCTTGGGTTTGGCGGGTTTTAGGCGTAGGGTGTCGGGCTTCGGGTTCTTAAACCCTAGTTGGTCATATCCCTTCCTAAGCCCAAAGCCCTGAATTAAAACCCTAGGCTACCCAATAACATGTAAACCCGAGGCCCATGAGCTGCCCAGTTGAAGTTTCGGGTTGAGGGTTTATACGGTTTAGGGTTTGGGGATTTTTGGGGTTTAGGGACTGGGAGGTTCATGCAAGGGTTTAGGGCTTTGGTTTGTTACACATGGGGGTAACTAGTGTCTGGGCCTTAGGGTCTATAATCCTCAACCCCTGAGGAACTGCGTAGCCCGAGGGGATGTTAAGCATACCTCGGTTCCTTTGGTACCCTAAACCCAAAATCCTAAGCCCTAAGCCCTAAACCCTGCACCAAACCCTGATGGTTACAGCAGCAATTACAGGTTGGTTTTTCAACACCGTAACTTAGGGTTAAAATCTAGACCCTAGACCCTGAACTGTATTTAAACCCTACACCTTACACCCTCAACCCTCAACCCTAAGCCCTAAGCTTTAAACGCTAAAGCGTGACCCTATATTACAACTGCCGCCACAAGCTGCCGAGACCGTCTAAAGTCTCCTAGGACAACCTGACAATGGACCCAATATCCCTAATTTCGGAAACAGGGCTTAGGATTTAGCAATTTGGGTCAAGGGAACAGTCCGAAACTAGTTTGTAGTAGGGATCTGGGTATGGTGAAAGGAATCTCCCTGAAGGCCTTTTTGTGTTTTCGGGCCCCCTCCCCCCCCCCTGAACCCTAACCCTAAACCCTGAACTCTAAAGCCTAAACCCTAAACTCCAAACCCTAAACCCTAAACCCGAAACTCTTAGCTGAAACCCTACAACCTCAGATTCCTACCCTAGGCCTAGAACACCTTCTGAAGCCGGCCAAGAAACCCTAAACCCTAAACCCTAAACCCTAAACCCTAAACCCTAAACCCTAAACCCGAAACCCTTACGTCCCACTTTGCCTCGCCATGCTTGGCCCGGCGAACCCCGCTGCACGGCTCTTGTGGTACCACGCGCGCCGAAGCCTCGAGGTGAGAGCTTCAGGGGTTTAGGGTTTAGGGTTTAGGGTTTAGGGTTTAGGGTTTAGGGTTTAGGGTTTAGGGTTTAGGGCTCAGGGTTTAGGGTTGAGGGTTTAGGGCTTAGGGCTTTAGGGTAACCCTCAACCCTAAACCCCTGTGGCGGGTTTTGGGCTGGGTTCAAGGCTTATGGGCTAAGTTACAGGGTCCCTTGGTTTGGTCCCTGGGTTCCGAAGAATGGGGCCCTTGGGTTGTACAGGGTGTAAAAGGTGTATATCAGGGGTCCCCTTTTAAGGGACCATTTTAAGAAACCATGTAACGACGTACTGTACCCCTAAACCCTGAACCCTAGACCCTAGACCCTAGACCCTAAACCCTAAACCCTAAACCCTAAACCTTAATGGAGGGACCATGTACCTACCCTAAGAGCTTATGGGTTTAAGGGGCCGGGCTTCGGGTGGGTTCTTGGAGTGTCAGGGGCCACAGGGCTCAGGGCATTTGGGGCTTCAGAGGTAGACCCTGAACCCCAAACCCCAAACCCCAAACCCCAAACCCCAAACCCCAAACCCCAAACCCCAAACCCCAAACCCCAAACCCCAAACCCCAAACCCCAACCCCAAACCCCCAACCCCAAACCCCAAACCCCAAACCCCAAACCCCAAACCCCAAACCCCAAACCCCAAACCCTAAACCCTAAACCCTAAACCCTAAACCCTAACCCTAAACCCTAAACCCTAGACCCTAAACCCAGAGGTTTAGAGTTTGAAAGGGGTCTAAGGATTGAGGGCCTAGGGGTTAAGGTTCAAGGAGTTGGGATGTTCTACGAACAGTCCTCAGGATTTAGGATTTAGGGTTTAGGGTTTAGGGTTTCGGGTCTAGGGTTTAGGGTTGAGGGTTTAGGGTTTCGGGTTTAGGGTTTAGAGGGTTTAGGGATTAAGGATTTAGGGTTGAGGGTTTGGGGTTTCGGGTTTAGAGGGTTTAGGGATTACAGTACGCCCCTATGATCATCCGCCTTCAGGACGGTTAGTATAAGGTGGAACATGCCAATTCAGGGTTTCAGGCTGTAGAAGTGGTAAACCCTGAGCCCTACGCCCGAAGCCCTAAACCCAAAACCCTTAAGGGGGTGAGGGTTTAAGGGCTTTCGTTCACAGAAGGCATCCTGGGATTGAAGGATTCGTGCGGAGGGTTTAGGCCTCACCGAGCTTTAGAGTTGAAGGCTCCAGGACTACAGGGCTCATAGGGTTTAGAGTTTAGGGTTTAGGGTCCAGGGTCTAGGGTTTAGGGTTAAGGGTTTGGGGGGTTCCGGGTGTATGAGGGCCTTCGGTTTGATTGTGGACCTGGGTCTCTACCTCCTGTTTTTGTTGGGTTTTGCCCTGTTGGTCGCTATTTCTTACTGGGAGGGGGGTTTGGGTGTTGAACCGGTAAGGTCTATAGGATCTTATCTGGGAAGTGTCAGGGCTGAAGGCCCAAGCAGAGTTTTGGGGTTTAGGGTTTAGGTCAGGAGGCTGACTAAACCCTGAACCCTAAACCGTAAACCCTAAACTTAATGACGGGCAATCAAGGTGTTCAGGATGTTTAGAAGCGGAGGCCTGAAACCTTGAGAAGCCTCGGAACCTTAAACCCTGCTTGGAGGTTCAAGGTACTTATTAACCTATTTATAGGGTTCAGCTTTTAGGGTTTAAGGTTTAGGGTTTAGGGTTCAGGGTTCAGGGTTCAGGGTTCAGGGTTCAGGGTTTAGGGTTTAGGGTTAGGGTTCAGGGTACATGTACTTCTCGACCCTCGGGAGATTTCATGTTCTCCCTTATTGTGCTTAAGAGGACTCTACTTAGGAATATGTTTCCTGAGGCCTTTAAGGGCCATCCTGGTGCTTTTGCCGATATAGTAGCGCGAGAGCAATAGTGGCGATCATAGTTCGGACCTGCGCGAACTTCAGGCTTTGGGGGGGGGGGGGGTTCAGAGTTTGAGATTATTGCGCCTTACATTCACTCCGGCATGTGGAGGTTTTACTCAAAACCCACCACGGCAGGGCCCGGTTTAGGGGTTTAGGGTTTAGGGTTTAGGGTTTAGGGTTTAGGGTTTAGGGTTTAGGGTACTTTGTTTTTTAACTGTCAAGTGTTCGCATGCTTGCCTAACATTGCGTTGGGGGCCAGGCAAAACCGTGCACATTTTTAAGTACATATGCAGCTGTCGTTTCCGCACGACCACGAAAACACGTGGCGGGGCCAGTATCTGTCGAGGAACCTGGCACCTCAACACACAGCCCTAATTCTTAGAATGCGGCTTGGGGTCTACTTAGGGTTCATATACTTGATAGCCCAGTAGGTTAATTTTCACAAGCCTCAAACCTAAATCCAACACCTTAAGTAGACATAAATTTTGTGTACATACAAAGAATCGAATACAGAGGCATCTCCCATCGCAGCAGATGCCGTTGCTTTGCACAAGTTGCAGCTCCTACCAACTTGAAGCTCAATGCATAGCTATGCTTAGGGTTGACGGTTTGTGGGGTTATACCTACTCTCAACAGCGGCCCCTGCTATGATCCTTTTGAATAGGTGCTTAGAAGCTTATTTCCTATGCAGAAGAATGCCTATGCCCGACTGGCGAGCTGCTGCGCTCCAGCATCCGCGCAATCCCGACCCTTGAGCCCCAAAGCTACCGTCCGTTGAATATAGGGTCGGAATACTTACTAACCCCCCCTTATGGTCCCTCTAGAATGATACTATACCGACCTTACCAAACCTTGGACCCTAAACCCTAAACCCAGTCTGAACCTTAAACAACACACTTGAGATGCTCTCTGGGTGAGAGTGAGAAGGATGTCTGCTTGCTGCGTTCTGATTGCTAGGGCCGCGGTGTGCTTCCTTTTTTTGCGTTGCTACATATGCTTTGTCTTCGCTGCACCTCTTTTCTGTGTGGACGCGATTTGGAGTTGACTAAACCCTAAACCCTAGCATCCTCAGGGTTGATGGGTCGTGAATGGTTTGCGACAAAGACGGTGGCCCGAAGTTGCTTGGGGGAATTGAGTTCTTGATTCGCGCACGGACAGAAGCGCATCAGAGGAATTGCATCGTTGTCCGGAAGAAACGTGCTGTCCTAAACGCTAAACCTTAAACCCTAAACCGAAGACCCTGAAGGTCTCCTTGAGCAGCACCCCGAGCCCAAAACGCAGCACCCTGTTCCGGATTGATTTGGGTTGAGGGGTGAGGGTTAGGATATACATATATATATATATGCATGCATGCATGTATGTATATATTTATATAATATAATATAATATAACATTGTATTGTACTAATTTATATTTATGTTATATATATATATAAATATATATATATATATATATATATATATATTCATATAGTATAGTCAAAAACATGTACTATACAATCTAAGTTTAGGCTCACGGCCTTGCCCCTTGGCACACTGATCGGCCCCTAAACCCTAAACCCTAAACCCTAAACCCTAAACCCTAAACCCTAAACCCTAAACCCTAAACTGACATGCAGGTAGTCAAAGATCCCATCTGGCGGCACTTCTGGACGCCGGCCTGCGTCGAAGGGGTTCTCTAACTCCTCCGCAGCTATACTTGAAGGGACCATGGGTAGTTTGCGTAGGGTTTAGGGTTTAGGGTTTGAGGGTTAGGGTTTGGGGTTTGGGGTTTGGGGTTTAGGGTTTAGGGTTTAGGGTTTAGGGCTACTTGAAGGTTCATGGTAGTTTTAAGTAGAGTTGCAAGCGCCCGTAGTAGGGTTATCAGTAGAGTCATACCCTTCAGACCCGACCTCCAACTACCCCTGCACCTCCAAGTAGGGGGGGCCACAGAGAGGCAAACCCTGTGTACTTAAGACCCGTCTGGCATATTGACATGGGCGTTTTAGGGTTGAGGGTCTAGGGGTCCCCCAAACAGACTCCCTTCACATATCCCCCCAATCAGGACATCCTTTTGTTCGGAAACCCTCAGCCCGAAGTCCTAAACCCAAATGGTACCCAGACTAGGCCCCATGCCCTTGCCAATAAAGGGCACCCTTTTTGTTCCTGGGCTACTCTTGGGTCTAGTTATATATGTCGGGGGGAGCTCATGCCTGCAGCACGAATGTCTGAGGTCTCTAAAAGGTTTGGGGTTTTAGGGGTTTAGGGTTTAGGGGATCTAGGGTTTAGGGTTTAGGGTTTAGGGTTCAGGGGTCCTAAACCCACTGCTGGGATCCTCAGGAATCTCACCTATCAGCGGCATGGGGGCGCGGCAAAGTTTCCCGCCCCTCGGCGCACGTGCTTGCCCCGCAAACCCGAACCCTGAACTCCTGAAAGGGTTTAGGGTTTTGGGTTTTGGGTTTTGTTTTTTAGGGTTCAGGGCCCCTAAACCCTAAACCCTAAACCCTAAACCGTAATCCCTGAACACCCTAAACCCTCATAAGTCAGTTCTCAAAACCCGAACCCCGAAATCAGTCCTTCGAGCGCACTCAGGGTATCCCCTAAACCCCTACTCACCCCAGAGCCCCCAAACCTCCAACCTACTTGGAGGTTCATGGTACTTATCAACCATGTATAACTGTTCGTATCACTGTACTTATGGCCACATTAGGGCACTTAAGGGGCTTACAAGTGGGTTATAAGTACAGTGATAGTCTGATAGTTATAATTGGCTAATAATTACCATGCACCTCCACCCCTAGAAGCCCTGAGCCCTGAAGGCCCAACCCCCAAGCCCCAAATCCCAAACCCGAAGCCCTAAACCCTATACCCCAAACCCCAGACCCTAAACCCTAAACCCTAAACCCCAAACCCTAAACCCTAAACCCCCAACCCCTAAACCCTAAACCCTAAGACCCTAAAACCCGGAAGCCGCAGGGCCCCCCCCAACCCTGTAAAGCCATCGAAACCCCCCAACCACAGTTGTATCTGTACTGATAACCCACTGATAAGCCGCTTGTGAGTGCCCTAATATGGTTACAAGTACGGTAGCCCTAAACCCCAAAACCTAAACCCTAAACCCTAGAAGTACAGCTATGATTGGTTCATAAGTACCATGAACCTCCAAACCAAGGCGTGCGACGAGTTCCTGAGCTCAGCGATTGACGCTGGCACTGTTGGCCTTCCCGATGAATCAAGGGAGTTTACCCTAAACCCTAAACCCTAAACCCTAAAGCGCATAGGATTTCGGGTTTAGCGAGTTTAGGGCTTACAGTCCTGTACCACCCCCAAATACGTTGGGGTTTAGCACTAGCCCTGGTGGGGCCCACGTAATGCTTTGTCGGGTCACTTGGGCCTCTTTTTTGTGTCCGTGAAAGGCGAGCTAGGGTCGGTGGGTATGGGGTTTTACTTCAAGCTTACACCCAACACCCTCTTCTCCTTACGGTTAGGGCGTGCCCAAAAAGGTGTCATAGTTGATGGGACTGACATACGGGAGTTTTAACCCAATGTTTGTAGGGCTATTGTAACAGCCTATGCCCTACGCTTGACGCCCTCTACTGCCCTGAAAGCCTTGATCTTGTTTAGAACTATAAGCGAAGAGCTTAACAACTCTTCACTGTTCAACCCTACTTGGCGGTTCATGGGTAGCTATAAGTGGGCAAAGAAGCAGGGCAACAATAGCCATGATAAGCGGTTTAAACCTTAAATCGGGTACTTAGAACTTAGAACTTAGAACCCCACTTATAACTACCCATGAGCCTTCAAGTAGCCCTAAACCCTAAAACCCTGAAACCCTAAAACCCTAAAACCCTACTTACAACTACCCACGAACCTTCAAGTGGCTTCTTTGGGATCCGGTTTTCCCATCGCTGTTGTTTCCAGCCTTCAACGGCGGCCTTGTTGAGCAACCTCCTTGAAGGGCGTGCACTGAATCTCTGGGCCTGCCCTAGACCCTAGACCCTAAAGCCTAAACCCTAAACCCTAAACCGGCCTCCCCTTTTGAATTTCCTCTAGGTCCTTTTCGACTTTTGTTGGGCTCCTTTAGGGCTTGAGGTTTAGGGTTTGTGGGGTGTTGGGTTCAGCACATGGACATAAGGAGGACTCTGGGGATGCCGAAAGGGTTTAGGGTTTAGGGTTTAGGGCTTAGGGCTTAGGGTTTAGGGTTTAGGGTTTAGGGCTTAGGGTTTAGGGTTTAGGGTTTAGGGTTTAGGGTTTAGGGTTTAGGGTTTAGGGTTTAGCACTCGATGTGCGGGTGGGTGCTTCTCATTGTCGCCTGACGAGCTGCTTGACTAGTGAAAGCACGATTATGAGATGCTGATCCCCAGACCCTAAGCGTCAAATCCCAAACCTAAACACTAAACCCCTAACCCTCAAGGATATCTACCAGCACCTGCAGACGGAGCTGCTGGGCGCTGAGCACATAGGCGGGCGTTTTGGGGAGCGGGTTTAGCGTTTGGGCATGAATACTTAGGGTTGAAGGTTCCCTGAAGGAAGCCCTAAACCTTGAACCCAAGAAAAAGGTTCGCTTGCTTTCGGAGTTCTGCTGGGAGCGTGTGGCAACCCTAAAGCTGTCAAGCCCTCAAAGCCACTTTTTGATAGGGTTTAGGATTTAGGGTTTTAGGGTTTTAGGGTTTAGGGTTTAGGGTTTAGGGTTTAGGGCCGCTGTTTGAGGATCCCTTTCTAAGCACCATTCAAGACACAACATGTGGGCCTTTTGATTCTGGGGTTGGGCAGGCCGGTAATTGTGACAAAGGGAATGGCAAGCTCTGTCTTTCCTGCTCTGAACCCTGTAGAGCCCTGAACCTCAAAGGCCAAAGCCCTGGACTCTGAAGCCAAGCAAACCTAAGCCTTAACACCCTAAACCCTTGAACCCTAAACCCTTAAACTTTAATTTCTAAACCCCAAGCCCTAAACCCCAAACCCTAAACCCTGAACCCTAAACCCCAAACCCTAAACCCCAAACCCTCAACCCCAAACCCTAAATCGGCTCGCAAGGCCACCTGGAAGATCTCTTCAGTGAAGAAGCTTGGCGACGCACGTGTTTTCCGCCCTAAACCCTAAATTCTAAACCCTAAACCCTAAGCCCTGCGCCTCCCTGGTTCTTCGAAGGGAAGTTTGCCGTTCTAAGGCCTGGGGGTCCTTGAAAGAAGTTGTAGCATAAGGGTTCAAGGGTTTTGGACTTACCTGTGGCTCCTAAACCTCCCACTTTCCTAAACCTGAACCCTAAGCCTGAAACCCGAAACCCTGAACCATATACCCATACTTCGGATCTCTTTATAAACCACGGACAGAAACAGGGAATTCTGCTCCATCAAAGGGGAGGTCAGAGCTTGGTTCCACGAGGAGCGGTTTAGGGTTTCGGGTTTGGGGTTTGGGGTTTAGGGTTTAAGGCTCTAGAGGTAGGTCTTGGCAGTTGCGCCCCCCCCAATCTCCACATTGCTAGTCCAAGACTGTTTGAGCTCGCTGGTCCAAGACGTATGTCATGAGATGCTCAGCGCAAGCGAGTTGACCGTGTGAGCCCTGCCCTATAGTCCCTAAACGCTACATACTAAGACCTCCACTGCCTCATTCGCTTCACCCGCAACCCTAATCCCCATGCACCCTAAAGCAGCCTTAAATCTGAAGCCCCACTAACTTAATGGAATTGCCCCACAGGCCCAACTTTAGAACCTGAGCTTTTTCGGCGGTTCCCTGAATTGGAAAGGGTTTAGGGTTCCGCGAAGTTGTGGGGGTATGCGCCAAGCTTCACGTCCCTTCCGAACCCATGCCCGAAACCCTAAATCCTAAATCCTAAACCCTATGCACCTAGCTTCTGAAGTGGGTTTTTTACCGTTTAGTTCTCCAAGGTCCTTAAAATACTTGCTATGATCTAAATGGAGATTGGAAGGCGCCAGCTTGGTGAGTGCCCTATATAGCTGAATCATTCACTTATACTAACTTACTTGGAGGTTCATGGAGGGTTATAAGTGCCCTAAGTAAGGCGAGAATTATAGTTGCCCGAATTATTTCCCTACTGAGAACTATCCATGAGCCTCCAACTATACTGGATTTAGGGTTCCTAATTATACCCTACTTATGACTATCCATGAACCTCCAAGTGAACTCAGTTGAGGGTTGAGGGTGGCCGGTGCGGTTCGTCCAACCAGGATCTTTGGCCCATCGTCCGCAGTGCTCACTCGGCCGTCTGGATGCAACGGACGCACCCTCAACCCTCAACCCTCAACCCTCAACCCTCAAACCCTCAAACCCTCAAACCCTCAAACCCTCAACCCTCAACCCTCAACCCTCAACCCTTAACCCTTAACCGGTGTTCTTCAAGTTTCGAGAGTCCTTGTAAGTATCGTCCCGGCGCACGCGCACTCAGGCCGTCTCCCCGGGAGCCTTCACCGTCAACACTAAACCTTCAGACTTAAACTAAACCCTAATCCCAACCCCCAACCACACCACAGGTTGGGGGGGGTGTGTATTTATGCAGGAAATATGTATACACACATATATATATATATGTACATATACGAGTGTATGTGTGTATATATATATAAATATACACATACATGTGCATGTGTTCTTATGTAAGACTATTCGGGCGAAGTCGTTTCCTCAAATTGCCATTGCCGCCGAGTGTGGGACAGCTGAGAACCTACACAGCTGGGGTGGTGTCGACGACAAGTTGGAAGTAGCCAAGTTGCGCTCGTTGGTTCAGAGGACCGTTCTTGCGACTAGGGCTGAATGTCCAATGCTGGCAGAAGCTGGCAAGAAGCGCAGGATCACGAAGAAACTCTTCCGGAAACTGCAAACGGGCTTTGCTGCATGCAGAGACTAGCTCAACTACAACATGAGCCACAAGCATGAGTGGATCAGGCACTCTTACACTGCGATGCGCAGTTTTGAGCAGTTGGGAGACGAGTAGGGAGCCGGTAATATAGGGGTCGGAATAATTATTAGTAGTATTCCCTTATGGTCCCTTCATAAAAGTACTATAATGCCCCCCAAAGTCCTATTCTAAATACTAAGGCCCCTGTATTACTTTGTGTAGCTACAGCATGGAAAGCCCTCAACCCTCCTAACTCCTATCCCAAAACCCCATGTTTTCTTCCTAAAACCTATACCCCAAACCCTAACCCTAGAAAACCCTAACCCTTAAACCCTAAACTGCAATCAACACACCTCAGGGGTTTATGTGTGGGCTTCGGGTTTAGGGTTTCGTGCTGAGGGCTTAGGGCTTTGGGTTTGGGAGTTTTAGGCTCCTCCACCCTAAGCCCTAAACCCTCAACCCTCCACCCTCAACCTTCAATCCTCAACCCCAGTCACTTTAAAGTGACCGCTTTCAGGGTAGGCCTGCGGACCCCATTTGGCAAGCCCTGAATCCTGATCCTGCACCTTTTCTTATGAACCCTTGTGGGCTGAACACAGTTCATGCCCTAAACCGCAAACCTGAACCCTAAATCCTAAACAACCCATAATCCTAAGCCCTAACCCTAAACACTAAACCTAAGCCCTAAACCCTAAACCCTAAGCCCTAAGCCCTAAGCCCTAAACCCTAAACCCTAAACCCTAAACCCAATCCCACACCTTCAATCTCCACAGCTGAGGACTTCCACCAGGTCCGGCAAGAGTTTGGCCCAGAGAACTGCCAGATAAACTGGAAAGCCACAGAGGCATGTGGGGTTTAGGGTTTCGGGTCCAGGGTTTAGGGTTTAGGTTTAGGGTTTAGGGATTTACAGTTGCAAGTCCTTGCCTCAATGTGCTCAGTTGTGGCAAGGCAGTGGCTAGGGGTCTGCACGTTGCACCCCCCCCCCCTCTCCCCTGAACCCCTAAAACCTAAACCCTAAACCCTAAGCCTGCGAGACCCCGCGAACCCAAGCCAGACTGGGGGAGGGAGGGTTGGGGGGGGGGATGTATACCAACCATGGTGGGGGGGGGGGGGGGGGGGGGGTGGGGGTCCGGAACCACGAACTGCAACCATACAAGCGTATGTATATGTGTATGTATATGTATATGTATATGCTGTATATGTATATATATATATGTATATGTGATCATTTTTGTATAACCATGCAGAATCACACCAACAATGCCAAATCCTAACGTAGTACCGTTGGTGTAGTATTCGATTGCCCAGTAGTGCCCTTACTCCCGAAGCCCGAAGCCGTCAACCCGAAACCCACGAGCCCCCAATCCCTGAACCCCATGTGCTGGTCTCGGCGTTCCCCTCCTCTAAGTTGGATATGTGGGCCCCTAGTGTGTGGTCCCTTACGCTTGTTTAGAGGGATCCAGAGTACGGGCCCTCCCTAAACCCTAAACCCCTTATGAAGGGTAGTGTATATAAGGGGGATATAGAACAAGGGACCCAAATTAAGGGCCCGTACTTGGGAAACCATTGACTTCCTTGGCCCTAAACCCGAAATCCAAGACCCCAAACCCTAAATCCTAAACCCTAAACCCAAAACCTATGACTTCCTTGGCCCCAGGCTTACGTCGCAGCCCTGTCTCCGCCGGCGAAGGAGGTCCGGGGTTTCGGGCTGTGGGTCTTAAGGTTTTTTAGGGTTTAGGGTTCAGGGTGTAGGGTTTAGGGTTGAGGGTTGAGGGTTGAGGGTTTAGGGTTTAGGGTTTAGGGGCCCAAACCCGAACAACCCCCCCCCCCCCCCCAACCAAAGGCCCTGAACCCTTTTGCAGGGTTTGGGGTATTTCCGGCTGCGGGTTTCAGGGTTTGATCGGCTTATGGGAGAACCTGCGCTGTCTTTAGATGCAAGCAGGCCATCTTGTTCTTCACGCCACGACCGCTTGAAGGCTGAAGGCTTATGGGTGGTTGTAAGACCCCGAGGCCTAAAGCCCAAACCCTCAAGCACCCGAAGCCCTAAACCCTAAACCAAAACCCCAACGCCCTAAACCCTAAACCAAAACCCCGAAGCCCCAAACCCTAAACCTTACACCCTAAAACCCTAAACCCTAAACTCCTTTCTCGTTGGCATCGCTTGAGTATCGTAAGACAACCGCGTGCAGCAAACAGCTGCAAGAAAGGAAGCATGTCGAGGCAACCCCTACGCCCTGATATTTATAATATGGGGTTTCCCGATATTAGGGGTGCTCGTACCTTCTTGGGGGTCCTGCTTATAAGGGGATGATTTCGGGGGGTCGATATTGGGGGTCCCTTGTTTTCGTAAACCCTGATATGAAGCCCTGCTTGGAGGTTCATGGGTAGTTAAAGGTGGGGTTAAGATTCCGACGTCGGATGAGCTCCACAGGACCCTTGTTCTGGTGGCCGCAGCTTCAATGCATGCTGAGACGGCGCTGGGGTGGCGGGTTTACTACACCTCTCGCATGAGCATGCAGGAGTTCGTCCAGTCTCGGCAAAGGATGCCATCCAGTCACGCAGTGGCCAAATCAGCGCAGCTGACAGGAAGAGGTTGGAGAGGGCATCAGGAGTGATAGTAGGGGTACATGGCTCTTGGATTGGATTGCCACTATTCGAGTTGATCTCTTTCCGAATGAGGCAGACTTCATATTGGACACTTCGCCAAATGCGGAGATCCGAAAACCTTTCGCTAGGGTACTTATAACCCTACTTATAACTACCCGTGAACCTTGAAGTAGGGCTTAGCGAAGCCTCGTGGCTCGCAAGCTTTTTTTGTTTTGTTTTGTGTGTGTGTGTGTATGTTTGTTTGTTGCTGTTTGCTATCCACCTCCAAGTCAAAGTCGACTCGAGCGTTTCCTGCCTTCAACCCTAAACTGATTTGCAGAGAGTTCAGGGTCCAGTGTTTCTAGGCCGTGGATCCTAGACGGTTTGTCACTCTCCCCTTACAATGACACAATAGTAGTCTCTAGAGCCCCTTTTACTTTGGGATGTTCCCCCTTATACTCACAGTGCTTACGAGATATTATAATAGGGGGTACTGTAATCCCTGTTAGGGACTGTCAGTATAAGTTGGAACATCCCAACTTACACTATAGAGATCCCTAAAAGGACTGTTGCTTTCTTTAGTAGTGTCAAGAGCCCCCTTGTACTATAAAGATCCCTAAACCGACCGCTACTGTAGGGAATGACCCACTAGGATGCCCAGTAGTACCCTTATTCCCGTTTTGGGGGGTTTAGGTTCCCTTATAAACCCCTTTAAGCAAAAAAGGGCACCCTTTTTAAGCCTAGGTTACTGGGCAGCCTAGCCCACAACAGACGCCCACTTCAGGAAACGGAGTCAAAGGTCATCGCTGGGGCCCGGGTGTTCTCCATCATGAGCATGGCCTTCAACCCAACACAGGCGCCGACTGTTTGCTCAAAGGGCTTGAGGGTCTAGCCCTAAACCCTAAACCCTAAACCCTAAACCCTAAACCCTAAACCCTAAACCCTAGCTACCCTAAGATATGGGCCCCGCAGCCCGGGGGCCCTAAACGCTCACACCCTGAACACGCCAAAGGCCACGTGTTTGCTCGTCAATCGAAACCATAAACCCGAAACCCTAAAGTTTAGGGTTTATAAGGTTCAGGGTTTAGGGGTTAGGGAACTGGAGGTCTCGAAGCCGCAAACCGGTACCGGTAAGGGCTAGCCTTTAGTTTCCCTGGGTAAGTGGACAAGCAGCTGGGAATCAGCACTTCTACCCCTAAACCCTAATTAAACCCCAACTAAACCCGAACTAAACCCTAGCTAAACCCGAACTAAACCCTAATTCAACCCTACTTAAGCCCTAAGTAAACCCTAATGAAACCCTCATTAAACCTAATGAAGCCCTCATTAAACCCTAATGAACCCTCATTAAACCTAATGAAACCCTAATGAAACCCTAAACCAGCCCGCAGGTCCGACACAGCATCGATGACCTCATGTTCGAGTCGGCTTTCGACGACGTGAACGGCGCGACTTGGGCGCAGGGTTTAGGGTTTACCCTAAGCCCTAAACCCTAAGCCCTAAGCCCTTAACCCTAAACCCTAAGCCCTAAGCCCTAAATTCTGAACCTAAGCCCTAAGGGTTTACCCCAAACCCTAAGCCCGAAACCCTAAACCTAAGCCCTAAGGTTTTACCCTAACCCCCAAACCCTAAACCTAAGCCCTAAGGGTTTACCCTAAACCCTAAGCCCTAAACCCTAAACCTAAGCCCTAAGAGTTTACCCTAAACCCTAAGCCCTAAACCCGAAACTTAAAGGCTGTTGGGGGTCGAGGGGATGCAAATTACGCACCGGTTTATGGGCCCTACCCATGTTGAGGCCAAAGCTCTCAACCCCTGGAATGCTAAACCCTAAACCCTAAACCCTAAGCCCTAACCCTAAACCCCAAACCCTAAATCCTAAACCCTAAACCCTCCCGAGGTTCAGAAGTGGCGGATCGTCCACATCAGCGGCCCCAGGCCGCCTCTTTCGGTTTTAGGGTTTGGGGTTTAGGGTTTAGGGTTTGGGGTTTAGGGTTTAGGGTTTACGGTTTAGGGTTTGGGGTTTAGGGTTTGGGGTTTGGGGTTGGGGTTTAGGGTTTACGGGTTTGGGGGGGGGCAATCTTGCAGCACACATAGAGCCTGTGGACCTATGCAGACCCCCAAAGTCTCTGCCTCCTTGTTTGAAACGAGGGTGCCTTCCCAGCCGAAAACTGAGAGGTCTTGATTGGAGTGTGTGTGTGTGCGATGAAGCATCTCGAAGCCACACTCAATCGTCCCCTTCATTGAACTTCTGGGCTTGGGACTTTCCTGGCATCCTGGCCCCTACGAATTTCAAGCCCCATCTTCCTTCACCCTCCCTAAACACTAAACCCCAAATCCTGAAAAACCCTAAACCCTAAGCCCTAAACCCTAAACCCTAAACCCTAAACCCCATGGTCGCGGTTGTAGCAATCTCTTGGCCCAAGCCCTGGGCCCAAGCTGCCTGTGGCCGTTGCCTGAGACTTCATCCTCACTGGGGCTCGCCATGGCACTCCAGAAACTTAGGGATACTGTGGAAATACTTTTATTTTTTTGGTGCTTTAACTCCTAAGAGACAGCAAAAGATATTATTTTTGCTAGGGCTCCCCTAAGAAACCTCAAAAAATATGATTTTTGAACTGGGTTCCATAAGTTCAGTAGAGGAAATCCTTGGCTCTCCGCGTGGCGCTGCTGCTGGCACTGGCTCCGGCGGCGCGCTCCGTTCGCTCCAACTCCACCCGCTCGAGTGACTTGGCAGCCCAGTGGTACCCTTTACCCTTTTTTGTTTATGGTTTCCCTTATAAGAAAACCCTAAACCCTAAACCCTATACGGGGGCAACCGAAGGGGAAGAGGGAAAGAAACCAACCCTTAACAGTTGCCTATATGGATTTCCCAGATCGAACCAGTAAGAGAAGAATCCCACCCTAGAGGGAAAGGCTAAGGGAGAAGGGTCGGGACTACTACCTCCCACAAGACCCAACACCCAACACACGGACACAACCTTTTCAACGAAAAGCGGACGGCTCGGGGCCATCTTGAGCCAAATATCCGGGTTCATTGACCCATCCAACCCTCAACACTAACTCCTTTCTACAATACCAATTGCAGCTCCGCACTCCCCCTGTCCTAGGATTTCCTAGGACACCTTGGAGGTGCAGATGTTTTGGCCAAAAACTGCCATTAAAGCAGCAGCCAGCTGCTTGAAATGCACAATATGGTTTAACGTCATCCAGGACGGAATTATAGCACATTGGCTAACCCACTAACCACAGAGAATCTCTTTTCATCATGATCCTCTCATCACTGAAGACTCCTTGGCCTTCTTCACCACAAACCGTGGTCTTCGCTACGCGAAAAGCTACTGACTTCTACTATCAGGGATTTCCATACCCTTAATAGTAACCACCACATTGTCAGCACATTGGCTGTTCCAGCGCACCTGTCTCCAGAAAGAGAAAAACCATCCCTTCATCCATACCATCCAATCACTTCTTTTTCCGATTGTTGGCAATCTTGAGGTGAAGTTGCAGCAGAATATACTCCAGGTCCGAAACTGTAAGCACAGGATCCTGTACGCACCTTTGAATTGAGGATACCAATCCTTCTCTCTTTGCGTCCTCAATCGCTTGGCACGATTGACCCAGCTCTGCATTCACAGCGGTAGACACTGGTACATCCGCATCAGATGGACGATCCTTTTCCTCAGGACCTTGCACCATTACCACCTCTTCTTTTTTGGGACTCTGACTTTTCTCCCTCTTCTTTGTCTTTCCACCGACATTTGACTTTGTGCGCGTCTTCGAGGATTTTTCCACTGCAGAAGCCACCACATTGGATGTTGATCCACCCTTCTCAATGATCGTCGGCATCTTCTTCGGCTTTGGAACCATGAGAGTGTAAGGATCTTCGATAGCTGCAGCTTTCCTCTTCTTTTTTACCTTTTTCTTCTCTTCTTCAACGGCAACCTCCGTCTCCGAAGTCTCAACCACTTCTTTTTCGGCAGGAATATCCTTGCTGGACTCCCTTTCTAGGGACCTCTTTTTGCCTCTTTTGGAATCCTTTTCTTCTCCCAAATTGGCTCGCTCATACCATATCCTCAGGTCATTGACCCATTCTTCCACCTCCGCGAGCGAAACCTCATACGACTTCACTACTTCGAGAAGTTCCAGCACGGTCAACATTTCAGTGGTCCACGAAACCCATTCTTGATCCATTTGGTCAGTATCTCCAGTGAACTTCAGGAGTTTGAACAATGGGTCCGCCTCTGCTCGAGCCAAATCTGGCTTGCCACCGGACAGAAATGAAATCGCCTCCATCAACAGTTCCGTCATTTTGGTATCTTCGTCATAAACCATAAAATCCTCCTCATCATCATCGAACTGTTCAGGAGAGATCTCCTTTTCTCCACCATTTGCACCAGACTTTCTCCTTGGACCATCCCTTGGGGGCGTCCTTGGAGACCTTGGCCTCTGTTCATCCAGCGGAACACCATGCTCGAAGACACACCTGTCACCATAACGACACTTCCCAGACCGAGCAAACTGGACGCACCTCACACCAGTTGCATCATGCGAGAACCCACAATCCTTTCCAGCGAAACATTCTCTCCCTGCCACATAGTATTTGCACCAATACGAAGGTAGCATCACATCATCTTCGGAATGGATGAATTTGCAGTCTTCACCAAATTTGCAGCGATCTTTTCCCTTGCTGAACCAATAGCAGAAGCCTTTCTTCCTCTTCTCCAAGCGCTCTGCCTCGTACCGGTCCATAGGGCGATTGTGCTCTACCTGAACATTGCCATGTACCTGGGGACTGCTCCCTTCACCCGACGTGCTATCAGTATTTGGTGCTTGGAGTACAGCTGGAAAACCTGGCCTTGGTCCTACCACCTTCATGATTGGGTTTCCGCCAACTCCTGAGCCATGCTGAGACGATCCAAAAACATTGAACATCTTCGTGAAGGCCTTTCTAGTGCCAATCTTCTGCACCCTTTTGATTGGACGTTTCATTGCTCCAACCTTGCATCCAGATGCGTTCAAACGACACAACCTCCTATACCCAGCTCTATATCCCTTCTTCCAAAGAGCCATAAGAATTTTAGAGGCAGTAACATTCTCCACCTCTACCTTTTCCAATGGTCCCTCACTTCCCGGAACAAACCCATCCATATCTGAAGACCTTTCCATCTTTTTTGACACCACTTCGTCGAGGTAGTCTTCCGAGATCCAGGGTAAGTTCCTCTTAGAGGAAGGATTGTCATCATTGTTTGGTCCTTCACCAGGATACCCTTTTGTGCTGTCAAAGATCTTACCAGTAGCGCGGTCCTGCATAGAGAAATTAGAAGCCACGCGGGAGTACACTGACCACAAGAAAATCCTTGTGTCCGCCAGTCTTGATGACCCACTGGATGTCTCCTCTTCCGGAGAAACTTCTGGCGCTTTGCCATCCCCTCCAGTGTCACCACTTGTCTCACCTCCAGCATCTTCAATGGAAATAAGGGATTCATTGTTCCCTTGATCAAGCACCGCATCCTCTGGTCCAAGAACTTCCAGCACCGCTGTCGAAGGATCCACCTCTTCATCAGCATCGTCGTCCATCCTTTTCCAGAGAGCCTCCAATTGGTCCGCACAAGTCGCCGCTTGAAGGAACTCCATCAACCGGGCCCTCCCGCGCTGCCAGAGAAATTCCGAAACCATCACCGACCCCTGGGCTCCAAGATTCAGGAACGGGTGAACCATTTTGGCTACCCTCGCCATAAGTTCAATGTGAACTTCCATGCCTGGACTGCGACTCCAATCATAGGCAATTGCCTCCATAGCAGTTCCAAACTTGTCAGTATTTTTGAATTCCCCTTCCAGACCAGGAGTCAAAGAGCTGAAGAAGGTGCGACGTCTTGATGACAACAAGGCCCCATCACCGAAAGAGGGTAATTTCCCACCGCCGGCAAGCACGGGTTGTCATGGAACGAATGATGCAGGTCACAATAATGTCCTTGATCTCTCCTTTGAAAAAGGAGTGCTCCAGTCCCTAGCTGGGCATTCATTTCATCCACTTGAACCATTTCAGCACATATCCTCTGTGCCATGTACGCCATTGCTGGCCAGACGGAACGATCGGTCAGACCGCGACGCATAACCCAATCAGTTGTTGGCGACTGAATCAGCGTCCTTGGATCATACACCAGAACTACCATCGCACCGTCACCCATTGACTGATCAGCATCGTCCTCCAGTGCCAGGTTCTCATCCTGTTCGCTTGCACCCTCGGATGACATGCTAATAACCAAATTTCGATCCATCTTATTGGACCCTTTTTGGCAGTCTCTTTGCCCCACAGGCAACTTGCCAACAGCAACCTTCCAATAAATCCGAGTCAGAAGGCCTTTAACCAGCAATTGCTGAAGGTCATTCTTCACCGGACAAACATCCAATATCTTCGCACCATCACCACGGAGTTCATTGCTCCCACCTTCTCCTTCTTTTTGGTCAGTCTCCTCGCAAGAAATTTGTACTGCTCCTTCCGGCGCCGTCTCCTGTCCAGCCACTTCTTGCCCAGGAAGAACTTGAGCGCTTTCAGAGACATTCACCTGTCCAGCAACACCTTGCCCAGGTAAAACCTCATCCGTGGAGCCCACCGCCAGCGAACCAACCATAACTGAACCATCCCTTGCTCTTTTTTGAGACCGTTCAGCTCGACGAGAAGGTTGTGGTAGCGAAAAAACTTGTGAAGTCACTTCTTGGCGGGCCCCGCGACGCTTTGTCGCGCCCTTCGCCAAGGTGAACCGATTTTTTCGGCCCGTCATTGGAGCCTGAAGAACCACTTTGCGGAACATTGCCACAATTCGCAGTTCTCTGTGAATCCCTTTCTTGCAAAAAGATTTCCTTCAGGCGTTGCGCGGCATTGGTCTCCTCCTCGCTTGAATCGCTTGAGGAAGCGGCATACGAGACCAAGGCCTCCGCCTGTTCATCATCATCCACCACATCTGCCCACACTCTGCTGAACCGATACGACAACCCACCACGAGGCTTCAGTTCCAGTGGCTTCGGCTTTTCCACCACTTCCGCCGGTTGCACTCGTCGTTGTGACCGAGAGCGTGGCACCTGTCGCACCTGTTTTTTGTCCAGCAAGGGCCTTCCCCTTCTCACAGGGTTTGATCTTGACCGATACTTTTTTGTTGGCGGATTCACCGGCGGCATTCCAACTCCCACCAACCGCAGCTTCTGTACGCACAGCGGAGACCTCTGCGCAAGCGTCCAACCATCACGGTACCTGACCTTATCAAAAAGCTCCCGATAGGAGCCTCTCGGCATGGTTTTTGCACCGGAGTCTTCAGCTTCACGCACCTGAGTGAGGGTTCGCACCGCCGCTCTTCCAGTTCCTTTGTTCCCAGAAGATTGTTGTACCCGTACAGATGCATCGGAAGGAACTGCTTTTTCCGGTCCTCCCGGACGATATCGGACATCACCAACCAATTGCAGAATTTTGCATGCGGTCACTTTGTTGATCCCTTTGTCAACCAAATCTTCCACAAAGATGAACTCTTGCAAGTCCGACACATTGGTCACACCAAGTGTAATCATCACCTCACTTACATGAGGGGTATACACCCACAGGTGTTCGTTGCGAGCCATCCAATTTTCAATTGGCTCCTCCGGATTTTGAAGCCGAGTACCAGTGGATTCAGCCACCGAATTCTTTTGTTCATCAGCTTCTGCTTCATCCAGAATACCTTTTTCACCTTCTTTTTGTGACACATTGGTCATTTGCAGCGCTTTTGGTGCCGAGGATGAGGAAGATTCAGCTCCCCCACTCGCAGGTGGCTGAAAAGTGCTTCTATCCGTAATCTCCCATCCTCTCTCTTTTTCAAACCGGACCTGATTGGCCACCTGTACCAAGTGTTTCAGGAGCGTCAGCCGCTCATCTGACATCTCGTCGTGGGAGTACTTGCAGAAATTTGACCCTTTCCGGCAACGTCCTCTGAGGTAATAATCGAAACAGCAATGGTGGAACCCTGCGTCCCTTAGTGCCTTCCTGGAAGCATTGTCCCAAGATTTGCCGGGCTCCCAAGTCCCTTCCAATGCTATGTCATCGTTGTGACGATACCTGCATGTAGTCCCATATTTACAACCACCTTGATTGTAATACAGACACAGACGACCTTTTGGCTCACCCGACGTAGGTTCACACTTTGATGCACCTTTGCCAAAATTGTACTTGGCCCGGAAGGCTAAATCCTCCCGCTCCTGCTGTGCCTCATCCACTGTACCTTCCTCTGTGGGAGGGTCACCGATGTTCCCATCCTCATCATCAGCTTCTTGGCTGTTCTTTGGATCAGTTGACCCTCCTCCTGGCCAACCCTCACCATAACGACGATGCTCATAGGAACACTCATCACCATTGCGACACCTTCCCCGATTGAAGAACTTGCACAGCTTGCTGTATCCAGGTGACAACACAGTCTTTGGAGTCATGTGAGCCTTTTTGTACTGGTCAGGGTCCATGTAGGCTTCCATTGGCTTGTTCTCCCTTTTGCTCATGGATTGCACTGCACCATCAAGCTCCTGCAAAAATAGCTTGGTGTCCAACCAAAGCACGTTCCAAAACTCATCTTCCCCTTGATTCAGCACCGTTGCCACCGCTTCACCCACAACTGGTCGAGTAAACCTCCTTTTTCTGCATGCCAGTTCGAAAAGCGCGTTGTGGTACTGTTTTCGGGAAAAAGTGGTTAACTTTCCCAAGCCTGTGCTTTTTGTACCATCAGGCTTCCAACCATCATTTTGCAAGATGCCATACGCGCGCCGAGCTTCCGCATTGAGGAATGCATGATCTGCAACACACTCCTGTAAATCTTCCATCGGGCGACCCAACAGCATCCCAGTAATTTTGCCAACATAGGCCTCATCTTCGTTTCCATTCTCCAGAAGAGCTTTGTAGATCTTTTCTCCATAAAGTTGCCTTTCCTCTCGTTCTTCTGAGGATAACTCTTGTACCACAAGCCCTTCATCGGATTGCTCTTCCTCCTGTTTCCAGTCCCATTGACCGTTGGAATCTTGGTACCATTGACCAGCATACCATGAATCCGTCCACCACGTACTCCAGCCGCTGGGTTTCCATTTCCGCAGCGTCGAGGAAGAGTCCTCCACGTCCTCTTCCAAAACCAGAAAGGTGTCCAAGATTATGGTACCATCATCTTCCACTCGTTTCACTGTTCCATTGACAGTATCACCAAATCTGAACTGACACGTATTGTTCCCTTCTGCAGGAATCAATACATTCAAATCACCAAGGTCCAAAAAGGCTCCATACCCATTGATGCAGCGCACTAGACCCATAATCTCATCTCCTTCTTGATAGCAATGGTTCCCAGGTGATTCCAAGGCTCCCGCTCGGGGCACTTTCTTTGCATGCTCTTCAGAAACCACCTCCGTATCATCGGCTCCTGGCGCACCATTTGTCTTCACCTTTGGGTCACACTGCTCGTCCTGCTCCACGAGTCCCACAGGCTCATCTTTTTTGTGCTCCTGGATTTCAGGACCTCCCTTTTTCTCCGCCAAAGGCTTTGCCTCATCTGCTGTAGTTCGCTCGGTGTCGACTTCCGGCGAACTTCCAGACGGCAACACTTCTCCCTTCATGGGAGTGGACCCATCATTGGAGTCCTTTGTCACACCTTCTGCAGCAGGCAAATTTTCTTCCACTGCAGGGCGATTGAGTTGATCATCCACGGCAGGCATACTTTCTTCCACCGCAGGCTCCTTTGGTTCCATGGTTTCCAAAGGAGAATTGCCACCATCGTTGACCACAGCTGCCTCATCGGCTCCGGTGTAGCCCTTGCTATTCCGTTCCTCGCGGCTAACTTCAGGTTGCACCAGTGCGTCCACCTGTGAACCTCCATCATCAGCTGCTGCGGAGACCTGCGCCCCATTGTTGCAGTCACCCGTGGAACGTAACACCATATGCACCTCAACCCGTGCTTCCTTCGCACTCCAGGTACTATCTGGCGCATCGACCCGCGCAACATTGGCGCTCCAGGCCTCATCTTTCAGATCTTCCGTGTCTCCAGCTATTCCAGAAGCTTCTTTTTCCCCTTGAATGGCAGGAATTTTGGCACCAACCGAAGAGACCTCCTCAGTCGCAACACACGACTTTTTCCCTCCGTCTTCCGAATCTCCAGGACCACCTTCCTGAACGACAGGTACCACATCCACCACTCGCTCTTCTGCAGCCGACACAGTTCCGATCTCCACATTGGGAATTTTTTCTTCTGGACCTACCGATTCCACCGCTGCCACACCCTCAGAAAGTGCTCCCATTCCTTCCCGATCCAGATGTTGAGCTCCAGCGATGTCTGCTCGGTTTCCAGGAATCTCCTCCTCATCAGGAGAACCCGAGGTCGGGGCGTCACCACCAGCCCTAGGACCGCTATCCCTGATAGTAGAGGAAAAATCTTTTTCACCTAAACTATTTACACTACCCTGGAATGCCCTCGTAGACTCAGTCTTCTCAGTCTTCGGAGTAGAGGATGAAGAACCCAGTGCCGCCTCCATTTCCAGCTCATTGCCCGAAGGAGACCCAGCCACCTCGTCACTCTTCATCTTTTCACCTACAACCGGCAATGTCCACTTGCTTTCCTGCGTATCCAGGCAGTAATAATATTGTCTCCCATCTTCATGGAGGTGCCATTCCCACATTGTGCCATCACACGCTCGGATCAGATGCTCATCTTTCCGAAAACCATCCCTTTCAGAGACCTGACGCATCTCGTCCTCTTCTTCTGACAACTGTCGCAACCTCTCAGCCTCCATCTGTAGGATCTCCTCCTCCCCCATGGCGTATTCAGCAGCAGGTGCAGCTTCAAAGCTGTCCGCACCCTTCTGTTCGTGACCGCTTCCACCACCTTGGGAACTCGAAGATGGATCCCTTTTGATCTTGTTCAGAGGCCACATGGCCGCTTGCAGCACTTCTCCAATCAGATCGGTCTGAGACCCTTGGTCTACCATTCGACCCGAAGTCGAAGTCGACGGCTGATACCCGTGTTTTTGCAGCACTCGTAAAACAGTCACCTCCATTTCACGATCTATACCACCAGTCGCGTCCCAGTTCCTTTTTTCACCAGGCTTTGGCGATACAGAGACAGCACGTCCTTCAGCTTCAGTATTGCTAACCATATCCACATTGGGATTCATACCCACATTGGGGCTTTCTGCAACCAAGGCTTCTTCCAGATGTTCTTCAGCGCCGGGAATCACTTCTTCCAACACCGATCTTCCACCCAGAGACTCAGCTGCACCATTTCCAGCTCCACCATTCTGTCCACCATCCGAGGCAGGTTGGAGCCATCGCTTCGGAGAAGGCATTGCTTCTTGATCCCAAAGATCTTAAGACAACACTCAACCGCAGGGAACCTAATTTGGGCTCATAACCTACGGGGGCAACCGAAGGGGAAAGGGGAAAGAAACCAACCCTTAACAGTTGCCTATATGGATTTCCCAGATCGAACCAGTAAGAGAAGAATCCCACCCTAGAGGGAAAGGCTAAGGGAGAAGGGTCGGGACTACTACCTCCCACAAGACCCAACACCCAACACACGGACACAACCTTTTCAACGAAAAGCGGACGGCTCGGGGCCATCTTGAGCCAAATATCCGGGTTCATTGACCCATCCAACCCTCAACACTAACTCCTTTCTACAATACCAATTGCAGCTCCGCACCCTAAACCCTAAACCCTAAAAAGGGGGTGCCCTGAATCACAGTTATGGTTTCTGGGCGACCAAGGTGAGGAGAGCGGATGCGTGAGACTTGGCTCTGTGGGGTTTTAGGGTTCAGGGGCTTCTAGGATGCCCAGTAGTGCCCTTGTTCCCTTTTTGGAGGGTTTAGGTTCCCTTATAAGCCCCTTTCAACAAAAAAGGGCACCCTTTTTGAGCCTAGGTTACTGGGCAGCCTAGGTTACTGGGCAGCCGAGGTTTCAGGGTTTAGGGTTGTTGGTATTTCGGGTTTAGGGTCTTTAGGGTTTCAGGTTTACTTGGCTCTGTGGGGTTTTGGGGTTCAGGGGTTTCAAGGGTTTAGGGTTGTTAGTATTTCGAGTTTAGGGTGTTTAGGGTTGTTAGTATTTCGGGTTTAGGGTGTTTAGGGTTTCAGGTTTACCTGGCTCTGTGGGGTTTTGGGGGTTTACTCGGTAGGCCCTTGGGACATGTCATATTTTGCTTTATTGGGTTTAACAGGATCATATCAAGGAATATTTTCAGCGGGTTTTACGGGTCATCCTAGCTTAGTATTTCGGGGACCCAGGATAGGAGAGTGGCAAGCCGTCATCACGCAAAGCGGTCGTCAACCCAACCACAGAAATGCATAAGGTACTGGGACCGTAGGAGCAACCCTAGGGTTTAGGGTTTAGGGTTTAGGGTTTAGGGTTTAGGTTATACCAGATATCAGCCTCTTTAAGTTGGGGCAAATGTCAGGCAAGCAAATTGGCGTCGGAAGTCACGTAGGGAATCGCGTAAATGTTCACGTAAATGAATTGGCTCCTGTAAGCAATCACGTAAAGATTCACGTAAATTTTCTATCACACAAAACTTTGTGATTGCTTACAGGAGCCAATTGATACAAAATCGCTTGGTTTTTAAGCCTTAGGCCCGGAGTGGGGGGTGGGGGGGGGAGGGGTGGTGCTGCAATTTAGGAGTTTAATGGCCGCTCTGGGGCGCCCATTAAACACAGGGTTGAGGGTTGAGGGTTTAATGACAATCGCCTGGCGGTGGTCATTAAACAAAAGGGTTTGGGGTTTAGGCGTTTCATGGCCATCGCCTGGCGGTGGTTATTAAACAAAAGGGTTTAGGGTTTAGGCGTTTAATGGCCATCGCCTGGCAGTGGCCATTAAACAGGGTGTCAGGGCTCTTAGACAACCTTGGGTTTAGATCTCGGGTTTGGGGCTCGGGTTTAGGGTTTAATGGCCATCGCCTGGCGGTGGTCATTAACAAGGTTGGAGGGCCTGCGCTTCGGGGCTGGGGTTTAGGGTTTCTAGGTGTTTTGGGGTTTAGGCTTCTAGGATCGCCTGACGGTGGTCATTAAACAGTGTCAGGGCTCTTAGCCAACCTTGGGTTTAGGTCTCGGGTTTAGGAATTTTGGGCTAAGCGGCTTAGGTTTAAGCACTGTTGCTCCATGTCGGCCGCGGTGCGGCTGCTTAGGCTTTAGGGGTTAGGTCCTCCAAGCCTGAACCCTTAAACCCCCTAAACCCACCTTAAAAGGGAAAGGGTTTAGGGTTTAATGACCATCGCCTGGTGGTGGTCATTAAAAAGGTTGGTTGGAGGGCTTGCGCTTCGGGGCTGGGTTTCAGGGTTTACGTCGTTTAGGGTTTAGGGTTTATGCAGGTGTGTTGCTCTAGGCTGGTGAAACTTGGCTGCGGAGCCACTTTTCGTGTATCTTGAAGAGTACAAAAAGGGTTGCCCCATCGCCTGGCGGTGGCCATTAAACAGGGTGTCAGGGCTCTTAGACAACCTTGGGTTTAGATCTCGGGTTTGGGGCTCGGGTTTAGGGTTTAATGGCCATCGCCTGGCGGTGGTCATTAACAAGGTTGGAGGGCCTACGCTTCGGGGCTGGGGTTTAGGGTTTCTAGGTGTTTTGGGGTTTAGGCTTCTAGGATTGCCTGACGGTGGTCATTAAACAGTGTCAGGGCTCTTAGCCAACCTTGGATTTAGGTCTCGGGTTTAGGAATTTTGGGCTCAGCGGCTTAGGTTTAAGCACTGTTGCTCCATGTCGGCCGCGGTGCGGCTGCTTAGGCTTTAGGGGTTAGGTCCTCCAACCCTGAACCCTTAAACCCCCTAAACCCACCTTAAAAGGGAAAGGGTTTAGGGTTTAATGACCATCGCCTGGCGGTGGTCATTAAAAAGGTTGGTTGGAGGGCTTGCGCTTCGGGGCTGGGTTTCAGGGTTTACGTCGTTTAGGGTTTAGGGTTTATGCAGGTGTGTTGCTCTAGGCTGGTGAAACTTGGCTGCGGAGCCACTTTTCGTGTACAAAAAGGGTTGCCCCAAAACCGTTTAAAACCGTTTTGGAGCGCCCCAGTGTGCCGGCAAAACCGTTTTAAAACCGTTTTTAATAGTTTTGAATAGTTTTGGATTTTTGACCCCATTTACGGTGCCCCAAAACCGTTTAAAGCCGTTTTGCAGCCACCCAAAAAAGCACCATATAGCAACTGCAATGTAACCATATGAATGCTTTACAACATCGTGATCATCGTGGCATAAATGGAAGTATGTGGTTATTCCAGATGAAACAGGAGGTGGTCTATGAAGAAACAATTTTACTTTCCTCTGAAAGTCGAGACTTTGGTTCTTCGACACAACGAGTTCTGAAACTACTTTTCTCTAATCAACAAATTCCATGGGTGCTACGTTTTACCCATAGTCTAAGAATCTTTTGGCCCGCGAAAGTGCGCCAAAGAATGCTGGCGGCCTTCGAAACGAAGGGATGCTCTACGGCGTTATTGAGCCAAAGGGCAACAGAAACCTTTGCGCCAGGCATGCGAAAAGCTGGAATCTCCAGCTCCAGGCGCGCTTTTGGCCCGCGAAAGTGCGCCAGGGGATGCTGGCGGCCTTCGAAACGAACGGATGCTCTACAGTGTTATAGAGCCAAAGGGCAACAGAAACCTGTGTGCCAGGCATGCAAAAAGCTGGAATCTCCAGCTCCAGGCGCGCTTTTGGCCCGCGAAAGTGCGCCAGGGGATGCTGGCGGCCTTCGAAACGAAGGGACGCTGTGTGGTGGCTCTACCTACACATAGAGCCAAAAGGCCACAGAAACCTCTGTGCCAGGCGTACGAAAAGCTGGAATCTCCAGCTCCAGGCGCGCTTTTGGCCCGCGAAAGTGTGCCAGGGGATGCCGGCGGCCTTCGAGACGAAGGGGTGCTCTACGGTGTTGTAGAGCCGAAGGGCAACAGAAACCTTTGTGCCAGGCCTGGGCCTGCAAACCCTGCGCTTCTTTTCGACTTGACCCTAACGATTTACGTGACTTCCGACGTCATTCACTACATAGGTTCCGACGTAATGCCCTACATACTTTTACATATCCTCAGTTAAAGAGGCTGATATCTGGTATAAGGTTTAGGGTTTAGGGTATTCGTGCCAGAGAGGTTGAACCAGGGCGCCTGTTGCCACACGAAATGCGACAACCCGCACAAGTGGGCTGGGTTCACACTCACCTACTCGAACTGCCAGGTCATCGAGGCTTAGCAGCCCAGTGGTGCCCTTTTTCCTTTTTGTTTGTATGTTTTTTTTTTTGGGGGGGGGGTTCAAGGTTCCCTTTTAAAGTAACCATTTCAAAAAAGGGGCCCTAAACCCTAAACCCTAAACCCTAAACCCTAAACCCTAAACCCTAAACCCTAAACCCTAAACCCTAAACCCTTGTCCTTAATCTAACATGGCTACTGGGCTACCAAGGAGGGCAAGTACGAGATTGACGGAAAGACGATGGCCACGGAGGACCTCATCTTCAACGGCTTTGACCTTCCCGACAGCAGTTATGTCTGCCGGGAGGCCGGGTTTCCAAGCTTTGTGAGGGCTTTGGGGTTTAGGGTTTAGGGTTTCGGGTTTAGGGTTTAGGGTTTAGGGTTCGACAATAGGCCAGAGAATTCTACAGTGCTTCGTTCGCCGCCCAAGAAGTACTGCAGAAGTGATGCGTTTGAAGAGCGACTTCAGTGCTGGTTGGGGGGGTTTAGGGTTTAGGGTTTAGGGTTAGGGTTCAGGGTTTAGGGTTCTCATGTGCAGCTCTTTCACCTCGGCTTTTGCCCTGACCCTAAGCTCCGAATGGGGGGGGGGGGGAAACAAACATCCTCAGGTCTGCGATATTGAAGGGTACAATCATCGCCATTCAGGAGTGACGGTGTTCCGCAGTGGTGGCGACAAGAGCTCCCAGCCCGTTTGTGCCTTCATCCATCTCAGGTAGTCTCTGTGGTTCAGCTGTACGGTGTGACGCATGCGCGAGGCGTGAAGGCGTCGTGAAGAAAACTGCGCTTGCTGGGGAGGATAGGCATGAACAGCGAAACATGTGTGCGTGTCATATGTATATGTATACAGAGTATCAGTGATCTGTATACGTATATAGATATGTATATGTACAACTACATACTCAATCCAAACGAACATATATTCAGTGTACATACGGTACATGTCTTAGTATTGTCCACATTCACATGTGTATATGTATGTATATATGTATCGAAAGATTGATCTTGGGTCTAGGGTTGCTCATGGCTGTCATGTAGGGTTTGGGTTTCAGGTGCTGAGTATGAAGCCTGTAAAGCTCTTGGGGTATTGCAACCCCTCTTTACACCCAAAGGTTAGGGTTTACTTTTATGGTTTGGGGTCATCTAGAAGTCCTCTTTGACTACAAAGGTTCGTCTCATTTCCCCAGTTTGTTCAGCCCCCTGGGAGTTCTGAGGGTAGTTTCATGGGCCCTTGATCTAGGGTTTAGGGTTTAGGGTTTAGGGTTTAGGGTTTAGGGTTTAGGGTTTAGGGTTTAGGGTTTAGGGTTTAGGGTTTAGGGTTTAGGGCGCCTCTTGTCTCTGCTTGGGGGGGTTGTTTGAACTTTCGGGAGAGTCATGGTTGAGAAGTGGAGTTTGGGGTTTGGGGGCTGAAGCCTCCGGATCAAGAAAGAGGGTAGCAGGTCGGAGGAGGCTTGGGGGCGGGGGGGCGGGGGGGGGGGGGGGGGGGGGGGGGGGGGGGGGGGGGGGAAGTTCAGAGTTTTGGGTTCAGACTTTACCACGGCATTGGGTTTGAATGGCTGCGTGGCGAGCCGCACAGCGGGATCATATGTCTAATTTAGGCCAGAAACCACAACTGCTCCTGGTCAGTGCCCTCACCTTTCGGGATATGCTTCTCACGAAGTTTGGGGAGGGGAGTGTGAGGGTGCATACTTTTGGGCAAAGTACAGCGCTTTACTTGGGCGAATATGGATGCCGTTGATACCCCGACCTAACCCTAAACCCTAAACTCTAATTATAGAACCCTATAGAACCCTATAGAACCCTATAGAACCCTAAACCCTAAAGCCTAAGTCCTAAACCCTAAACCCTAAACCCCAACTAATTAGCCTCGAATCCTGTGAGGACCGGCGAATGACGGCGCAAGAGCCATGGGCCAGCAAAAAAGCGACCCTCCCCTCACCCTCCCCCGAAGGGTTTGGGGTTTAGGGTTTAGGGTTTATTGTTTAGGGTAAAGGGTACTTTGTAACCCAATTGTAACTGCACTTATAACCTACTCATAGCCCTATTTTAGGGGCATTTAAGGGGCTGATACGTGGGTTATAACTACACTTACAATGGCTTGCGAAGTACCTGAACCTCCAAGTAAACTCAAACCCTGTCATCCTGTGGTGTTCCCCCTTATACTAGCAGCCCTTAATAGGGATTATAGTAGGGGGTACTAGAATCCCTATTAAGGACTGTTAGTATAAGGGGGAACATCCCAACCCTAATCCCTTAGAGTGAAACCTAACTCCCAGGGCCCTAGAGTAATCCCGTACCTGCACGTGCAGATGTGACCAAATCTTAGGTACATCCAACTGCGGTAACGGAGAATGTAGGGGTTGCTCGTGAGCTTGTTACTATTTGCTTAAGACCCCCCCATCAAACTCTTCATGTTAACTGCATTATAGGCACGATTATCTATGTTTTTTCGGGGTTCTTAGGCAAACAGTAGCTTAACGCCCGAACGCCCGAAACACTAAGGCTTAAATCCAACCTCTGCCAAGGCTGGCCCTCTCCCTCAAGGCAATACCCAGCCATTGAGGGTTTAGGGTTTAGGGTTTAGGGTTTAGGGTTTAGGGGCACTCGCTCTAGTATCTAGGACCCTCGCCCAGCAATCTCGAAGTTTTCGTGCACCGGTAGGGCGGGTAGGGGTTCAGGGTTGAGGGGAATCGGATCATATTTAGGAACATGTTTCAGCGGGTTTAAGTTTGCGGGCAGACCCTAAACCCTAACCCTAAACCCTAAACCCTAAACCCTAAACCCTAAACCCTTCAAATCGGGCAAACAATTCCCCAAAAAGACCCTAAAAGCCCTAAAGACCCTAAAAAACCCTGAGCCCACCAACACCCAGCAAAACCCTCAAAGCCCTCAATCTTAAGCCCACCTAAACCCACCTAAACCCACCTCCAGGAGGTTCGCTCAGCACGCCAGCCGAAGCTTTGTACGATTTGCCACTTCGAAGCCGACAGGCAACTGGGCTTTAGCGTTGAGGGGTTTAAGGGTTAAGGGTTTAAGGGTTTAGGGGTTTAGGGTTTAGGGCTAGGGTTTAGGGATGTTCCCCGACTGTTAGTAAAAGGGGGAACATCCAAACTTATAGGCCAGCTTGGGGCTTGAGCCTTGGGTTGAAGGTTGAGGGTTGAGGTAGGGTTTTGGGTTTTGGAGTTTAGGGTTTAGGGTTTTAGGGTTTAGCACAAGCCTTCCGGAATTGGCTTCAAAGTTCTTATGCCAATATAAGCCTCTATGACCCAATAGGGTCCCCCAACGTCACACCCGGCTAGGGTTTAGGGCCTTAGGGTTTAGGGCCTTAGGGTTTAGGGCCTTAGGGTTTAGGGTTTAGGGTTTAGGGTTTAGGGTTAGGGTTTAGGGCCTTAGGGTTTGGGGCCTTAGGGTTTAGGGCCTTAGGGTTTAGGGTCGATGGTTAGGATTGCCGTGCTGAGGCTTCAGGTGTTTGCGCGGTAATTCACATGTGTGCGCGTGTTCGGGGTCTTGAGGGGCTTGGGTATGAGGACCGAAGGGACTTCGCCTTGAGGAATTTTGGTCCCTCAAACCCGAAACCCTAAACCCTAAATCCTAAACCCTAAACCCCCATACCTTCTTTTAAGGGTTCTGAAGTACTGGACCTTGGACTGTATAGAGTATCTTAGAAGAGTTCCCCAATGGAGTGCTGACATTAAGGGACCGTGGTAGCTACTGGAATAAGGTTTACCTAAACTCTAAGCCCTAAACCCGGAACCCTAAACCTAAACCTAAACCCTGAACCCTGAACCCTGAACCCTGAACCCTAAACCCTAAACCCTAAACCTTAAACCCTAAACCCTAAACCCTAAACCCTAAACCCCAACACTTTTGCCCCTCCTGCCGGGACAATCGAACCTTGGCACTCTTCATTGCCACTTGGCCACTTAACTTGGCCAGGTGGGCCACAAGAGAGGGCCTTAGATTCCTTCTTGGAGGTTCAGGGTTTAGGGTTTAGGGTTTCAGGTAGTGATAGCTAGGGCTATAGTGAGGGTAACTATAGTTTGAATTACCCGTGAACCGCCAAGTACCTTAAACCCTAAATCTGTTTTTTGTTGTTTTTTTCGGAGGGCAGGTATAGAAGCAAAAGAACTCAAGCTTTGTTTAACTGCCAGCTGACTGGGGGGGGGGGGTGGTGGGGCTTCTGGAGTTTACCTTCATTGTAGTGCACTGCACGCTTAGGGTTTAGGGTTCCGTGGCAAATCTCAACACCCTTGAGCCCTACAACCTCAAAAGCCTAAACCGCTAAAACCCTACACCCCAAACACCAAACCCCCTAAGCCCTAAAACCCTAAACCCTAAAATCATAAACCCTAAACCCCACAAACCCTAAACCCTAGAAACCCTAATCCCTAACCACCCCCCCCCCCCCCCCCCCCCCCCCCCCAAAAAAAAGCACAAAAAAAGAGTCTAAACCCTTTGGGAATGTGGGCTCATGCAGATCCCAAGCTGTTTCATAACATTCGTTCAACACCCTAGTAGGCCCTGGACCCTATCAGACCCAACCCTTTACCGTTTAGGGTTTAGAGTCTAGGCCTAAACCCTAAATTCTAAACCCTAAACCCTAAACCCTAGACCCTAAACCCTAAACCCTAAACCGCGGTTCCGGGCCCTGAACCTTAAGCCCGAAACCCTCACCCGCCCTGTCAGGCCGGAAGTGTCTGCGCTGTGCGGGCACTTTGCCTGTAAGGCCGCGGGAGAGCGATTAGGGTTTGGGGTTTTTGGGTTTAGGGTTGAGCTTTTCAGTGCTGAGAGCTTGGTTGGGGATTTGTTGTCCTTGCGAAGCCCGCATCACTGCAGCTTGGGTAGCTGTGCCATGAGGGCCTGGACCCAGTGCAAAGCTTCATTTAGGGTTTAGGGTTTAGGGAGTAGGGTTTAGGGTTTATGAAGCAAAAAACAAGTCCCAAACCCCTGCCGGCATATATTCCAGCCTTTTGTTTGGATGCGTGCTTGCTTTCGCACATGCAAGAAGTACGCTCACAACATGACGTACATGTGGACCTTCACATTGGACGTATACGCATCTTTTCATACTTCCACCGACTCTCATTCACAGGTACAATAGCATAGTTTCTGAGTACCAAAGTATCTTAAAATACTAACATAGAATATTTTTTAACAATCCCATAATCACCATAAGAATATAGTATTAGTAATGTAGTAGCATAAGATCATAGCAAAGTGGCAGTACAAGAGTATACAGATGCATGCAGCTGGAAGGATGCTTGCATATGTGAAACGACCCCCTCACCGGGCGCCTGAACCCCCTAAACTCTAAACCTCTAACCCCAAACCCTAAACCGCCAAACCCTAGCCCTACACCCCCCAAAAGTCCCTGACCCCTAAACCCTAAACCCCAACCCTGAAGCCCTGTGCCCTAGGCCTGCTGGGGGAAGTGGTTGACAGAGAAGCTCGAATGCCCTGTCTGCAGATGCAAGGCTCTCCTGGGATTGGTTATCATCATATTTTCATGGGATTATCTTGTTATGTCAATATGTTACTGTATAATTATCTTTTGTATATCACCCTCTTAGTACATATTCTTATTATTTCATTGTATGAGCGCTTGCCAAAATCATGTTTCTTGAAGCCAGTACTATGGTGGACACGAGTTGTTGCGAACATCGGTAAACCATGGAAAGCGAGATGGGCCCCACCTAAAGCGATAACCGTAGTTTGCACATTTCAACCTGTTTCGCTTGATGGGGTTCCGCAGTCCCATGGTGTGTAACGCGATATGGGCCCCACGTAAAGCGATAACATGGTATCCCGCGACCTCGCACCGTGTAAAGTAATTTTGTCCGTCGCTGATATGGGGTTTCCGAAATTAGGGGTACCTTTTCGGGGTCCGTATTGTAGGGAAATCTTGCCATTTGGGGATCTATATTGGGGGTCCGGATTTTCGTAAACCCCACATCATGTAATTTCAATATATTACAATACTAAATTGTTGTATATTACTATATCTTTCTGCCATTCATTAGAGTTGGGGGTTTTAGGTTTTGGGACTCAGCGTTTTTGGGCCCAGGATGCAACTGGGATTCGACAGCCCCCAGCCGTGTCCGAGTTTAGGGTTGACTACCAAGTTCTGTAAAAACATACAAGAAGCTCTCTTGGGGTATTTCTCTAGATCAGGGTCCCCTTTCGGGTCCTTTTTTCAAGGGTGGCGCACTAAAGGGGACCCACAAGGGGACCATAATCTGGAGAACTACCCCTCTAGAAGCCCTACTACTACCTTACAGAGCTTAGGGCTAGCCGTAGGTTTCAGGATTCGAGGTTGTTTTCGGGCTTGCTAGTTTACAATGCCGACGCAGGACTTGCACACAAAAGGCTTGCGAATTGGCTTAGGGTTTATGACTTAGCAGTAAGGGTTTAGGGTATCTCGGACGAATTACCTTTGGGCGTTTGAGGTTTTTCGGCCCTCAGGCAGCAGAGTAGCACAGCACAGTGAAGAGTAGTGCTCTTGCTCTTGTTTTTTGAAGGGACCAGAGGAGGGACCCTTATAAGGGACCTGAAGGGGTTACTTGGGGGTTAATGTAGGGGCCCAAGTCCCAAGACGAAGTCCCAAATTCAAGTACCCAGTCCTTCATGCCCGTAGCCACAAACTCCCGAGGGCGCATCGTACTTCTCATACCCTAAACCCTAAACCCTAGAACCCTAAAACCCTAAAACCCTAAACCCTAAACCCCAAACCCCAAACCCGAAGCCCTAAAACCTTAACCTTGGTATAAGGTTAGGGTTGAGGCTTCGGCACAGCTTTCGCCCGTTGGTGAATACAGGAGCCGAATGCAATACCCAGTATCCTTATCTTATCCCGTCAATATCCCTGGATGCCCAACCTTAAAACCCTGAGCACACACCCCACATCCCAAACCCTAAACCCTAAACCCTAAACCCTAAACCCTTAATAAGCCCAGGCAACCCCGGAAACATCAAGCCTAGGGGTAGTTTCATGGGCCCTTTATATACTCTGGTCCCTTACCCTCTTTAAAGGGGTTCCGATGTATGGGCCCTCGGGTTGTAGAGGGTATATAAGGTTCTTTATTTCGGGGTCCCCTTTTAAGGGCCCTTACAAAGCGACTCTGAAACTACCCTCCGATAGCCCTAAACCCCAAAACCCTGAACCCTAAACCCTAAACCCTAAACCCTAACCCGTAACCCCTAACCCCTAGCCCCTAACCCGTAACCCTTAACCCCCAACCCCCAACCCCCAACCCCCAACCCCCAACCCCCAACCCCCAACCCCCAACCCCCAACCCCCAACCCCCAACCCCTAACCCCTAACCCCTAACCCCTAACCCCTAACGCCTAACCCCTAACCCCTGACCTCTGACCCCTAAGATCAAGCAAAACGGCCAGGTGAGAACCCAGAATTTGGTCACGCTGAAGGGGTGGGACAGCTGAAGTTAAGGGGTATCGGGTTTAGGGTTCAGGATTTAGGGTTTAGGGTTTGGGGTTTGGGGTTTAGGGGGTTAGGGTATAAGGAGGGACCCCGAGAAGGGACCCTCAGTTTTATTCCCTAAATGTACCTTGAACCCCCAAGGAAATACACCGAAATTTCCTTATATACCTGTGTATATACTTCAGTAGCTACTAAATAACCCCTCAGGTTCCTTATAAGGGTCCCTCCTTTAGTCCCTTGAGAAAGACAAGAGATTCTGCGGGCGACAAAAACTCTCCTGGGACGACCTCTGGTAGTAGGCCCAAAGCAAATGCTTCTACACATGTTCTCCCTTCTTGGGGTTAAAGCGGATCATACTCAGGGATTCCCCCTAGACCCAAAACGTAAACCCTAACCGGTCTAGGAACTCCGGTTTGGGGTTTAGGCTCCTCAGTACTCCTCAGCCCTAACCCCCAAAGCCCTTAGTTAGGGATCTCAGGGTAGGGCCCAGACCTCTACCCGTCAGAGGGTATGTTACGTATGTGTGTATATATATACATACATATATCTAGGACCCGGAGCAGGCCCTGATTTCCTCTTTTTAGGGTTGGGGTTCCCTAAAAACCCCCTCAAAACCAAGAAGGGTACCGTTTTATTCCTAGCTTACTCCTGGGTCTAGTGTCGGAGATTTTCTTTGGGCTCAAGATTCTCGAGCTTACTTGGAGGCTCACGGGGAGTCTTCGGGTTCTTATAACCCTACTTAGAACTGCTCATGGACTTTCATGTGGCCCTAAACCCTAAACCCTAAACCCTAAACCCTACACCCCAACTGTAGGATTTAGGATCCTGGGGTTTAGGATTCCAAGGCATCAGGAGGGGGCCCATCCCGGGTGGGTAGCTCGACCTTCTCCACCCTGTCGTGCCCTCAACGAGCCCTGCAGGAAGCCTTCAAACACGTGGGGTTTAGGGCTTTAGGGTTTTTGGGGTTTTAGGGTGTTAGGTTTTCAGGGTTTTAGGGTTTTGGGGTTTTGGGGTTTTAGGGTTTTAGGGTCCCTAAAATACCTGCCAGCCCGAAACAATCTAAAACCCGAATTTCCCGGAAGCCTTAAAGCCCTTAAGCCCCTCAAACTCCTAAATCAAATTCCTTAACCCCTAAAACCCCTAAACTCCTAAAACCCCTAAATCCCCGCAATCCGTGAAGCCCCCCAAACCCCCCGAACGCCCCCACGGTAAGCCCCCTAAGAATTTAGGGTTTAGGGTTTAGGGTCAAGCCCCTCAAGCCCCCTAAACCCTAGGCCCTACTTGGAGGTTCATGGGTAGCTTTAAGTTGCAGGGTTTCAAGTTCCCGAATTTTGGTTATGAGCCAATCATGCTTCTGTTTACTCTGCTTATAGCCCACTTATATCTATCCATGAACCTCCACCGAAAGCTCCTAAGCCCCCAAGAACCAATCAAGCCCCTCAAGCCCTGACCCCAAAAACCCCGCATTGTGTGCCGCACGACCGGTTCAGCGTAGGGTTGTAGGTTGAGTTTTGAGGGCTCCAAAAGCATTCTAACAAAGACACCCCCCCTACTTTTGGGGTTTGAAGTTTATAGGGTTCAGGGCTCAGGGTTTAGGGTTCAGGGTTTAGGGTTTAGGGTTTAGGGTTCAGGGGTATGGATGTAGTACTCTGATGTGTAAACTTTCGACCTGCAGTCTTTTTGGTGCCATCGGAGTCTTCGGGATCAGGGTGCCAGGATGTAGGGCCTGAAGCCCTAGAGCTCTCAGAAAAGGGTCGTTTAGGGTTTAGGGGTTAGAGTTTAGGGTTTAGGTTTTAGGGTAGTTATTGTTTAGGCTTTAGGGTTTAGGGTTGGAATCTGTCTGTCAGAGCCGTGGCCCCTCGCCTTTCGGGCTCGGAATACCATGGACACGGATGCCGCGCCTTGGATCGTCTCAGAGGGCCTCGGGGCATCCCGCAACGACTTACTTGGAGGTTCTTGGGTTTAGGGTTTAGGGTTTAGGGTTTAGGGTTTAGGGTTTAGGGTTTAGGGTTTAGGGTAGGGTTACAAGTGGCCTAAGTAGGTTATCAGGATAGTTTGAGGAGGCTTGCAGGGTTTAGGGCCACAAGTTCAGGTTAAGGGGTTAGCATTTCAGGATCGAGAGCTTCGCCTTTGTTCCCTGGAATACATGTGCAAGTGGTAGATTGCCTAATTTGATTCCTTCTTGAGTACCTGACAGCCATATGGGCTCTTGCAGCCCCAGAAGTTCAAAAAAGCGACCATGTATTCGGAAAGCCGACATGCATGCTTGCATTTCCCCCCTTCTTGTGGAGGCTCTATAGTATCTATAGGTTGCTGGCAGAAAAAATACTGGCCAACGTGGGGCCCATTTTGAGGGCCCTCAACCCTCAGCTCTCCAAGCCTCAAGTCTCCAAAACCCAGAACCCCGAACCCTAAACCCTAAACCTTAAACCCTAAACCCCAAACCCCAAACCCTAAACCCTAAACCCCAAACCCTAAACCCCAAACCCCAAACCCCAAGCCGCACCAAACCCTGAACCCCAAACCCCAAACCCTAAACCTTCAACCCTCAACCCTCACCGCGAGCTGAGGAACGTGGGGGTGGCAACGGGATGCCGGCCACTGAGTGCTTCGATTCCTTTGCCCTTCCAGGACTTGGGGGCTTTAGGGTTTAGGGTTTAGGGTTTAGGGTTTAGGGTTTAGGGTTTAGGGTTTAGGGTTTAGGCACTAGGCACTAGGTCTTGAGGGTTTTTAGGGTTCAGGGCTTAGGTTTTGTAGGCCTGAAGGGATGCTTGTAGCCTTAGTCTGGTTGTAGGGTGTTGCAGGGTGTGGAGGGTTCGTGCATATAAGTCGGGTCTTTCTCAAACTATGTGTCAACGCAAAGGCGTTCCCGTGTCCAGGGTACGAGGGTCGATGTCACCGCACGGCGCGCCGGCAGCGGACCAAGTCCGCAACTTGGACAAAAGTCGCGCGCTCGCCCGGGCGCGGCGTGGCCGCGCTGGCCGTCCTCGAAGCTAGGGGTTTAGGGTTTACAGTAGGGTTTAGGGTCTAGGGTTTAGGGTGTAGGGTGTAGGGTCTAGGGTTTAGAGCGAAATCCGAAGCTGGCGTTGCTTCCGGACCTCCTGACTTGTCTCATCCTTGCTTCCACCCTCCTTCCGCCTGTCAGCTTGCAAGTCATTGCGAGTCACAGCCGACCGAGTTTACATCTGGAGTGCTCTGCCCTGTCCCGGTCTATGCTGAGTGTTGTAATCCTCTTGAGGTCCCGGCACAGAGCTACTCATTTTAAAGGTAGGGTCTTTTTGGGTGGTGGCCGGGGGGGAGGGGGGGGAGGGGGGGAGGCACTTTAGGCCCAAAGCCGTGCCAAGCCCTAGCCAGAACCGAACAGGGCGGCACTTAGCGAGGGTTTTACCAAAGCCATCACGCGGTTTTCTACAAGCAAGAGCCACCAGGGCCCTTGTACTTGCAGCTCGGATGGGTTTAGGGTTTAATGTTTAGGGTTTAGGGTTTAGGGTTTAGGGTTTTCTGGTTGCAACCAGTTGTAGTTCTAGCTGCCCACTTCTGACCCCGGTGTGAACTGCTCCTGAACTTCCGACAAAGAAGGTGTGCAGGCGTTAAACGGCCTCGGCTTGAGGGGGTGTATGTAGAATAGAGTGTAGGGGGCTTAGGGTTATCAACCACCCTAAATCCGAAACAATAACCCTAAACCCGAAACCCTAAACCCTAAACCCTAAACCTGTCCCGACTGCAGGTTCGGTTTTGCCAGGCTGCTAAGCGACCTGCCGCTGGTCTCTAAGGCCTGCTCATGTCGGGCACAGGAATAGGGTTTAGGGTTTAGGGTTTAGGGTTTAGGGTTTAGGGTTTAGGGTTTAGGGTTTAGGGTTTAGGGTTTAGGGTTTAGTAAGTTCAGGGTTGAGGGTTTAGGGTCTAGGGGTTTAGGGGTTTAGGGGTTTAGGGTTTAGGGTTCAGGGTTTAGGGGCATGGGGGTTACGTAGGGGAATCAGCTCCAGGTCCCCTAGATGAGGGTTTTGGGGTTCTGGGCCTCACCCTAAACCCTAAATCCTAAACCCTAAACCCTATACCCTAAACCCTAAACCCCCAAGCCCGGAGCCGGTCTAGCATGTTTTTAGGTGTTTGGGGCTGGTAGGGTTTAGGGCTCTTTGGGTTTAGGGCCTTTAGGGTGTAGGGCTTAGTCAGGGCTCTTAGGGTATTTAGGGTTTAGGGCTCGTGGGTTTTTTGTAAAGTTTTAGGTTTTTTAGGGTTTCTAAGGTTTAGGGTTTAGGGTTTAGGGTTTAGGGTTTAGGGTTTAGGGTTTAGGGTTTAGGGTTTAGGGTTTAGGGTTTAGGCTTTTTGGGCTTTTGGGGTTTGGAAGGCTTGGGGGTCTCGGCTCCAGGACCTTGGACTGCCTACTCTCCCTTGCGGTTTAGGGTTTAGGGTTTAGGGTTATAGGGTTTAAGGTTTAGGGTTTAGGGTTTAGGGTTTAGGGTTTAGTAAGTTTAGGGTTTAGGGTTTAGGGTTTAGGGTTTAGGGTTTAGGGTTTAGGGGGCAAGGGGGCAAGGGGCAAGGGAGGGTTTAGGGTCTAGGGTTTAGGGTTCAGAAGGCTTGGGTTTGGGCTGCCTACTCCCCCTCTCTTTTCGGAGAATGTTTGCCAACGCGGCCCTTCCTTAATTACTCAAGCCCCGAGCCGAACTCATCAGGCAGAGGTATAGTGGATGGCAGGAAAAGCACAGCATGATGTAGTATACTGGAGTACACTATAGTATCACGGATAGAGTCTTCGTCGTATACTATGGTATACTACATACTCGTAACTGCATGGTACAGAAGGACCAAGGGAAGGACTGAACGTGCATGTGGCACACTCTAGCACGCCTTCTGCCATGTTGCGAGTTTGGAGCACATCGGGACGGGAGCTTGTGGCTCAGGAGAAGCCGGCGGACGGGATGGCCCTGATGCTCCTCTTGCGTGAGATGTACGGCTTCCCACTCTGCATGCAGAAGCTCCTGCATGACCAGATACTCTTGGAGCCGGAGACCAAGCTGGAAGTGCCCATGGACGTGCAGCTCGTGCTAGAACCACCTCCTTTCACGCATATACCCCTGGCCGCAGCCGAGCTCCTGTTGGCAGCCTCCGAGGGCAATGCTCGAGTGACTCGCTTTCTCTTGGAAACAAATGTTGGAAAGCGTGTGCTGAACGTCCCAGGTGACCACACGACCATTCACCAAGCATCTGAGCGGGGCGACGTTGAGACTGCGCGCTTGCTTCTGCTGCGTGGCGCCCACAGGAAGCCTGGCGACAGGCTGGACCGGACGGCCCTTCATCGGGCAGCTGAACAAGGCCATGTTGAGCTTGTGCGGCTGCTCTTGGAATTTGGTGCCAACAGGTATGCGCGAGACGGACGGGGCGAGACAGCCCTTCATCGGGCAGCTGACAGAGGCCATGTTGAGACCGTGCGCTTGTTGCTGGAATCCAGTGCTGACATGGACGCCCAAGACTTCGTGGGCACGACGGCCCTTCATCGCGCTTCTGGAAACGGACACCTTGCAATTGTTCGTTTGTTGTTGGATGCTGGCGTGAGCAGGAAGGTGCAAGATGGAAATGGTCATACGGCTCTTAAGTGGGCATCGCGGCAACACCATGTTGCAGTAGTACGCTTGCTGGTGAAGGCTTGCCTGGACTAGTTGTGTACAATCGAGAGCAGGCAGGACGGAGAGAAAGGAAAAACATCAGCGGCTGGATGCTTCAACTGCAAAATAGATACGTGTGTTTCTGATTTTGCTGGTGCTGTTATGGTGGTACGTTCTACGAAGAAGACGAATACGTAGAACAAGTACCATGTTCCTGTGACCCTGCACATTGACAAAGTATTTCAACGCCTTAAACCCTGCTTCCGGGAAATCAAAGCCCGGCAACAATCCGAATAATCCGAACCCTTAAAAGCAATACTGCCTGCGGAAGCCTACCTAGGCTCCCTTTGCTACCTTGCTAGAGCCGAAAAACACCCTGAACCTTCAAGCCCAAGCGCTAGTTCATGAAGCGCACAGGGTTCTTTGGAGCCAAGTTGCAGGACGGTTTAGCCCTAAACCCTAAACCCTAAACCCTAAACCCTAAACCCTAAACACATATAGTTTTTAGGACCCAAGACGGCTTCGGCTCAGGGATTTTGGGGTTACGGTTAATGGTTTAGGGTTTAGGGTTTAGGGTCTAGGGTTTACTACTAGAATCATGGGGTTTCGGATCACACCAGCGGTTGATCCTAGATTCTACGGCGGCAATGGCGCCCAGTACACTGACAAATCCTTTGGTCGAACCTGTTGTTGGTACAGGGCATAAGAAATTTTCAGTTCGGCCTCTCGTTTTTCTAAGATTCGAGGACATTGGGCTTAGTGTGGAAATGAGAATAGATCTACGTCGATATCTTCTGTTAAGTAGAATAATAGATCACAATAAACCATCTATTTAAGTTCGGAGCTGGCATTTGATGATGTGTTTTAGTACTGGCCATTTTCTTCATCGATGCTTTCGGGAGCCAGGGGGTCCATAAACCCCAAACCCTAAACCCTAAATCCTGAACCCTAAGGCCTAAACCCTATATAAACCCTAAACCGGGTTTAGGCTTTAGGGTGCAGGGTTTAGGGGTTTAAGGGTTTGAGGGTTTAGGGTCTCTGGGGTTTAGGTTCTTAGGTTTAGGGGACTTGCAAACATCCTTAACTCTTCTTTGCGTCATGGAGACCATTTTTACCGTCCATAGCAGATAGCAAGCCCTGAACCCTTGAAGGGATCAAATCTGGGCTTGGGGTGTGGAATTCACTTGCAGGGACACATTGCATTTTACCTCCTACATAAGGTATGCTGCGCATGACACTTGAAGCAGACCTTGTGGGGAACTGCTTACCCTTCTTGCAACAACCCCCAGAAGCCTCCAACGCCACCCTAAACCCTAAACCCTAATCCCAAAACCCCAAACCCTAAACCCTCAACCCTAAACCCCACACCCTAAACCCTAAACCCTAAGCACTGAACCCCAAACCCTAAAACCAAAACTCTAACACTAAACCCTAAACCCTAAACCCTAACCCTAAGCCAGGTGCTGCTACTCCATGGCTTTGTGGACATCTGCGCCCCGAGCCCCATGACTGCCTTGCCGCTGCTTCGCGTACTCGATGTCCAGCACAGGAGCCTGTGGGGTTTAGGGTTTGGGGTTTAGGGTTTAGGGTGTGGGGTTTAGGGTTTAGGGTTTAGGGTTCAGCGTTCAGGATATAGGGTTTAGGGTTTCGGGTTTCGGGTTTGGCATTTAGGGTTTGGGGTTTGGGGTTTGGGGTTTAGGGGTTAGGGGCTAGGGTTTAGGGTCTAGGGTCTGAGGTTTAGGGTTTAGGGCTACTTGGAGGTTCATGAGGCTTCTAGAAGATTAGGGGCTACGCTTAAGGACATTGCAAGACGTGAAGTTTTTGGTATTTGGGGGGGGTGTTATGGGGCTGGAACCCTAAACCCTAAACCCTAAACCCTAAACCCTAAACCCTCAACCCTAAACCCTAAACCCTAAACCCTAAACCCTAAACCCTAAACCCTAAACCCTATCAGGTCTCGAGGCTGGCCAAGCTTATGTGGTGCACACAGTGCCTTCTTTCTTTTTTCATAACGTGGCGGCGGGCATGGAGCAGTGAAGCCAGAATGGCACAGGCTTCGGGCGCCGACAAAGGTGACGTTCCAGCAAACCCATCCGAAGAAACCGGGATCTCAAGCATTTGAGAGGTATTAAACATGCACCCGAAACCCTAAACCCAAACCCTAAACCCTAAACCCTAAACCCTAAACCCTAAACCCTAAACCCTAAACCCTAAACCCTAAGTGGGGTTTATATGTCATCCTCAACTCCCATCCTGCTGCTTCTACACGCCTTCGGAGACTGCAAGCTGGAATCCTCTGCTGGGTTCCAGCTGCGCGCTTGAGCTGGGCTTCGGCAGGGTCGAGGGGTGACATGGACTCCAAAAGTCCAGCAAGCCCTCCAACCACCGCAGCCTGGGGTTTAGGGTTTAGGGTTTAGGGTTTAGGGTTTAGGGTTTAGGGTTTAGGGTTTAGGGTTTAGTGTTTCTATGACCCGAAGTCTTCAACCTCTAAGTCCGAAACGCCGCGCCCAATGCCAGCTGCCAGAAACCCTAGGGCCTGAAAGATCTGTACTCTTCTGGGTCCCGGGGTCATGTCTGCATGTTCTGTGTGCGGGGTCATACACATTTCTCTTCCAAGGGCTTCGAGGTCAGGGTTGATGTAGGGTTCAGGGCCCCTATACCCTAAACCCTAAACCCTACAGAGGATACTAAACCCTGGACCCTAAACGTTTTTCAGGGGATTGGGGGATTATTTGGGGGAGAGGGGGGAGAGGGGGGGGGGGGAGGGGGACCCTACACCCTAAACCCTAACCCTAAACCCCAAGCCCGAACCCTAAGCCTTAAACCCCAAACCCCAAACCCTAAACCCTAAACCCTAGAACCCTATACCCTAAACCCTAAACCCTCAACCCTAAACCCTCAACCCTCAACCCCCATGGCAGGAGCAAGAAGAAGCGGGGCTGGGCTTGGCTCTTCATGATGTCACGCGGCTTGCGGTTTAGGGTCTTGGGGTTTAGGGTTTAGGGTGTAGGGTTTAGGGTTTAGGGTTCAGCGTTCAGGGTTTAGGGTTTAGGGTTTCGGGTTTCGGGTTTGGCATTCAGGGTTTGGGGTTTGGGGTTTAGGGTTTACGGTTTAGGGTTTGGGGTTTAGGGTTTACGGTCTTAGGGTTTAGAGAGCCAAAAGCAGTGGTGTAGGGGCTCGGGACTGTTAACCCAAGTTTAAGAAGTTCATCACTTGGTGCGAGTATTCCAGTTTTTTCCAAGTAGTTGGTATCCAAGTAGTCGCGATTTTTTAAATGGGGCTACCACGATAGTCGAAACCCTGAACCCTAAACCCTAAAACTTAAACCCTAAACCTTAAACCCTAAACCCTAAACCCTAGGAGTCAGGTGCAAGGTTCTGGGGTTTAGGGTTTAGGGTTTAGGGTTTAGGGTTTAGGGTTTAGGGGTCCCATTCCTCGAAGAAGTTGCCCTTGTTTGAGAATCTTAAGCCTCTCGACACTTCAGTAGGGGACAGCATAACATGTCTCAGGGTGCAGGTTTTTCCCTAAGCACAGAAGGGGGGTACCAGTCCAAAGCCCTAAACTCTGAGCCTTAAACCCTGAGCCCTAAGCCCTAAGCCCTAAACCCTAAACCCTAAACCCTAAACCCTAAACCCAATGGGAGTTGCCTTCTTCGTGAGGGTCTTTCTTGGGGTTCTTCTTCTGCCGGGTTCTCTAGCAAGCTGGGCTGGGGGACCGCAGTCTGGCGCTGCAGCCCTTAAAATGAGCTCCTAGGCGTTAGGGCTTAGGGTTTAGGGTTTAGGGTTTAGGGTTTAGGGTTTAGGGTTTAGGGTTTAGGGTTTAGATTCACACCGCCTGAAACCTAAATACCCCCCGAGCCCCGAACCCTAAACTCCTCAGCTGGCCTTTAGGGACCTAAACCCTAAACCCTAACCCCCCCCCCTCAATCCCTGACCCCTCAACCCTCAACCCTCAAACAAAGGGTTCCAGGATGTCGATTTCAATCCTTAAACCCTGAGCCCTAAGCCCTAAGCCCTAAGCCCTAAACCCTAAACCCTCGTTCGGCGGCAACACCTTCCCGCGTGAGGCTCAGCCCACGCAAAGCTGCTGTCGACAGTCATGGTGTGGAGCTGGCAAGAAGGGGTTTAGGGTTTAGGGTTTAGGGTTTAGGGTTTAGGGTTTAGGGTTTAGGGTTTAGGGTTGCAGTGTGTGAGATATGTGCTTGGCGAACAAAAGAGCCTGTGAACTACATGAGAAGCTTCCGGGAGGAGCAGATCGGATGGTGCATGCGGGACAAGGGGATCTACAGAGTTTATTGTTTTTCGGCCTAGACTTTATAAGCGTTCAGGGTTCAGGGTTCGGGGCAGGGTTACAAGTACCCTAATAGAGTGACAGCCAGTTTTAATTTTAGCTACGCTACTAAAAACCAAACTTATGTTTACTCATGAACCTTCCTTCAAGTACTCTGTAGGTCGTAATAATAGCTAATTGTATTCGCTTATGGTCCCTTCACAATTATACTATAATAACCCCCAAAACTCTATTCTAAACATTAAGGCCCCTATATTCGGGGAACTCCTCAACCCCCAAGTCTTTGCTGAGGTTGGGCGGCATGAAGATCCGGAGTGCTTTCGGCAATGAGGCACGCCCTGCTCGGGTTGAATCTCTCACGGGAAGAACCATGGGCTCATTTTTATTGGGTTTAGGGTTCTAGGGGTTTAGGGTTTAGGGTTAGGGTTGGGGCAGCTATCACGAAAGTTGGTGTGATTTTGTTTTGGGGTACTTAGAATCCTACTGGTTTGCTGCCCATAAACCTTCAAGTAAGCCAAGAAGAACCCACAGCTCGACACCCGAAGCTCTCAACCCTACTGATCTGTAGGGTTTCGCAGAGTTTGGGGTTGAGGGTCAGGGTTTAGGAGTTACGCCCCCTGGATTGCGACTCCCTGTGCGGCTCCTCTCAAGGTTGTGAAAGCCGAAGTCGTAGAACCCTAAGTCTCGTAGAAGCCACTGCCCTCTAGAACCCGAACCATGCATGGAGATTCATGGGTCGTTATAAGCTGGGTTGCGCATATGGTATCTGTAGTTAGAATTGCTTCGAACTTTAGTTTGGGAACTTCTAACCCTACCCATAACTACCCACGAACCTTCAAGTAAGCCCAAACTCCTTAAACCCTTGGCACTCGGAACCCTGCCGTGAGGAACCAGGGGTCCAGATTCCCCAAAATGTCCGTAGCAGGCATGTCACTTTGCAATGCGGTGTAGGGTTTCGTTTCTAGGGGTTATGGATTTTTGGTTGAAGCGCCCCGAAGCCACAACGCTTTAAGATCAGCATTCCTGCCTCTTAGTAGAGAACGAGGGAATGAGAGCCCTATCTCATCCCGTAAAGGGTATATTGAGGGCCCTCACTCCCTAAACCCTAAACCCTAAACCCTAAACCCCAAACCCTAAACCCAAAACCCTAAACCCTAAACCCTAAACCCTAACCAGGGTACTCATTCCCTACTAAGAACTAGGGGGACGAAGCCGTTGATGTCAGAGCAGGTCACAGCAGCCCGCATAGCTGGTACTGCGTACTTCTGGCAGGCCCAGGGTGGGTGTCATCTAAGGCACCCTAAAGCCTAGACCCTAAACCATAAAAACCCTAAACCCTAAACCCTAAACCCGAAACCCTAAACCCTACTACAGACTTAAGAAGGTTTGTTATCGGCTTCGTGGTTTGGGGCCGAGGCGCCTGCGTGTTCTCGTAAAGATTTTGGTTCTGGCTACTTGGAGGTTCATGGGTAGTTACAGGCGGTCTTAAGGTTTCAGGTTGAGGGTTACTTGGAGGTCCATGGGTAATTATTCGTGGGGTTAGAAGTAGGGTATGAATATATCTGGTCTTCGCCTAATTTAGGGTGCTTCTATATGACCCTACTTTTAGCTACCCAAGCCCATCCCGAAACCTCCGCCTCAATCCTTGCAACCCTGAACACTTAGCCACCAAACTTAGACCGTTTTGAAGCAGGCGGTTTGAGCACGAGAGCACGCAGCAAAAGAGACTGGAAGACGAGAGACCACTTGAAGGAACCTTAAACCCAACACCCTAAACTCTCGAGGCTGAAACTTTCTCCGTCCTCCTGAACTTGAGCAGGTCAGCAAGAGGAGGTGGTGGGCCTCGCCTTACTCCCTTCCCAATGGGATTCCTGAGGCTTGCGGCGCAAGCCACAGCCTCAACCCGAAACCCGAAACCCGAAGCCGTACAACCTGAACCCTAAACCCTAAACCCTAAACCCTAAACCCTAAACCCTAAACCCTAGACCCTAGACCCTAGACCCTAGACCCTCAACCCTAAACCCTAAACCCTAGACCCTAGACCCTAGACCCTAGACCCTAGACCCTAGACCCTAGACCCTAGACCCTAGACCCTAGACCCTAAACCCTAAACCCTAAACCCTAAACCCTAAACCCTAAACCCGAAGCCGTAATGCTCCGGGATCAGGGGTGGGTTTAACGCTCATGACCTCCCAGGGATAGGGGTGTCTGCTGGGGCCGCCAACTTTCCGAATATTTTGATCCTAAACCCCAAAACCTACACCCTAAACCCCAAAGCCTACATCTTCTACTCCTAAACCCTAAACCCTAAACCCTAAACCCTAAACCCTAAACCCTAAACCCTAAACCCTAAACCCTAAACCCTAAATCCCCCCCCGTGGCCACCCAGAGACGCAGGCCCTCACGATCTCTGTGGAGGGCTTCTACCACGTGAGCATCCCGCGAGCCTCCAAGGCCCTTGCCTCCCAGGGGCAACTTGAGGGAAGGGGTTTTCTTTTTGGGGTTTAGGGTGTCAGGGGTTTAGGGTGTCAGGGGTTTAGGGTTTAGGGTTTAGGGTTTAGGGTTTAGGGTTTAGGGTTTAGGGTTTAGGGTTTAGGGTTTAGGGCTTGGCTTTTAGGGTTTAGGGTTTAGGGTTTAGTGACCCAGACCGCTGGGAGGATCCAAAAAGTAGAGCCCCCAAATACTGCCCTTACATTGGGTCATTCTGAGGAACCCTTTGTGAAGGAATCTAGAATTTGGGATTTTTCTAGGGGTCTGGGTAAGTCAAACCACGATCCAACACTCGTAGCCCTAAAGTACCTGCCCCGAAAGGGGTTCCCTTGATTCTGAACCTAGGAAGCCCTCAGCCCTTTGAAGACCATAAACCCTGAACCCGAAAAAGCCCAACACAGACTGTAAGCCCCAGACGCAATACAATCCCTAGACCTTAAACCCATCTCGCTTGCCCCCCCCCCCCCCCCCACCTAAGCAGCAGGAGCCGCAGGAACCACAGACATGTTCTGTCCACACGAAATGCTCGTAAGCCCTGCTTGAAGGTTCATGGTCAGCTAAAAGCAGGGCCATGTTGGGGTCACAGGTAGCTCACCTCCGATCAACACCCTATTTAAGGTACTTTAAAAAACCGTACCCTAAATAGGGTTTCAATTGAAGATGCCCTACCTATGCCCGTAACAGAAGCCTCCTTATAACTACCCTTCGAGCAACCCTCACAACTTGAACCCTACGCGCTAAACAAAACGATCATAACCCTAAACCCGAAACCCTAGACGATCACACTCCTAAAGCCTAAGCCCTAAACCCTAGACCCTAAACCCTAAACCCGAAACCCTAAACCCTAAACCCTAAACCCTAAACCCCAAAAGGTCCTGGGCAGCACCATCGGCTTCTGTGCTCCCCGGCTGCATTGACACTCCGAGGTCCCAGAGGTGCCTGGGTCTAGGGTTTAGGGTTTAGGGTTTAGGGTTTAGGGTTTAGGGTTTAGGGTTTAGGGTTTAGGGTTTAGGGTTTAGGGTTAGTGAATGATGCTCTTGGGGGCAGCCTAGATCATGGTGATTCACTGATTCTGGTAAGGGATGATCTATGAATCCAGCATTGCACTGTAAGCGCCCTTACCCGAATACCGTGAACCAAGGCATAATCTGAAACGCTGACCGTTTGTACATAAGAACCCGGCTGCCCGATGTTGAATATTAAATAACAAAGCCCCCAAAGAACTCTGAACAACCTTAGGACCCTCAACAACGTTTCTGCAAATCCTACCACGTCTCAAAAAAGGGACCTAAAGCCATTCTCACCACACCGAAAGCCCAAACCCTAAACCCAAAACCCTAAACCCTAAACCTAAACTCTAAACCCTGAACCCTAAACCCTAAACCCTAAACCTTTCCAGGTCATGATGTTTGCATGGCTTCAGCTGCGTGCTTGGCACTATGGCGCCACCCAGGCAGGATTGAGTACTTCAATGTCTTTAGTTCGGGTTTAGGGTTTAGGGTTTAGGGTTTAGGGTTTAGGGTTTAGGGTTCAGGGTTCAGGGTTCAGGGTTTAGGGTTCATGGTTTGTTTTATTGAGGGGGCCTTCGGGGTTTGTTTTGGGCGGGGGTTGTGCAGGGCTGGGGAGCTTTAAGGACCAGGGCTCAGGGTTCGGCTTTAGGGCGGGAGGCCTTTGGGTTGTGTTAAGAAAGGTTTAGGGTTTAGGGTTTCGGGTTTAGGGTTCAGGGTTCAGGGCTAGGACTTCTTAGAGTTGAGGGTTAAGGGTTTGGGGTTTGGGGTTTATCGGGTCTAGGCTAGGGAGGGAGGCTTCCGCGCAGGGCTTCAAGACTCGGCGGCTCAGGCTTCAGGGTTTGGGGTTTACCCCAGGGTTTGGGGTTCAGGGTTTAGGGTTTAGGGTTTAGGGTTTAGGGTTTAGGGTTTAGGGGGTTTAGGGCTGAACACCAAACCCTAAGCCCTGCAAGGAGTGTAGAGCCTTTTTGGTTGCACCTTGGTGGCGTTTGGGTGCTTTAAAGTCTGGCTACCTCCTCCTCGATTTGGGTTTAGCATTTTTCGCATTGTTTCAGTAGGGTTCTTAAGGCTTCTTGGGCAAAGAGGTTTAAGGTTTGGGTTTAAGTTTAGGGTTTTGATGGTTGGATATATATATATATATATGCGGCTGATAGGGGGCCAAAGGGCTTGTAAAGCCTACAGGGCAGGGTGGCTTCTACGGTCTCATGGGCTGGGACGTTTATAGGGTAAACCCTAAACCCTAAACCCTAAACCCTAAACCCTAAACCCTAAATCCTAAACCCTAAACCCTACTTACAGTGCCTCAAGAACGCCTCAGGTAGATCTTTGCGGGCTATGCCCTCTAACCATGACCCAGAACTTGGTGAACATGTTGAGTTGCAGGCTTGAGGGTTTGAAGGGGTTTAAGCGGGTTTAGGGTTTAGGGTTTAGGGCTTAGGGTTTAGGGTTTAGGGTTTAGGGGTTAGGGGTTAGTTCAGGGTTTATAGGGGTTTAAGGTTTCAGGGTTTAGTGAAGTTTAAGTGTTGATAGGGCTTACGGGCTTTTCAGGGTGTAGGGTGTAAGGCTTATAAGGCTTGCAGGGGCTTGTAGGGCTTGTGGGTTTACAGGGCTTTCTTTGTTTGAGCTGCTCACTTTGCCACTGACTGACGACAATGGTGGCGTGGCTTGTGCACTGTGGCATCGTTGCTGGCACTCCGAAGGCAAGTTCGTGCCAACGCAAAGGACGCCAGATTCCGAGAATGGGCTTGCAGAACCCTAAACCCTAAACCCTAAACCCTAAACCCTAAACCCTAAACTCTAAACCTAAACCCTAAACCCGAATGCTTGTGGAGAAGCACGACATGCCGACGGCGCTCCAGGCGCAGGTGACACAGCTCTAGAAGGCGCCGCAGATGAGACCTGAGCAGATGTTCAAGTTTGTGGTTTAGGGTTTTGGGTTTAGGGTTTAGGGTTTAGAGTTTAGGGTTTAGGGAGCTGGGCAGGGTAGTGGAAATGGCATTTCGATGCGTGCCGGGGTTCTACCCTTTATCACCCAGGATTTCTGGAATGTTTTGAGAGGTAGGTCTTGAACTCGAGAAACCCAGGGTTTAGGGTTTATAGGTTTATAGGGTTTAGGGTCGGGGTCCCTCAGCCCTTCTCGGAGAAGAGGTGGCGGGCCCGGCGCCGACTCCCGCGTTGCCGCCCGGCACCCTGCCGCGTGGATTTTATTGAGCAGTTGTTGGCTATGTATCCACGGCTGTAAGCCCTAAACTCTGGCCCTAAACCCCTAAAAGCCTAAAACCCTAGACTTTAACCTTCTAAACGTTGGGCCGGGGATTTTAGGTTTTTTTCGCGATTTTAGCGTTTTAAGCGTTTTTAGTTAGGGTTTATAGGGTTTGTGGTTCAGGGTTTACAGGATTTAGGGTTTAGGGCTTAGGGTTGACACGTAGCTTTGCGGGCTGATTGGTTCATACCACTGAACTGTTTGGTTGTTCCGGGGGCGCCTGAGCACGAAACGCGCAACTGCTAAACGCTGCAACGTCCGCGATTACGCCCCACGTTTCATAGAGCCTGCACCCAAAAGCCCTTACAAATTGGCAGTTAGGACTCCCCTAATTTGTGAGGTTTAGTCCCCGAAGTAGGAGGCAAGTAGAGCCCCTGGCCTCTAAGCCACGTCACTGGTCTTGACATGGCTGTGGTTGGCAAAGGGATCGTGCGAGACTAGCCCCTAAACCCTATAAGCCCTAAACCCTATATAAACCCTAAACCCCAAACCCCAAACCCAAACCCTAAACCCTAACCCTAAACCCAGCCCTTAAAAGATCTGTCTCGGTGTTGGAAATTTTCAACGCCGACTGAAGCACAAATGGGAGTTTGCGAAAATAAGGGACCCTATTTAGGGTTTAGGGTTTAGGGTATAGGGTTTAGGGTTCCTTAATATAGACCCCCCAAATAATAGGGATCCGCTTAAAATAAGGACCCCGATAAGGTACCCCCTAACCTCGGAAACCCCCCCCCCCCCCCAAATCGGGTACGCTCGGCAATCTTTCTGTGGGACGGCATGTCTTGGTAGCCCAGTTGTACCCATCAAAGGTTCCCTTATAAAGTAACTCTAAACCCTAAACCCCAAACCCTAAACCCAAAACAAAAAACGGCACCCTTAGTGTAATGTGGTTACTGGGGTACCAAGATGATGAATCCCCGCTCAAAGACCCCAAACGAGCATCATCCTCAGCCCCGAGAGTGAGTATCACTCTTGGGTCTTCGCATGCTCGGATAGCATACTCTAAGGTTTAGGGCTTAGGGTTTAGAGTTCAGGGTTTAGGGTTCAGGGCGCCGAGTCAAGACTTACGTGAGTGCAAACCTCTCTGGTTGCAGCAGAACACCACAGAAGGCAAGATGGCCATGTGACCTAAGCCCTAAGCTCAACCACTAAGCCGTAACTAACGCTAGCTAAGCCTCAGCCCTTGCTAACACTAAACCCTAAGCTTTAAACCCTAAACCCTAAACCCTAAACCCTTAACCCTTAAACCCTAAACCCACCGCCTTCAGGCCCAGCGCTCCTCCGGCAGACGGCGTGAAGAGCGTCTGACTGGGGGGTTTCGGTTTCAGGGCTCGAGGGAGTTTAGGTTTAGGTTTCCGGGGCTTGGCCCTGTCTGAGGGTAGGATTTAGGGTTTAGGGTTTGGGGTTTAGGGTTTAGGGTTTAGGGTTTAGAGCTCTAAGCCCTGAACCCCAAAACCAGAAGCGGCGGCGGGCCCTCGCCCGTGAAGCGGCCTCTAGCTTCCGGAAGCGCTTTGACCACACTGCGAGGACGGAAGAACCCGCCCCCCCCCCCCCTGCAGCGCGACCCTGGCATGGAGGTTTTATGAAAGAATCGTCTAGGGTTTAGGGTTTAGGGTTTTAGGGTTTTAGGGTTTAGGGTTTAGGGTTTAGGGTTTAGGGTTTAGGGAAACATGAAGGTTGATATTGAGAAGTAGGGATTAGAAGTCCCAGAGCAGGCCCTTATTCCCTTTTTTAGGGCCCAGGTTCCCTTAGAGGCGCCATTGAGCCCTTTCTATTCCTTTGTGGTACTTTACTGTAACTTTAGATCTTTACCTTTTTTGGGCTTATTGGGTTTCTTATTCAGGCAGCTAAAAGTTTAATTTTTTACTACCCTCCTGAGTGCAGCCAAGTTCCTAGGCTACTCCTGGGTCTAGGTGTAAACACAGGAAAGATTGCTTGTGCCCGCTAAGCGGCTCGACTTGAACTGGTTTGTGTTTGCCTACGTCGTATTCGCCTGGTTCGTGGTTCTGTACCTTACGTTGGGACCTGCTGGATCTTGGAGGCGTACCTACCGTTGTGGTGGGCCGGCTCTTGGAAGTTGACCTATCGTCGTGGCTGCTTGGTCAACCTATATGTTTGAATGGGGTAACTTTATGGGGTAACTTTGTCGTGAACGTACAGTTTAAACTTAAACCTAGGTTACTGGGACCCCAGTTTCGGTTCAGGTTTTAGGGTTTAGGGCCTTGTTAGGGGGTGTGCAACGGAGTTCCAGTGGCTTCCAGCAGCTTCCGAAACGTTAAGCCCTCAACCCTCAACTCGACACCCGCCCCGTCGAAAGCTCTTGAGGAAAGTACTGACCTGCAACTTCAATGATGTTTGGATCGTGTTTTGCACGTTTATGGGTAGGTGCTACTGGCTCAGGGTTTAGGGTTTAAAAGGGTACGTAGCTTGGGTTAGCGTTTGATCGAACTTGGGGTTCTGGGTACTTGTAACTCCACTTAAACCTGCCCATGAACCTTCAAGATAGCTCCTAAACCTCCAAATGCTAAGATGAGTACCTCTCGAGAACCTTTGGAATACCGTCAAAGATTAAGGTTTATTGGATGAATCTCAGAACGAATAGCCGTTTCTGACCTTATAAGCCTTACGAAGCTAACACGCGCACACACACACACATGCTTACCCTAGACCCTAAACCCTAAGCCCTAAACCCCCCTTATGACCGATGCTTTTCGGCGCGACAGGGGCCCAAGGTTTGTAGAACCCGGCCCGCTCATCACGCGTTAGGCCCTATCTCCATGCGCCTTGGCCAGTCTTTCTGTAGGACAGGGCTTAGGGTTTAGGGTATAGGGTATAGATTTAGGGTTTAGGGTTACGCTTTTAGGGTTTAAGGTTTAGGGTTCAGGCTTAGGGTTAGCGACACTGTGCTGGGCAGCTTTCCAAACCCTACCCCGAAACCCGATACAGGATGATGGAAGTGATTTTGGGGTTTTCAGACAATACTCCGAGGTTCATGGTACTTATTAACCAATTATAACTGTACTAATAACTGTACTTACAACCATACTAGGGCACTCAAGGGGCTTATAAGTGGGTTGTAAGTACAGTTGACGGAGCCGCTGCCCCCAACCATCCAACACGCCCCCCCCCCCGCCCCCCCAGGGTCGGCGGAATGTCAAACCCTAACCCCCAAACCCCAAGCCCTAAACCCCAAACCCTAAAAGCTACCACGCTACCACTTAGAATCAATACCTTAAACCCTAAACCCTAAACCCTAAACCCTAAACCCTACAAAGCCCGCAGCTTAAGGTCCCCTTCCATGACTGCGTGAGGCGGCCATGGTCAGCAAGGTTCCCTACCTCAGTCCCTGCTTGGTAGGTTGAGGGTTGAGGGTTGAGGGTTGAGGGTTGAGGGTTGAGGGTTTAGGGTTTAGGGTTTAGGGTCCAGGGTAAGATCCCTAGACTAAAGCCCTAAACCCTAAACCCTAGACCTTAGACTACCCCAAACCGACCCTAGAGCACAGAAGCCTATTCGTGCCCCATTTCCAGCTTGGCTAACTACTACTTGCCGACGAACCCCCAAAAATATAACAAAACAACTTCTTCTTCTTCTTTTTTAGGGGGTTTCGGGTTTAGGCTTTAGGCTTTAGGGTTTAGGGATAGTTGTCTTTCATCTTTGCGGGGGGGTTCCTAAGCAAATGGTAGTAAGGGGCCAACCTTGGGCTTCAGTCCATAGAGTTTCGGGTCTGGGTGACTTAGGCCTTGAGCCTTCACATGAAACAACCCATTCGGTGGTACCCCTTATGAATATTCCCGAGTGTCTACATACTACATACTTCCCCTACACAAAATCAAGATGAACACTTTCTCCCGCGTAAGGGTAATAGAGGGGTTGATTATTTCTTGGGGGTTCTTATGCAAATAGAAGTTTGGGGGTGTCCTTTTGGGGGTGCCAGTCTTAAGTACACCGACCTCGCATCCGAAAGCACTGAGAACCAGCACTGCGACGCCGTGGAAAGGGTGCAGCTAGCAGCCCAAAAGGCTTGACTGGACCCTAAACCCTAAGCCCTAAGCCCTAAGCCCTAAACCCTAAACCCTAAACCCTAAACCCTAAACCCTAAACCCTAAACCCTATACCCTAAACCCTGAACCTTAAAATCAACCGGAACTTCTGCCCCGGAGCAATGGATCTCGAGACCAACCAGGAGGTGCCAAATGAAAGGACGGATGCTTGGCAGGCCAGTGGTACCCTTGTCCCTGTTTTAATTCAAGGATTCAAGCTTCCCTTTTAAAGTACCCTAAACCCTAAACCCTAACCCTAAACCGACCCTAAACCCTAAACCCTCAAAAACATGTGCCCTCATGAGAATATGACCAAGGCCGATGTGAAGGAGCCGCTGGATGCCGAAGGGCGCAGCGGAGACAAGGAGCCCTCAACCCACGGCCCTAAACCCTAAACCCTGAACCCTAAATTTAAGAGCCTCCGGCTCAAGCCGCCGACCCCGCAGGAGAACAAGTTTAAGGTTTGGGGTTTGGTGATTTTGTTTGGGGTTCCTGTTGGGAGGGGGGTGGGGGGTGGGGGGGGGTGGGGGGGGGGGGGGGGGGGGGGGTGGGGGGGGGGTGGGGGGGGGGTGGGGGGGGGGGGGGGGGGGGGTGTGGGGGGGGGGGTGTGGTGGGGGGGTGGGGGGGGGGTTGGGGGGGGGGGGTGGGGGTGGGGGGGGGTGGGGGGGTGGGCCTAAACCCTAAACCCTAAAACCTAAAACCTAAACCCTAAACCCTAAAGCCTAAACCTACCATATTTCGTACAAATGGGTTTTTTCGAAATTAGGGGCACCTTATTGTGGTCCTAAGAGTAAGGGCATCCTATTATTATGGGGAGTGAAGATTTGGGGTCGCGCTTTTTCGTAAACCCCCCCAAGTGTTAACGACTTCGTGGGCAAGGTCATATAAAGAGCCGGCAGGGACATGTGGATCTTGCCCGCTCTTATGACCTTGCGGCACGGTTTAGGGTTTAGGGTTTAGGGTTTAGGGTTTAGGGTTTAGGGTTTAGGGTTTAGGGTTTAGGGTTTAGGGTTTAGGGTTTAGGGTTTAGGGTTTAGGGTTTAGGGTTGCAAGGTCCTTGCCTTCATCCTTCAGCCCCCTACCCTCTGCCCCCCTCACCTCTGCGTTGTGTGCGAAGCCTTTTGGTATGAATGGTCTGGGGTTCTCTGGACGGGTGATTACTTTTCGGGCGCCTGAAAAGCTGCTGAACTAGTGAATGCTTGGACTTGAGATGCTGAACAAACCCTTAACCCTGAACCCTAAACCCTAAGCCCTAAACCCTACACCCTACACCCTAAACCCTAAACCCTAAACCCTACACCCTAAACCCTAAACCCTAAACCCTAAACCCTAAAACAACAAAAAAGGGGAGAAAGGGTTAAACGGCTGGTTCGCGGTCCAAGCCTCCAGGATAGATCCTTGATGGGCTGCATTTACGCCCCAAGCCTCCTTAACCCAACAGACTCATTAGGGTTTAGGGTTTAGGGTTTAGGGTTTAGGGTTTAGGGTTTAGGGTTTAGGGTTTAGGGTTTAGGGGGGGCATTTTTTCCCAGGGCTATGTTGGGGTCGTACCGTCAACAAGCTTCAACTCTAAGTGAGATGAGGTGCTCATCCAAAGGGCACAACGGCATTGAGAGTTGGCAATCGAAACTGCCGGCCTCCGGTGGACCATGTACACATTCTATCCTGGCCCTACGGGTCCCTAAACCCTAAACCCTAAACCCTAAACCCTAAACCCTAAGCCCTAAGCCCTAAGCCCTAAACCCTAAACCCTAAACCCTAAGCCCTAAGGCCCTAGGCCCTAAGCCCTAAGCCCTAAACCCTAAACCCTAAACCCTAAACCCTAAACCCTAAACCCTAGCCCTAAACCCTAAACCCTCTTAGGTTGCTTGGGGGCCCAGGACCTTGCTTCAGAGCATCGAGCCGAGATCAACATGGACACCGGCTTCTGGGCTGAGGGTTTAGGGTTTAGGGTTTAGGGTTTAGGGTTTCGGGTTTAGGGTTTGGGTTTAGGGTTAGGGTTTAGGGTCTAGGGTTTAGGGTTTAGGGTTTGGGTTTAGGGTTTAGGGTTTCGGGTCTAGGGTGTAGGGTTTAGGGTTTGGGGTTTGGGGTTTCGGGTTTGGGGTTTAGGGTGTAGGGTTTCGGGTTTAGGGTTTTGCTTCTTAGTAGTTTATGGTTGAAGGTCCATGGGTATAGTCTTCATGGGTAGTTATAAGCAGGGCTTAGGGTTTAGGGCTCTTTATGGTGGAGGGTTTAGGGTGTTTAGGGCTACTTGAAGGTTCATGGGTACGTGCATGTGGGGTTCTAACTGCCTGCAGTAGAGTTCTACTTGCACTTATAGTTATAGCTACCCCTTGTTAACTACCCACGAAGCTCCGAGTATGGCTAAGGGTTATTATGGCTGAGGGTTATATAACCCCAAGGAGTCTAATAGGGCGGCGTTTTGTTTGGCTAAAGTGCCAGGGTTTCGGCCACCAACTTGCGTAGCCCACAGATGACCTTTAAACTTTTGGGTTTTCTTCTTCTTGAGTGGGAAGAATTAAGTCGAACCTTTTTTTTCAATACCTTGGTTATTGGAGAGTTCAGCCCACTTAGTTGCTGAGTGAGTACACTTTACATTTCTTGGGATACTCTAACCCCCTATAAAAATGAAAGTGTGCACTGTTTTGGGGCTTATGAACCCTAAACCCTAAACCCTGAACCCTAAACCCTAAACCCTAAGCCCTAAACCCTAAACCCTAAACAGCAACCAAGGCTCTGAAATTACCGCGGACCTTGCCGATGTCATGTCCCGAATGGAGCCCACGCGCGCGGAGGTCGTCCGGGCCGCCCGCGCCTTCGAAGCGCTGCGACGCCTCGGTGCTCCCTTGCGGGGCGCTGCTGGGTTGCTGCTTAGGGTTTAGGGTTTAGGGTTTAGGGTTTAGGGTTTAGGGGTTAGGGTTTAGGAATCAAATGGGCACCAGAAGGAAGCCGTTCATATGATGTGTACTGTATGTTGCGTTTAAAGGTAACTTAGTTTTGGGGTCCTCAACGGCAACTCAGGTCGAAGGCGACTATTTCTCGATGAGCCAGCCCGCGCACAAGATGCAGTTCTGGTCGCACAGCTGGCACGGCTCGTCATGGGCAAAGGTCATCACGCTCTTTTTCATTCAGAATTCCACGCCAGCTGCAGTTCTCAGCACCTTGCTGGCGTTTTGCGTGGCTTTGTTCTTGGTCGTGTCGCCAGTCTCCAGTCTTGAAGATCTTGTATCCACTCTGTCAATTTTTGAAGTGCCTGGCTGCTTTGTCACCGCCTTGGTGGCATATGGGCTGGTGTTATTACTTTGGCGGCGGCAAAATCTCGTGTTTGTGGATAAGCTCTGCATCAATGACTCGGATCAGAAGCTGAAGCTCGAGGGCCTGGTCAGCATGGGCGCCATACTCAAGAGCTCCGACTCCATGCTGGTACTTTGGGACAAGTCCTACCAGAAGCGTGCCTTGGCTACGACTAGGGTTTAGGGTTTAGGGTTTAGGGTTTAGGGTTTAGGGTTTAGGGTTTAGGGTTTAGGGTTTAGGGTTTAGGGTTTAGGGTTTAGGGTTTAGGGCTAGGTCATCACAAGCAGTCTTCTGTATACCCTTGGCCTCAGAAACACTTTGACAAAAAAAACAGAATGGAACAGAATCGACTCTGATAGCGACCCTCGCACAACAAGTTGGGTTCTTGCTCTGAAAGTTCAGTTTAGGGTTTAGGGTTTAGGGTTTAGGGTTTAGGGTTTAGGGTTTAGGGTTTAGGGTTTAGGGTTTAGGGTTTAGGGTTTAGGGGTTTAGGGGGTTTAGGGTTTAGGGTTTAGGGTTTAGGGTTTAGGGTTTAGGGTTTAGGGTTTAGGGTTTAGGGTTTAGGGTTTAGGGTTTAGGGTTTAGGGTTTAGGGCTAGGTCATCACAAGCAGTCTTCTGTATACCCTTGGCCTCAGAAACACTTTGACAAAAAAAACAGAATGGAACAGAATCGACTCTGATAGCGACCCTCGCACAACAAGTTGGGTTCTTGCTCTGAAAGTTCAGTTTAGGGTTTAGGGTTTAGGGTTTAGGGTTTAGGGTTTAGGGTTTAGGGTTTAGGGTTTAGGGTTTAGGGTTTAGGGTTTAGGGTTTAGGGTTTAGGGTTTAGGGTTTAGGGTTTAGGGTTTAGGGTTTAGGGTTTAGGGATCATATCGATGACCCTTTCTATGGCAGCTTAGCTTAAGTTCCTTAGCAAGAGCCCCTAAAACCCTAAACCCTAAGCCCTGAATCCAAAGTGCCCTCCACCCTCGCAGGTTTGTGGTGCTTGTTTGAAATTGCCGCCTTCTTGCGCAGCCACCCAGGTGAGGGGCGATTGAACCTGATCACAGGTTGACGTGGAAGACATTTTTGAGTTTAGGGGTGTAGGGTTTAGGGTTTAAGGGTTTAGGGGTTTAGGGCTTAGGGTTAAGGGTTTAGGGTTTGGGGGTTTAGGGTTAGGGTTAGGGTCATCGTGCGCTACCCCGGAAGTTTTGTTTTCACACCCAAAACCCAAAACCCAAAACCCTAAACCCTAAACCCTAAACCCTAAGCCCTGAACCCTAAACCCGAACAAGCCCCTACAAGCCACCCTAAACCCTAAACCCCCAACCCTAAACCCTAAACCCTAAACCTTGAACCCTAAACCCTAGACCCTAAAGCCCCTCGTTCAGGATCATTCGGCCAACGCTCATGGGTCCTTTGTTGGCCGCGTCCAGCCTGGCCATGATCCTGGCTTCGGGAGGTGGTTTTAAAATGGTTGGGGGGGGGGGCCCTTCTTCTTGGTAGGGTTTAGGGTTTAGGGTTTAGGGTTTAGAGTTTAGGGTTTAGGGTTTAGGGTTTAGGGTTCCTGCTGTGGAACTAAACCGCAATTGCTATAAGGCAGGGGTTTCATAGCAAGCAATCTTGTTCTCCTTTACTCATTGTGAACTCCTCAGCTCCCAGTTTTCGAGTACCCTAAATGGAGAAGGTTCCGTATTGGAAGAGGGACCCCAAGCCCCAAGCCCTAAGCCCTAAGCCCCAAGCCCTAAGCCCTAAGCCCTAAGCCCTGGCAGTCCTGAAGGCGCCTACATCTCGATGTACTTCGCCGGCGGCCCCCATCATGAATCTGAAGTACTTCAGCTGCCGTTTTGGCTCACCTTGGGAACCATCGTTGCCGTGGTCTTTTTTGGGATACTCTGTCATAGTTCGGTAACTTTTTATACATTTCTAAAGGGTACTTAAACCCAATAAGGGATATATAAATTTAATTTTTCATATGATCCCATCATTATCCCAACAATGAACTAGGATCGCCGACGCAACTCGAGAGTATTTCAGGGAAATCGAGAGCTTGTGGGAGCATCTCCGGGACTTCCGCTTCGAGGACGCGCTGTGCTACTGCTGCCACTGTGGCCACCTGGATCCAGCCACCGGCGACCCGCTTCTTTGCGACCGCGCGATTGTCCGAAAGTGCATCACAAACTGGTTCGGATGTGTCGAAGAGTTTGAGAGGACGGTTCGAACGGAGGTGCTGGACATCTTGGTTTGCCAGCTCTCCGCTTCCATGGTTTCTTACCGCACCATCATTGAAGCCTCCACATGCCTGCTATGGCTATTTTTTGATTTTGCTGCTGCTCTCATGCCTTCGAGTAGCGATCTAGGCTTATGGCTCCTGCTTCGTGGCTTTGCTTACTGGCTGGGCGTGATTCCGACAGTGTCCTTGAGCATGTACAAGATGGCTCACTGCTTTCGCAGGACGAGAAGGTCTAGGTGTTTGGACAAGCTGGTGTCCTTGCTGCTGGTGTTTTTCGGCGTTTGCCTTCTCTTGGTCTTCGCTGTCTGGGATGAGACCCTATACTGGTTGCTCCATGCCTGGCTGCCAGAACCCGCAGCTGTGTCATAGTTGGGTAGCATTCTTCATTCTTAAGGGTACCTAAACCCACTAAGGAACAAACATTCACACCTTTTTAATACGATCCCAACCATAGGTAACATTTGTAACATTTTTCATGTTTTTAAGGGCACTTAAACCCAATAAGGAAAATAAATATAAATTTTCAATACGATCCCAACCATAGGTAACATTTAAGGGCACTTAAGCCCAATAAGGAATATAAAATTTAACTTTCCCTAAACCCTAAACCCTAAACCCTAAACCCTAAACCCTAAACCCTAAGCCCTAAGCCCTAAGCCCTAAGCCCTAAGCCGGTCCCATGAACGAGGCAGTGGGGGCCATTTTCTGGGCGAGTGCTCTGAGCGTGGCTGCTTTGGCCTGGAGCCGGCCTTGTTTTCCAACCCGGTGTGAGAGCGCTCCCCGCTGTCAGCACTCCTTGGATGGCGGTGGAGCCTTTTAAGCAGGGTTCAGGGTTTAGGGTTTAGGGTGTAGGGTTCAGGGTTTAGGGTTTAGGGTTTAGGGTTTATTAACCCTAAGCCCTAAACCTAACGAAGGAGCTTTGAGTGCATGTCTAGATCCACGGCTGAGAAGCAGCAGGTGGTCAGAATCAATGCCTCAACTTGTGGTTGCTTCTGAGCCAACACAGCTTCATTGAATGAGCATGACTGAGCATATTGCATATCATATGTTATAGTAAATATTTGTTATACATTTAAGGTTATATACCATATCGTATGTGATGTTATGTTTTACTATACAGTTTATAGTTTATATTGTATATTGTGCGATATCTATATGTGTATATATATATATCATATACATTATACATTATACATTATACATTATACATTATACATTATATATGTATTTCGCATTATACATCATGCATTACGCATTGTACATATTCTATATTCTATTTTACCCAATAATAGATATTATATGTTTGCATAATCTATTTTATATTACATATAATATATTATATATTTTATATTTTATATTATACCTTATATATTATATATTGAGTATTATACAGTATATATTATGTATTATGGATTATATGTTATATATTATGTATTATATATTATATATTGTATATTATATATTATATATTTTTATTATATATTATATATTATATATTATATATTATATATTATATATTATATATTATATATTATATATTATATATTAAATATTATATACACTATATATATATATACAAATACACACACACACATATATATATATATTTATATTGTAGATGGTGTATGTCATCTATTCGGTGCTATACACTATATAGTAAGATTACATACATGTTAATATTGGCATATGAATGACTCTTGATGGTGACGCTTTGTGATCCGAGGCCTTTCTTGAAGCAATGCGCGTTCCCTTGATGACGAGCTTACAGCAACCTTCCACCCGAGCCTCAAGGGGTCATAGGGGGTTTAGGGTTTCGGGTTTAGGGTTTAGGGTTATTGTTTAGGAACTGTGGGGCTTTTTCGCTAAGCCTCAAGCTCGGCTACGAACCCGATGCTTTCCAAGCCGTTGAACCCAACAAAAGTTTACAGGCTTCGGGCTCTGAGTCGCACGCATAGATAAGCAAAAAAACACATGCATAAATCCAAACAAATACTATGTACATATATGTATATATATATATGTATATACTTCTAGCCCTACTACTGTAACCAATTCCTAATGACTCACGAACTTTTCGTCCCACACCTGATCCCCCCCACCCTCCCTCCCCCTCCCCCCCCCCGCCAAGCCATAAACCCCCTAATCCAGCCCCCTAAGCACGTCTGAGGGCTAAACCCGAAACCCTCAACCCTGGCAACCCAAACACCCTAACCCCTATAATCCTAAACCCTAAACCCTAAACCCTAGGCCCTAGGCCCCCGGTTTTTCTTAGCTCAAAGAGCTCCCCCTGGCCAGGTTCTGCTACTGGTGACCTGGACGGTGGCCGCGGGCCACGACTTTCGGGTGCGCGCAAGGGAGCTTTACGGCTCAGGGATTAGGGCTCAGGGTTTAGGGTTTTAGGGCTTTAGGCTTTGGGCATCGGGTTCAGTTCTCCTTCCTAGCTAATGGGCAACCCAGCCCAATTTTTAGGTCTGGGACCTAAACCCCAAACCCAACCCCTAAACCAGTTTTTAAATTCAGGTTTAGGACTCCTTACACAGCTACGTCGTGAACCAAAAAGGGTTGCACCCTAAACCCGAAACCGTAAACCCTAACCCTAAACCCCAAACCCCAAACCCCAAACCCTAAACCCTAAACCCTAAAACCCTAAACCCTAAACCCTAAACCCTAAACCCTAAACCCTAGCAGGGCTATTCTATCGGTTTTTGTTGCGGGGGGGGGGGGGGGGGGGGGGGGGGCATCCGTCCGCAAATCCGGTGTCTTGTTGCTCCGCAAGCACCCTAAAACATCCCTTGAGCCCTGAGCCCTACTTAAAGCTTAGGGTTTGGGGTGTTTCGGGTTTAGGGTATAGGGTGTAGGGTTTAGGGTTTAGGCAGCCCATGCAACCCGGTTTAGTGTTTCGTGTTTCGGGACCCGGCGTATTTGAGCTGCGTTGATGTGCCGGATGCCAGCATGACAAACCCTGAACCCGAATTGGGTTGGGGTCCCTGAGTCAACCCTAATCAGGCTTAGGGCTTAGGGTTTCGGGTTTAGGGTTCAGGGTTTAGGGTTTAGGCTTAGGGCTTAGGGCTTAGCGTAACCCTGAACGAGTTGGGCTTTAGGTTGCTAAGCCCTTCAACCCGCATGCTCTCAATCGCAAACCTGCGCGCCTGCAGTCTGGCAATATCCGGCGGCAGCCGTCCACACATCTGGAGCTTGAGGCAACGTTTCGGGTTTCGGGTTCAACCCCCCCCCCCCCCCCACACACACACCCTAAACCCTATTAGGGTTGAGGGTTCAGGGTTCAGGGTTTAGGGTTTAGGGTTTAGGGTTTAGGGATTGGGGGGGGGGGGTTAGAGTTTAGGGTTTCGCAAGGTTTACATGGTGCAGGGCGTAGTCTTCGGGGTTTAGGGTTTACGTGGCTTAACGTTGGGTTTTAAGGGTTGAGGATGCAATTAAAAGCCCAAACTCTAAGAGAGTTCCACGCGCACTACAAGAATTCCACCTTCCAACCCTAAACGCAACACCGTTGCAACGAGGAGATGGCAACGCCCTGTTTTCAGTGGAAATCTACACCCCTGGATCACACTGAGCTGCTAAGCCCCCTAAGCTTTAGACCCTAATCCCTAAAACCCTAAACCCTAATTACACCCTAAAACCCAGACCGTAACCCTAAACCCTAAGTCTCATCAAGCCCTGAAGCCCGACTACATCGAAAACGGTATGACCCCCGCAAAAGCCCCCTTAACAGGCCCAAGCCCTGAAACCCCAAAGCCCTGCAGCTTGAAACCCAAACCCTCCTCCGCGGCCGGAGGCGTACTTTTTGTTGGGGTAATTTGGGAACCCTAAACTCTGAACCCTGGAGCCTGAACCCTAAACCGCAGGCTTTAGGGTTGAGGGCAGAACGAACCCCACTGAAACTGAATATGAACCCCTGCGAAGACGAATAGCTGAAACTCATTCCCCCCCCCGCCCCCCCCCCCTGCCCCTTACCCCACACCCCAAACCCTAAACCCTGAGCCGTAAACCGTGAAACGGAAGTTGAAACTGCGGTTTTTTCGCCTTGAAACTGAAGCCGACATCTACAAAACTTAAACCCTCAACCCTAAACCCCACACCCTAAACCCTAAGCCCTAAACCCTGCTGGACTAGAACCCTAAACCCTAAACCCTAAACCCTAAACCCTAAACCCTAAACCCTAAACCCTAAACCCTAAACCCTAAACCCTAAACCCTAAACTCTCTGAAGCTCGACTCCTAGCTTCCCCCGCCCAAGCTCCTTTGACGGGACTGTGCCACCGAAGACTGCAAAGAGCTGCAACTGGGTTTAGGGTTTAGGGTTTAGGGTTTAGGGTTTAGGGTTTAGGGTTTAGGGTTTAGGGAAACCGAGAACAGTTACCCTACACTCTAAACCTCGGGGGGGTCGGGGTTGCGGTGTGCAGGCCAGCGTTTTTGTTGACCCTAACATCCCCCGGAACGGTTCAGAGCATTTGGGGGTTGAGAGCTTCAGAAGTTTGCCCTAAAACGCTCAATCCTTAACCCTTAATCGTATTCCCCTCATAACCCCCCCCCCCCCCCCTAAAAGCCCCAAACCGCAAACAGGCGTTCAGGATTTAGGCCTAAACCCTAAACCCTAAACCCTAAACCCTAAACCCTAAACCCTAAACCCTAAACCCTAGGGGCTCCCTGTGTGTGCCGGTAAGGCGCCCTACCGACGCACCTCGGAAGACGTCTCAAGCCTGCAGACTGCCACGAGGCGTTTCAGAGTTCAGGGTTCAGGGTTTAGGGTTTAGGGTTCAGGGTTTGGGGTTATAGGGTCTTTTAGGGCTGCTACGTTTGTTTTTTTTTATTTGTTTAAGTTTTTGTGTATCGAAGGAGTTTTGTTTTTTGGTTTATTATATATATATATGTTTGTGGCGGGAGTTTTCTTTTGAGTATTCGTTTGACTTTCGTGAGTATGTATATATATATATATATATGTTTCTTGCGTAGCCAATAGATGAACTTTAAACTTTTGGGTTTTGCTTATTGAGAAGGAATAAAACAAGTTTACCCTGCTTTTATTCCTTTGTTATTGGAGAGGTAAAGTTTAGGACTTTTTGAGGTCTTGGGTGAAGTAGTCCGAGGGCCGACAACTACATCGAGGAGCTCAGTGTACCTGTCCTGGGACTTGGGATTTTCACCCTTTATACTAAAAGTCGTCAATAGGGATTAAAGTACTCCCGATTCAAATCCCAATTAAGGACTGTAAGTAGAAGGGGGAACATCCCAATCGGGGACTCTTTTTGTCAGCAGCGTTATGGGTTTTATGCCGAGTAAAAACGAAACACTCTAAACCCTGAACCCTAAACCCTAAACCCTAAACCCTAAACCCTGAACCCTAAACCCTAAACGCTAAACGCTGAACGCGACACCGCAGCCGGTCCGACCGGCCCAAACGGCCCTCAGCCCTAAACCCTAAACCATAAGCTCCCGACTGAGGTGTGGGGTTTCGAGAATGTCTGTGAAAGAGATCTATAATTTAGGCTTGATTTTTTTTGGGGGCGGGGAGAGGGGGGGGTTAGGGTTTAGAGTTTAGGGTTTAGGGGTTCGGGACCGACTACTAAGTAGCAAAGCTCGACAGGTTTAGGGTCTAGGCTTTAGCATTTAGGGTGTAGAAGGCGAGTCAAGCCACGCATGTTCCATCCTCTTTCTCGTGGCAGGTCGTTCACAGCGCTCACAAAGGAGTGCCCACCGATCAGCGGTCTTCTCAGGGAGTTTGCATGTACCCTAGACCCTTTAGGGTGTAGGGTTTAGGGTTAGGGTTTAGGGCTTAGGGCTTAGGGTTTAGGGTTTAGGGTTTAGGGTTTAGGGGTTTAAGTTCGAATCGTGCAGACCCCCCCCCCCCCTTCAAATCCCAACACCCTAGACCAGCCATGAACCCCCAAAACCCTGCAACCTCCCCTCCTCAAAGGAACCATAAACGTCGAATCCCCAGTCTTGTAGGTTGACACCGCGTCCTGGTGAAGTTTCAGTGGTTAAAGTTCCGGGGTTTAGGGTTCAACACTACCTGGCACTCCACTTACCAACATGAAGGGTTCCCCCACTACCCCCCTCTATACTACTCCCCCCTAGGTTCCCCCATAATGAAGGCTTTTTTGGGGCTAATTAAGCCTAATTAAGGTTATTTAAGGGGAACCTAGGGGGGGGGGGAGTATAGAGGGGGGAACGAGCTACTGGATCGCCTAAGCCCTAAACCCTAAACCTAAAGTTCGCGCATGTTCTATTTATGAAGTAAATTCCCGAGATGGTAGTAGCCGTTTACTACGGCTTTAAGTCTTTTCCATACGCGTCTCATACTTCTCTTGGGAGCCTCGTGAGCTTTATGGGGATGGACTTTGTACTGTAGCTTGGCTGTTGGGATACTTAGCCATCTTCCTTATTTGGGTTGATAAAGGGCCCTAGAACATACTTATGCTAATGGTTGAGTGCGTCAATGAACCCTCCCTGCCCCCGAGTTTATGACTTGGGAGGGCCCGAAGTCACTTTAGAGTAACTTCGGTTAACAGCCATTGAATATGAGTATGTTCTAAGGCCCCTTATCCCTAAACCCTACACCCTAAACCCTAAACCCCAAACCCCCTGAAACCCCTCCCTTAAGAACCCTATAAATTAGGGGTCCTATAGGCCGCAATCTTTCGGGCTTCGTCCCGTTCGGCCAGAAGGCTGCCCTAAACCCTCAACCCTAAACCCGAAACCCTACACCCCAAACCCTAAACCCTAAACCCCAAACCCTCAACCCTCAACCCTCAACCTTCGAAGCCCAAAGCAGGTACCCATTCTACCACAGCACCGAGGAGATAGCAGCAGAGGCTCGTGGCCAAAACCCTACTTGAAAGTTTAGGGTTTAGGGTTTAGGGTTCTAAGGTGTAGGGTCTAGGGTTTAGGGTCTAGGGTCTAGGATCTAGGGTTTAGGGTTTAGGGTTTAGGGTTACTTGAAGGTTCATGGGTGGTTCTAAGTAGGGTTGTAAGTAGCCTAAATAAGGTTATAAATGCAGTTATCCTACTTATAACCCTACTTGTAACTACCATGAACCTCCAAGTAAACCCCAGATCCTTAAACTCTAAGCCCTAGACTCTAGGCTTTTGCGGGCCTTTTCATGAAGGATCCCCCACTACTTGGAGGTTCATGGTACTTAGTAACCATATATAGCCGTACTTATAACTGTACGTATATCCATATTAGGGCACTGAAGAGGCTTAGAAGTGGGTTATAAGTACAGTATAGCTGGTTAGTAAGTATCATAGTACTGTTATGCTGGTTAGTAACCCTAAACCCTAAACCCTAAACCCATGAACCTCCAAGTATCCCCCCCACCACGTGAACCGCAGTTGCAAGCACCTCGGGGTTTTGGGCAGCGCCATATCAGCTACGTGCCCTACACAGCCTGAACCCTACAAAACGCTGTCCCTAAACCCGAAACCCGAAACCCCTAAACCCTAAACCCTAAACCCTAAACCCTAAACCCTAAACCCTAAACCCTAAACCCTAAACCCTAAACCCTAGACTACCAGTTCTAGCTGGTCATTTTCTGAGCCGGCCCCTGTCTTCTGTGAACGAACGTCTGCGAAACCCTAAACCCTAAACCCTAAACCCTTAAAACTATAAAACCACAAGCCCCGAAAACCCTTAAACCCTAAAACCCTGAAACCCTTAAGCCCTTAACCCTAAACCCTAAACCCTAATCCCCAAACCGGGCAGGCCCGGCGCCTCGTTCAGCAATGTGCCTCCACTGAGCCTTAGACCAAAAAGGGGGGGGGGGGGGGGGTTTTGCTTTTTTGGGGTCTCGGTTTAGGGTTTAGGGTGTGGGGTGTGAGCCTTGACGGAGAAGTGGAGGAGGGCGTTTTGTGGTTGAGGAGGTTGGGAGGGGGTAAGATTCACAGTGTTAGGGGGCTAACAGGCTGAGAATCGAAGCATCATCTGCCTTGCATTCTCCTTTTCCGGTCACCCCTTTCCTGTTTTCCCTTCGGCCCTAGTCCCTAAATCCCATGTTCAAGCCTACACCCCAAGTGTCAGCAAAATGCCGACGCTGTATATTCGGAGTGACTGTTTACTCAATTTCATCTCACATCCTGTATAATGCCCGAACCCCCAAACCCCTAAACCTTCAAACCCTTGACCCTCAAACCCCTAAACCCTTAAACCTTACATCCTCCACCGGATCTTCGAGACAGGCGTCCCTGTCCACTGTCAACGATACTGGCGTAGGAGCCCTAGTGCAGGACTTTGGGTTTAGGCGGGTTTAGGGTTTTTAAGGGTACTTAAACCCAATAAGGAATATAAAGTTAAATTTTTAATATTATCCCAACAATGAACTAGATGGGTTGAGAAAGCTTATTTCAAATTCAAACGCACGCTGATACCCCAGAATATCTGCGCCATAGAAGGTACTGGTTGCTTAAGAACCCCCAAAGAATAAACAGGATTCTTCCGTATAAGGGTAAAAAGGGATGATTCATTTTTGTTTCTTCCTTTTTTGGGCTTCTTAGGCAAATAGTCGGAAAGTGAATCTTTCTAGGGCCGCCAAGCCCAGCCCGCAAAAGCCCAACATGGCTTCGCAACATGGCTTCGCAATATTCGGGCGTATGTCCAACATCAGGGTTTAGGGTTTAGGGTTTGGGGTTTGGGGTTTGGGCTAATGCAGAAACCTAACCCTAAACTGTAAAGCTCCTAATGCAGGAGCCTAAATCATTTCATGTCGACGATGATCCCCCCAAAAGACCTTAACTGCAAAGCAAACACTCCAAAATAGCGACACGTTGGGCATCATTCGTGGAACGCACAGACCCGTCTCGTTTCACCCTAAACGCAACAGACTTCGGCCCGCTTTGCCCGAAATAGTTCTGAAGCCCGGAAAACCCCAAGCCCTAGACGCTGAACCTTAAGAAGACCGCGAGCCCCAAGCCCTAAACCCAAACCCCCAAACCCCTAGAACCCTAAACCCTAAACCCGTGAGGTCTCCATCGACGTGGTGAAGGTCCAGTCGCCAGGGGCTCGGCCTCAGAGGAGTTTTGAGAAGACTTCGGGGGGTTCTTTCGGGGCTTTTTGGTGGGTTTAGGGTTTAGGGTTTATAGGGTTTAGGGTTTAGGGTTTAGGGGGTTTAAGGTGGGTCGTTCAGGCCCCTATAAACCCAAAAAACCTCCCACCAACCCGACAAACCACCGCAAAATAGGCCTCCAGCACATCCCAATTTCCGGCCCAAAATCCAAAATCTAACCCAAAACCCTATAAACCCCATCAACCCGATTATTATTGTTGTTATTAATTGTATTTGTTTATTCTTGTTCATTTCTTATTATCAGTGTTGTTACTGTTATTCTTAAGCCGCAAAAACCCTATAAACCGCATTAAACCCCGGTAAGCCCCGGAAACCCTACAAATTCTATTGAGGCTCCTTAAGCCTCATACACCCTATACCCTGTAAGCCCTACAAGCCCCAAAAAACCTAAACCCGCTTCCGAGATCCAAGCCGAAGCCCAGCAACAAGGCGTGAGCCTGAGGTGAGTCTTAGGGTTTGGGATTTAGGGTTTGGGGTTTAGGTTTCAGGGTTTTAGGGTTTTGGGTTGTGCCTGTGCAGCCCAAGCCCAACAAAGTAGATTACAATACTTCCGAAACACTACACCCTAAACACAGGGCGGATTCAGAGAGTTTCAAAGCTTTTCGTGCGTTGTTGGGGGCTGTCGGATTTACGAATTGCGTTGCGGTGCTTAGGCTCAGGCGTTTCGGTTGTGGGTTGGGCGTGAATGCCGCAGGTCGTGGGTAAATCTCATGCCCTCAAGCTTGAATCCCGGAATCCTCAACAACCTCTGGCTATTTTAAACCCTAAAACCGTAAGCTCACCCTAAACCCTAAACCCTAAACCCTAAACCCTAAACCCTAAACCCTAAACCCTAAACCCTAAACCCTAAACCCTAAACCCTAAACCCTAAACCCAGGACCCGGAAGCCCAAACCTCTGCCCGCAAACCCGAAGCATGCAATGTGCTGGGCTCGTGACCGCTGGCGATGGATTCTGCTTCTGGGGGTTAGGGTTTAGGGTTAGGGTTTAGGGTTTAGGGTTTAGGGTTTAGGGTTTCGGGTTTCGGGTTTCGGGTTTAGGGCTTAGGGTTTAGGGTTTAGGGTTTAGGGTTTAGGGTTTAGCTGCAACTGGTTGACATCGGATGTGGCTGCAGGCTCAGAATCTATTCGAACCCTCGGCCGTAGCCAACAACCGAGAACCCCAAGCACTCGAAACTTTTAACCCTAAACCCTAAACCCTAAACCCCAAACCCCAAACCCCAAACCCTAAACCCTAAACCCCTATACTGCTCTCCTCGAAACTTATGCAGAGCTTCCGGCTCATGCAGCCGAGCTCACAGGCTGCAGCTCATCCTTAAGAAAGGGTTTAGGGTTTAGGGTTTAGGGTTTAGGGTCTAGGGTTTAGGGTTTAGGGTTCACGGGTTCATATGAAGCTTCTTGTATCTGCGGTCCGGGTTTAGGGTTGAGGGTGTAGGCTGAGGGTTCCTGAGATAATATGTCAACATCCTAAGGTCTTCGCAATCTTCGGCGAGCACAGCCGTGAGCTTATCGGACCTGAGCCACTTGGCCCAACTCACAGCTAAAGATCCCGAACGCCCAATTTAGATCCCCAAGTAGTAGGATCCCATTAGACTATAAGGACCCAATAAGGTACCCCTAATTTCGGATCCCCTTATACGATAAGGACCCCAATAAGGAACCCCTAATTTCGGATCCCCTTATACGATAAGGACCCCAATAAGGTACCCCGAATTTCGGATCCCCTTATACGATAAGGACCCCAATAAGGTACCCCGAATTTCGGATCCCCTTATACGATAAGGACCCCAATAAGGTACCCCGAATTTCGGATCCCCTTATACGATAAGGACCCCAATAAGGTACCCCGAATTTCGGATCCCCTTATACGATAAGGACCCCAATAAGGTACCCCGAATTCCGGATCCCTTATACGATAAGGACCCCAATAAGGTACCCCGAATTTCGGATCCCCTTATACTACAAGGACCCCAATAAGGTACCCCGAATTTCGGAGAACTCCCCCAGGTGTTTTGCATGTGGGGTCAAGGGTCTGGGACCCCGAGTCGAGGGTTTTTCAGTTTCGGCTTCTCAATCATAAACGGCCGCCCCCTTACACAAGGGCCCGCCCTTTTCTTTGTCATAGTTGGGTAACATGTTTTTACATTTTTAAGGGGTGCTTAAACCCAATAAGGAATATAAGTTTTTTTAAATTCTTAATATTATCCCAACAATGAGCTAGTCTTTACTTTTGGGAAGCTTCGTTCTTTTACTCAAGGGCATATTGGGATTTCGGGTCCAAGGATGGGGTTGCGTCTGTCTGAACATAGGAACCACAGTGGTCCCCCTCTTCGAGCGCAAAAACCCTAAACCCTAAACCCTAAACCCTAAAACCATGTCATGCCTTTAACCCTTCATAACCCCTGTTGAAACCACATAAGCCATTTAAAGCACACAAACTCTGTTAACAACAAAACCCGATGATCGCAAACTGGCTCTCGCGTCTGCCTTGGCCCGTCTTGACCATTTCAGGCTTTACCCCTAAACCCTAAACCCTAAACCCTAAACCCTAAACCCTAAACCCTAAACCCTAAACCCGGCGACTTTAGGCCAGGCTTAAGAAGGTCAAGGGAGCCAAAAAACCCTAACACCAGGGAGTGCTCAAGCCGCCGTAAACCCTTAACTCGAGACCCTAAAGCCCTTATATAGGGGTCGGAATAGTTGCTCATCATATTCTCTTATGGTCCCTTTGTATAGTTTTTTATTACAATAACCCCCAGAACCCTATTTTAATTATCCAGGCCCCTATGTTATAACCTCCTTGAAACTCCTAAAGCTCGAAACGTCAAGGCCCCGAAGCCCGAAGCCCTAAACCCTAAACCCCTACACCCCCAACCAAGCCCCTAAACCCTAAACCCTAAACCTAAACCCTAAACCTAAACCCTAAACCCTAAATCCTTAACCCTAGTTCGGGGAGGGCATGAGAGAGGCTCCCCCAAAGCCCCTCACCCAAAAGGACTGGTCTTCAGCTGCTACAGGAGCTGTGTCGTGGGAGCCTTGCTCAAGGGACTTCAGGAGGGCACGCTTCGAAGGGACCTTAGGGTTTAGGGTTTAGGGTTTAGGGTTTAGGGTTTAGGCTTACTTTGGGGGTTATTTGGGGGATACTTAGGTATTTAGGGACTATTTATTTTAAGGGGCTGCGCCCATGGGCGAGTAGCGCAGGCAGAAGCGCGGGGCGAGCAGTTTCTAAGCATTTTGAGGCCCCTAAACTCCCTTAAAATCTCTAAGCGTTTGAGGCTCCTCAACCCCCTTTAAGTTTCTAAGCATTTTCAGGCCCCTAAACTCCCTTCAAATCTCTAAGCGTTTGAGGCTCCTAGACTCCCTTAAAGTTTCTAAGCACTTTATAAGGCCCCTAAACTCCCTTTTCCCTTAGACACGTCGCTTATGCCCGCCCTTTGGGGGGCGTCATGCTCCTGATGCGCCCCCCGGGTCCCGCCCCGGGAGCCGCCTGATGCTCCTGATGCGCGCCTGGGGGTCCCGGGCTGGACCCGCTGATGCTCATGATGCGCGCCCTCTGGGGGCCTCCGTGGCGACGCAAAAAACCACGAAAATAAAACCGTTCACCGGCGGCACGCGGGGGTCGGCGGCACTGGCATCCGGCCTAATTCTGCTTCGCAGAAGGCCGAAGGCCAGCAAGGCTATTCCCGGGACGACCCGGGTTAAAAGGTCCGCCAATGCTCGGTCCTTGGGGACCTTGCGCTGCCCGATTTAAAGGCTGACGCCGCTGCCGCCGACCCCCGAGGTAAGCGCTGCGGATGAAGTATGATTGATAGCCTTGATTCCTTCTGCCAGGTGGGGGGGGGGTTGGGGGATGGGGGGGGGTAGGGTGCAGCGAACAACAAATTCGGTTGTTTTGGTCTTTTTTTTGTGTGGGGGGGCCGGCTAGGCAGGCGGGGTAGGGGACGGGGGTAGGGAAGAGGGAGGGAAGGGGGCCGAGGGGGGGGGGGTGGGGGGGGGGGAAGGGAGGGGGGGAAGGGAGGGGGGTAGGGGGGGGGCAGGGGGGGGCGTAGGGGGGGGGGGGTAGGGTGCAGCCAAAACGTGTGGTTCCGTCTGCTTGGCCTTCCGCGAAGAGAAGGGCAAGGGCGGGCGGGGAGGGCGGGGGCGGGTAGGGAAATGGGTCACAAAACGTTGGAGTATGGAGGTGGGTTGCAATACGCGTGGTTCCATCCAGGTAGGAAGCAAGCCGCGCGGGTCCATGGGGAAGGGCACTAGCGGGTCCAGCGGGAAAGGTACGAGTCCAGCTTCTTGACGCCGACAAAGGGGGTCGGCGGATTGGGTACATATAGCCGTTATATAGGGGAATAAGATTTCAAGCCCCGGGTCCCTCCTTATACCCCCTAACTTGCGGAGCCACCGCCTGTTCTCTTCTACTCCTTGGGCATTTTGTTTAGGGTTTGGGGTTTGGCGTTTAGGGTTTAGGGTTGGGGGTTTGGGTTTAGGATTTAGGGTTTGGGGCTATTGGTTTGGGATTTAGGGTCGGGGTTTAGGGTTTAGGGTGTAGGGTTTGGGGTTTAGGGTTTGGGGTGTGGGGTTTGGAGTTTCGTGTTTGGGGCTCATATGAAGTTGGGTTCGTATGAAGGTTTTTGGTGCATATAGGGTTCCTCAAAAATACATCGGTGAGTGTATATATATATATAGGCTTGCTTACCAGTTGTTTCTGGATTCAGTGGTTACGGCTATGAAGCTTGAAGGTTAGGAACTCAAAACTGTATGAAGGAGGGGGGGGGCTTCACTCTGAACAGCAAGGAAGGTTTCCCTGTTTGGGATTTAGGGTTTTCCTTAGGGTTTAGGGTTTAGGGTTTAGGGTTTAGGGTTTAGGGTTTAGGGTTTAGGGTTTAGGGTTTAGGGTTTAGGGTTTAGGGTTTAGGCTGGGTTCATTTAAGGTTTTGCTTTGGGTCGGGCTCAGGGTGCAGGGCCTGAGTAGGGCCCCTGTGAGGCCTCTAGAATGAACGGTACCTTCTCTAAGCCCTAAACCCTAAACCCTAAACCCTAAACCCTAAACCCGCGAAGGGGCGCTGGGCTGTCTTAGGGTTTTGGCTTCTTGCGAGGTGCCAAGGGCCATAGGGCTCGACTCAGCTGCTACTTTGCGGGGCTTCGGGCTCCTAGTGTCTAGGGCTTTCAGGTTTAGGGTTTAGGGCTAGGGTTTAGGGTTTCGGGTTTCGGGTTTAGGGTTTAGGGTTTAGGGTTTCTAGGGTTTAGGGTTTAGGGTTTAGGGTTTAGGGTTTAGGGCTCTAACCGTAAACCCCGTTCTCAGGCGCCAACCGATCAGCGCTTGTCGAGGCTGCCTTGGAGGACACCATGGACGTGGGATTTTTGGGGCTTGAACCCTAAACCCTAGCCCTAAACCCTAAACCCTAAACCCTAAACCCTAAACCCTAAACCCTAAACCCTAAACCCTAAACCCTAAACCCTAAACCCTAAACCCTAAACCCTAAACCCTAAACCCTAGCCCTAAACCCTAAGCCCTAAGTTCGGAGTTCCCATGGCATCTGCTGCGTCGCTTTCCGCGCCTGAAGAATCTGTGGCTCAAGCACGGGCTTTTTTTTAGGGCGCAGGGTTTAGGGCTTTGAGGCCCTTCGAGATCTGCCTTTTTGAGCATCCTTGTAGCCATGCGCTGCCAATGGCCCCGATTCCCACTGTGCCTCGGTTAGACTTAAGGGGCGCGGAAGCCCTTGATGTTGGGCGCTCTTCGGCAGAATTGTCTTAGGGTTTCGGGTTTAGGGTTTGGGGTTGAGGGTTTAGGGTTTAGGGTTGCTCTTCAGGATCGAGCCGCTGTTGAAGGGGTTATCCCTGCTCAAGGCCACTGTTCCCGGGCGTCGGAGCCATGTTCGCGCCCATTTGCGCCTCTAAAGGAAATCGCCGTGGGCCCATCCACGGGGGCTGTGTTTAGGGTTTAGGGGTTTACGGGTTTAGGGGTTTAGAGGGTTTAGGGTTCAGGGCGTTTAGGGTTACCCTAAACCCCTAAACCCCTATCCCTAACCCTAAACCCGAAAGCCTAAACCCCTAAAGCCTGAACCCCTGAACCCTAAAGTTTAGAGCTCGAAGCAAGAGGGCCAAGTCATTGGCTTCCACTGTTCGGGTTTAGGGTTTAGGGTCTAGGGTCTAGGGTCTAAGGTCGAGGTTTTACGGTTTAGGTTAAGGAGGGTCTAGCCGAGTCTGGCCTTCGACCCTGAGAACCCTAAACGCCTTGAACCCTGCACCCCAACAATCCAAGCCCTCCAAACCCTCCAAGCCCTAAACCCGAAACCTAAACCCTAAACCCTAAACCCAAAACCCCGCACTTTCAGAGGTATGCCCAGGTGCTGCTGGCCATCGTCTTAGCCGCCGCAGTGGGCGGGCTGCGCCTCGGCGCGAAACCCCAAACTCCGACCTGGTTGAAGATTTTTCAAGTTTTTTTTTTTTGGGGGGGGGGGAGATTTTTTTGTATAATGTTTTTAAAGGGTTTTTTAGGGTTTGGTTTTTTTGGGGGTTGGGTTTAGGGTTTAGAGCTAGGATTTAGGGTTCAGGGTCAGGGTTTAGGGTTTAGGGTTCAGAGTTTAGGGTTTAGGGTAGGGTTTACAGGGACTTTTCGGCTGCAGGGCTTGCAGGGTCTACAGTGTTTCGGGTTCAGGCTTCATAGGCTTCCGGGTCTCACTGGGCTTGGCAGGGCTCGGGGGCAAACTCGTCCGGGAGCTGGGCTCCAAGCCACCTACTAAGCCCTAAATTTGGAACGCATAAAACCCTAAACCCTGAACTCAAACCCCTCAACCCCTCAACCCCGCTAGGACCCCTAAACTAACCACTAAACCCTGAATTGCTTCGTGGCGCAGCCAGCCCTGAACCCGAAGAAAAGCCCGAAATCCTGGGTTCAAGAGGGGTAGGTACCAAGGGAACCTTAGGGAAGCTTAGGGAGCCTTAGGGAGTAGTGGGGAGAAAAAGGGAGCCTTAGGTTACATACCCCCGTTGAACCCCCCTCCCTTAAGAAGACCTTCACAAAAGTGCAGCCCGAATTCTGCAAGCACCCCAGCTAAACAAGCCCGAAACCCGAGAAGTGCGTAGTTGCGGTCTGGTCTCAAAGTGCTCCGAGACTGTCCCAAGTACCGCATGCATAAACGCCTAAACCCCAAACCCTAAACCCTAAAGCCTAAACCCTAAACCCTAAACCCTAAACCCTAAACCCTAGACCCTGCCACCAGGTGGCCCGAGGTGGCCAGCCAGCCCTGGATGGAAGCTGGGCTTTGTCATTGGCTTCTGCTCTTGGGGTTGAGGGTTTAGGGTTTAGGGTTTAGGGGTTGAAGTCCACGAGGGCCAGGAAGACAGCATGCGGCATGTGCACCATGACCCTCTTCCTGAGCCCTCAAACCCCAAACCCCTCAAACCCTAAAATCCTCAACCTACCTGTCTTGAAGCCAGAGCCCCCCCCCCCCCCCCCCAAATCCCCCAAACAGCCCGAAATCCAGGGGAGTGTTCAGGTGAGTGCTTACACCGATACGCCCCTGATTCTGTTACCCGAGACCTCGCCTCACCTTAAGTCAGGTTAGCTAGTTACCCTACTTATAACCCTACTTCTAACTACCCATGAACCTCTGAGTAGCCCTAAACCCTAAACCCTAAACCCTAAACCTTAAACCCTAAACCCTAAACCCTAAACCCTAAACTCCCCCTGCGCAGTCCAGGAAGAGTTGGGGAGGGGGTTCGTCAAGCTCATCAAGATGGTGTCGTCCCCAGTACCATGCGGGAGCTGTCGGCCTCCCACAAGCAGCTGGGGTCTAGGGTTTAGGGTTTAGGGTTTAGGGCATAGGATTTAGGGTTTAGGGTTTAGGGTTAAGGGTTAAGGGTTCGGGTTTAGGGCTCACAATAAGGCTAGGAGTTTAGCGGGCTTGGGGCTTAGAGTTTAGGGTGCTTAAGGTGCCCTTTTGATGTGTTCATTGCAGGGTATAATAAAATAGCACGCCATAGCAACTAATGTAGGGACCTTCTTAATCGTTAATTCTAATTAGGTTTTTCTGGAGGGGGTTACTAAAATACAATTCCTACAATACCATTATATAGGGGCCTAAACCCTAAACCCTAAACCCCAAACCCTAAACCCTAAACCCTAGAAGTACTTGTCCGACCCCTCTGCGGTCAGTTTGCCTCAAAGACTGCTGAAACCCATCCCTACCTGTCACCCTCGCCCACTTGGAGGTTAAGTAACCAATTAGAACTGTACTCATAACCCACTTATTAAGCCCCTTAAGTGCCCTAATATGGTTATAAGTACAGTCATAAGTACAGTAACCCTAAACCCTAAACCCTAGAAGTACAGTTATACTTGGTTACTAAGTAGCATTTACCTCCAAGCAGGGATCTCCTCTGAGCACCCAAGTCTCATGTGGGTGGTGTCTCTGCATTATGGGTTTAGGGTTTAGGGTTTAGGGTTTAGGGTTTAGGGTTTAGGGTTTAGGGTTTAGGGTTTAGGTTATAACGCGTCCTCTTGTGTAGGGTACCCAGAAAGGGTTTAGGGTTTAGGGAACTGACCATGTGTCGGCCTAGCCGTTCCCAACCTGTCGAGTCACTTTTCCCAGCTCCATTTCGCGCGTCTTGAACCACAGCTAAACCCTAAACCCTAAACCCTAAACCCTAAACCCTAAACCCTAAACCCCGAACAATCCCGTCTTAGAGGGTCCGGCGGGCGCAGTCCCGCTTCTTCTGCGCACACCCGTTCGCTGCACAGGTTAGGGTTTAGGGTTTAGGGTTTAGGGTTTAGGGTAGTTGAAGTTGGGCTGCACATGTCGCAGTGCGACTACAGTCAGTCATTTCCCTCATTGCCGTACCTAGAACCCTGCTTCTAACTACTGTACCCAAACCCTGACCAATCAAACCCGAAACCCAAAAACACCCAACCGCGTAGTTTAGCCTTTTCCTGAGTCTCTTTTTGCTTTCAGCTTCGTAGGAACTCCCGCAGTCGTAGTCGTAGTCGTAGTCGTAGTCATAGTCGTCGTCGTCGTCGTCGTCGTCGTCGTCGTCGTCGTCGTAGTAGTAGTAGTAGTAGTAGTAGTAGTAGTAGTAGTAGTAGTAGTAGTAGTAGTAGTAGTAGCAGTAGTGGTAGTAGGTATACACCCATAAAGACTGCAGGTGAAATAAACCCTAAACCCTAAACCCTAAACCCTAAACCCTAAACCCTAAACAGTCCAAAAAGGCTGATCAGCCTTGAGGTCATCACGCCCATCATCTTTTGCACCATGGTCCCGGGTATCTGCCATGTGGGCGACGCCTCCCGGGTGGGCGGTGTGGCGATGAAGGCAAGGGCTTATAGCTTAGGGCTTAGGGCTTAGGGTTTAGGGTTTAGGGTTTAGGGTTTAGGGTTTAGGGTTTAGTAGTAGAGTAGGTAACCCTTAACCTTCTTGGGGTATATTCCCAAAGGTTGTCCTTGAGTTTTTCTTAGGATACTGGACAACTAAGATAAACCCGAAACTCTGAGCCCGAAACCCGAAGCCCTAAACCCCAGACCCTAAACCCTGTGTTTGTTTTTTTTTTGGGGGGGGGGGGGGGGGGAAGGGTTCAGGGCTTGGGGGCGCAAGCCTAAACATCAAACCTCTCATGGAAAGAACTTAACCTGAAAGGCCTAAACCCAGGGACCCACTCCTCCCCCCGGCCGCAATACTCCAAGCCTCCACCAAGATCATCCACTTTTCAGTATACCGATTAAGATCTAAACCCTAAACGTCAACACTTCAAAAAAACCCTAAACCCTAAACCCCCAAAGAACCCCTAAACCCCCAAGCCTCCCGAGAGGCCTCTCTTCTTAAACCCCTTGAGAACCCAGAAGAGGCGCTGCTTTACTTCGAAGCCATTTCTACTTTCGCCCTCGGCTTGGGTCTGCTGGTGGGTAACCTCGTCCAGCCCGGGAAGAACTTTGACGCGCAGCCCGCTGCTCGGCCGATCTTCAGCTAAGAGCTGCTTGAACCACCCACAGCCGCAACGCAGGCTCGAAACCTTAGCATTGAGGATTTTTGGTTTAGTGCTTAGAGATGTGTGCCGCTAAATCTTAGGCTTAACCTTTAATCCCTAACAACCCCCTAGACCCTGAAACCCCCTCAACCCGAAAGCCCAAGCCCGAAGCCCTGAAGCCCCGGTTTCCCGAGACATCCGAGGACGCATCGGCCATTGAGAAGTACGTCGAGAAGGCTGAAAGCCCCCCAGCCAGTTTCTACGGTTGGAATACCATGGGCCCTTAGTTGTTGTCCCTTACACAAGTGCTTAATTTATTAAAGGGATTTTCAGGGATCCGAAGTATGGGCCCTTATCATGCAAAGTGCATGTAAGGGGACCCAAATTCAGGGCCCATACTTCGGGTCCCCTACAGTTGGGCGAGGTTCAGGGTTCAGGGGTTTAGGGTTCAGGGTTTAGGGTCTTAGTGGTTCAGGTTTTGGGTTCAGGGGTTTAGGGTTTGGGGTTTTAGGGTTTTAGGCTTTTAGGGTTTTAGGGTTTTAGGTTTAGTTTCAGGTTTAGGGTTTTAGGGTTGTAGAGTTTTAGGGTTTTGGGGTTTGAGGGTCTAGGGGTTTTGGGGGTTTAGGGTTTTAGGGTTCAGGGTTTTGGGGCTTTACAGTTTTTGGAATGTAGGGTTTAGACGGTTTTAGGGTTTCAAATTAGGGTTTTAGGGAAATTACATGGTCCCTTCCCTTCCCTTCCTTTAAACTCAGTTCCGAAGCATGGGCCCTTGGCTGTATGGGGCATTTAATGGGTACATAAGGGTTCCCAAAATGAGGGCCCATACTAACGGAACATGCAACTACCCTAAGAGTCTTGGGTTCAGGGTTTGAGCGTATAGGGTTCAGGGTTAGGGGTTCAGGGTTTTGGGGTTTTGGGGTTTCGTTGTTTTGGGTTTTGGGGTTTAGGGTTTGGAGGCCAAGGGTTCTTAGGTGTGAGGGTTTATGGTCTCAGGTTATGGGTTTAGGGTTTAGGGGTTTAGGGTTTAGGGTTTAGGGTTTAGGGTTTAGGGTTTAGGGTTTAGGGTTTAGGGTTCCCTGGTTCCCCCCCTTACATGCCAATCCCAAGCAGGGCATCCTGACTCCTGAACCTTGAACCCTAGTCCCCAGCAGGGTTTAGAGTTTAGGGTTTAGGGTTTAGGGTTTAGGGTTTAGGGTTTAGGGTTTAGGGTTTAGGGTTTAGGGTTTAGGGATTAGGGCTGTGGCTGAACCTGCCCAGCTTATGGGTCGGTAGCCCTGAGTGTTGTAGACGTTTAAGGTTCAGGGTCAGGGCTTAGGGCGGTTTGGGGTTTTGGGTTGTAGGGGTTTGGGGTTTAGGGTGGGTTGGTTAGGGTGATAAGCAGTACTCATTGCAGTAACCCTACCTATCACCCCAGTTATGACTACCCATGAACCTCCAAGTAGGGTTCTGGGGTATTGAGTTTCTGGACTTCGGGGTTTAGGGCGTAAGGCTTTAGAGGTTTGGGCTTCAGGGTTAAGCCCCAAACCCCAAGCCCTGAACCCTTTTGGAGGTTGTTAGGCCTCAGCTAACACTCCCAGGCGAGAGCCCGATGCACTTTCTCATGCACATCATTCCAACAACCGAGCCCTGGCACAGAACAGACCTTCCCACTGAAGCATGGGAGGTGTCCTTGTCCGCCTCAAGCCAGATTGAACCCTAAACCCGAAGCCTTAAGTCCCAATAAACCCTAAACCGTCCTAAGCCCGAAACCCTAAAACCTAAACCATCCTAAACCCTAATCCCGAAGCCTTAAATCCTAATAAACCCTAATCACGCCCGAAATGGTGAGGTGTGCAGTGGCCCTGTGTTAAAGTGCTCAGACGAAGGGTCCCTAAACTCTGAGAGCCGGTTAAGGGTTTAGGGTTTAGGGTTTAGGGTTTAGGGTTTAGGGTTTAGGGTTTAGGGCTCAGGGCTTACGGCTTACGGCTTACGGCTTACGGCCTAGGGCCTAGGGCTTAGGGCTTAGGGTTTAGGGTTTAACCCTTCAACCCTGACCCGAATCCCTTTCGACTAGATGCCCTAAATAAGGCTATATTAATCCAGTTATGATGAGAGCGACCCTAGTTATAACCCTAGTTATAACCCCCACTTAGAATGTCCATGAACCTCCAAGAAACCCCCAGGCTCCCCGAACCACCGAAGGAAAGTAAACCCTGATGCCTTTTAGGGCTTAGGCGGGTTTAGGGCTTTTAGGGCTTTTAGGGGTGTCAGGGCTTAGGGTTTACATGTGCGTTTGGTTGCAGATATTTGCGGGTTTTCACAGGCGACGATGAAGGGTTCAGGATTCAGAGTTGGGGGTGGGCTCTGCCATCATTTACTATGGGATTTGCGCTACCCACCGTGGGCCCTCCGTTACAGCTCCGTTACAGTTCCGTTACAGCTCCGTTGCATCTCCGCTACAGCTTTCACTAGAGCTCCGTTACAGCTCCGTTGCACCTCCGTTACACCTCCATTACAGCTTCCGTTACAATTCCGTTGCAGCTCCGTTACAGCTCCGATGCACCTCCGTTACAGCTCCGCTACAGCTCCCTTGCACCTCCGTTACAGCTCCTTTACAGCTTCCGTTACAGCTCCGTTACAGCTCCGTTACAGCTTCCGTTACAGCTTCCGTTACGGCTCCGTTACAGCTGCATCACAGCTCCGATGCACCTCCGTTACAGCTTCCGTTACAGCTCAGTCATGCAGCTCCGTTACAACTCCTTTGCACCTCCATTACAGCTCTGCTACAGCTCCCGTTACAGCTCAGTTGTACAGCTCCGTTACAGGTCCGTTATCACGCTGCTGCTTCTGCTACGGCTCCGTTACAGCATCGCTACAGCCGGTAGCGCTCCGTTGCAGCTTTCCGATATGGCTCCATTACAGCTCCGCGACTAATCCGTTACAGCTCCGCTCCTTTCCGTTACAGTTTCCGTTACAAGCCCCGTTACCGGCGAGCATTTCTGTTATAGTAGAGGCCTGCAAATGATGGTAGAGCCCCGCCCCAAATTCAGAGGCTTCTCTCTTGAACAGAGGCTTGAACATGGACGGTTGGGTTTGACCCTGTGCCCTAAACCCTCAACCCTAAACCCTAAACCCTAAAACCCTCAGTGTTTTTTTGTTGTTGTTGGGTGTGTGTGTGTGGCTCTCAGGTGGCCAGCCCCTTTGCGAACGGTGATGTGCTGCAGGCTCGGGGTCGTCGAGCCTCCACCCTAAACCCTAAACTCGGTTTAGGGTTTAGGGTTTAGGGTTTAGGGTTTAGGGTTTAGGGTTTAGGGTTTAGGGTTTAGGGTTTAGGCCTTTGGGAGAAAAAGCCCAGTAAAGTTCGGATAAGCTCTTACTCTGGTGGAGGTCCTGATTAGTTGGGCTCTTACTCTAGGTGGCTTCTGCCATGGGGACCTCTCTGCTACCGGATCTTATGACACCCCACGTGGAGGTTCTAGGGTACTCTATAAGTGAGGTTGCAAGTAAAAGGGAACCATAGTCATAGCTGGGTAGAACCTTTTTTAGGGTACACAAAACCCTGCTTCTATCTGCCCATGAACCTTCAAGCATCCGTAAACCCTGAGCCCTAAACCCTAAACCCTACACCCTACACCCTACACGCTAAGCATCGCATCGGAGGTGCTCTTTGTCTCGATCCTCTTTGGCTTCGCGCTCCTGTCTGCCGGAGACAAGGCGAAATCGGCCACCCGGTTGCAGGGTTTAGGGTTTAGGTTTAGGGTTTAGGGTTTAGGGGTAGTTAAACTTTACAGGGCTCAGATGGGTTTCGGGAGTAGGGAGATGGTTCTTGGCCTTCTTCGCGATGGTCGTCCCTCATGTCAGGATACGCCCAAAAAGGGCCTTGACTTTGTTGTGCGAACGGAGCCCCAGTTCTTGCTCCAACGCCCGCGGGTGCGCATCAGCTCTCAGTAACATCACATGGCCGCTTTGTTTGCGGCCCTGTTCCTTGGCCTTGCTAACGAGGCCTGGGGTCAGGGTGGCGGGAGGCTCTTCCTGTTGGGCTGGACGGGTGATGGCAAAACAGAGTTTTGTGACCGATACGATGATGCCCGGCTTTCCAAGCAGCGTTTTGCAGGAATGTTCGACCGTATGCTGTAGAAGATCTATGGCTCTTTGTGTGCATTCGGCAGCTGAGGGTGGTTCGACATGCAGGAACGCCAAGAAAGGAAGTCGTATCTCTGCAGAAGTGTCGGACACAAGGGACGTGTACATCGGCAAGCACATGGTGGGGACACCAGGGTTTGGTGACAACCGTCTGCCAAAGCCAGGTGAAACAGGTAGGGGTTTCCGAAAATTGGGATACCCCTTTGGGGGGTTCCTTTGAGGGGATTCTATTCTAATTTGGGGTAGAAAAGGGGTCCCAAGTTTTCGTAACCTGCAGGTGAAGATGCGCTGACCGCCTCCCGTGATGCAATCGAGAAGAGCCTGATTGCCATCAACCAAACCATGGTCAAAGCATTGGCATGGCTGGTGCCCTGTTTAGCGACGTACCAAAAAGGAAGCCCTGGACTTGATGAAGCTGGCAAAGGACATGACAGGTGAAGGTGTTCCAATCATCACAATCTTCAATCCTGGCTCCCCGCGCAACAAGTGCGTCAAAGACCCCTCAGAGTTTCAGGCGCTGGCCAGCCAGCACGGAGTGGCAATCAGCGAGGTCATCCACTTTGACAAGTTTGATCTCAAAGACTTTCTTGCGCGGTACACCGTCGACTACCAGGTCATGGTTCCTGCCGAACTCCATAAATTGCTGGAGGCCCGCGATGTGACCAAGCTGGCTACTCGACTGAAGGAGATTCGCAGGACCAAGTGCCAGTCATTGCCCCATGAGCTGAACAACCTTCGCAACTCTATGACTGCACTTCGAGGGCAGATCAAGGAGTATCCGCAGGCAAATTGCCAAATGCGACATTGCACCCTGGACGATCCTGAGATGAAGGATTGTTTGCGACAAGTTTGCTCTTCTGAAAAAAGGGACTGTTGGAGAAGCGGCCTGTTCGGTCTGGACAAGAATTGCATAAAGGTTTGTGCCAAATACACAACCGTCACAGATCAGGAGTGCGCAAAAGGCAACAGCGATCGCAGGGCTGCTGCGGAGCGAGCACATGCAGCTTGCATTGCGAATGCCAGGAAGCAGCATGAGGGTTGCCTCAAAGACCATGAAGCTTGCGAGAGGAGATCAAGAAGAGCAATTTGGAGCTGCAGAAGTCGATCCAAAAGCTTTCCGAATCAGAGAAAGACCACGTGGCGAAGCTGAGGACCTGCGACAAAGCCATGGGAGTCAAGAGTGAACTCTGAGCGCTAGCATAGACACGTAGGTTCCCAAGCTTATGGTCCCTGTTGGTGTTGAATCAATGACCTAACTTTGATGCAGAATTGCCATACTGAGCCTTGCAATCTAAAGGGGACCATAGCGCAAAGAGGCCCACACTAGGAGGTTCATGGGTAGCTATATGTGGGGTTATAAGCAGGGTAACTAGAAGTATACCTAGTTATAAGCCTACTTAGGGTACGTAGAACCCTACTTCTAAACTACCCATGAACCTTCAAGCATGGCGGTGCAGTCGAGTCGGGCGGGCTGTAGTACGGCAGGCCCGACCTTGTTTTGTACCAGCGAAGGAAAGTGTCCATTGCTGGTTGCTGGTTTGGAGGAATGCCTGGAAGTCTGAAGCCCTAGACTGTCTACGAACCTCCAACTACGCCCCCGAAAACCCTCAAACGTTCAAGCCCAGAAGCCCTCAAACGTTCAACCCCCGAACCCCTGAAACCCCAAGACCCTAAACCTTAAACCCTAAACCCTAAACCCCTAAACCCTGCAAGCCCTAAACCCCTAAACCCTGAAAGCCCTAAACCCTACACCCTGTAAGCCCTAAACCCTAAACCCGCCTAAGCCCCAAAGCCGATAACCCCAAAACTCCTAAACCCTAACGCCCTAAACCCATAAACCCTACCTGAACCCCTTCCGATGAGCCAAGGTGTTGAGCGGCATCGAGGAGTTGGGCCACTGCTTCTTCAATATCATCTCGATTGTGATGAGACGCCTGGCTTGGGCTAGGGTTTTAAAGCTTCGGGTTTAGGGTTAGGGTTTAGGGTTTAGGGTTTAGGGTTTAGGGTTTAGGGCTTAGGGTTTAGTGATTTCGGAGCTGGGGGGTTTGGAGGCTTTGAGCTGGCTCATGCAAAATCCTGAGGCCCTAAACTCTCAATTGCCCTAAACCCTAAACCCTAAACCCTAAACCCTAAACCCTAAACCCTAAACCCTAAACCCTAAACCCTAAACCCTAAACCCTAAACCCTAAACCTGAGCCCCAGGAGTGGCGCCTGTGGGCGCCTTCGCCGCTATGGCCTACACCATCGGCAAGTACCTTAGCTAGGGTTTAGGGATTTAGGGGTTTGGGGTTTAGGGTTTAGGGTTTAGGGTTTAGGGTATTTTCCTAATTTGGGTTTACAAGGGACCCTACATATATATATATATATATGTTATATATACATAGATATTTTTCAGAGGGTTTTAAGGCCAACCCAGTTAGGTAGCAGCGTCGGCAAGCTTTTCTGGGTTTTAAGGGTTTAGGTTTTGACCCCCGGAACTTAGGCTTTAGGGTTTAGGAATTAGGGTTCAGGGCTCAGGGTTTTAGGTTTGACCCCTAGAAAACCCGAAACCCCAAGCCGCAATTTCGACATGTGCTGTATAGGAGGAAAGTTACCTAAACCCTAAACCCTAAACCCTAAACCCTAAACCCTAAACCCTAAACCCTAAACCCTAAACCCTAAACCCTAAAAAGCCAGTGGACATGCAAGGTACGGCCTGGGCACGCTGGGCCCCTCGGCCGTGTTTGTTGTTTAACATCTGGGGTTTAGGGTTTAGGGTTTAGAGTTTCAAGGTTGAGGAGCTAGTTGCCAGAATCTGGCATGGCTCACTAGACCAACACCCTGAACCCTAAACCCTAAACCCTAAAATCCAATCTCAACATCACACGGCTCTAGCACCTCTTGCCTTAGAGTTTTGGGTTTTGGGTTTAGGGTTTAGGGTTCCAGCCAAGAACCAGTTAAAAGCCGGAGGTTAAAGAACCCCGCAGCCGAGCGACTTGAGTTTTTAAGGGGTGTAGAGGTCTAGGGTTTAGGGTATAGGGGTTAGGGTTTAGGGTTTAGGGTTTAGGGTGCCGCATTATTGAATCTTAAATCTAAGGGTAGTTTCATGGGCCCTTCAAGGGGTATATAAGGGGATCCCCTTTCTAAGGGCCCATACTAAGGCACCATGAAGCTACCCTAAGAGAATCCCAAAAACCCTAGTTGAGGTAGATACCCCTTATATACCCTACACAACCCGAGGGCCCGTACTTCAGAACCCTTTACACCACCTTAAGGGTCCATAAAACAAGCTTTGGATAAAACCTCATCTGAGGCAACCTGCTTCTTTTGGTTGCCACCTTCTACCTCACCTGCCTCGGCTTCGTCGTGTTCGCTGCCGGGCACGCAGGGTTAGGGTTTAGGGTTTAGGGTTTACGGTTCAGGGCAATTGCTGAGTAGGCTATTCCCCTAAAGGCCAAGCCAGCAACTGGTGAGTTCGCCATCTGCTCGCCCACCCTCAACGATCAACGTGTGAGAGCCTCCAGTCCACGTGAATCCCGCATGGATCTTGGGTGCTCGGCCCTACGCCCTAAGCACCAAGCCATCATCTTGCACTGTTACCCCTCATACTAGCCGTTCTTAAAGGGTGATTTTTGTGACCCCAATTATAAGCCCTAAACCCTCAACCCTAAACCCGATTCAGGACTGTTAGTTAGCATGAGGGGGGGAAACCCCCAACAGCCATCATCCTTGATTTCTCTCCGGTTCATGGCATGTCGGGGCTCTCACATTTTTCGAGCACAGCAGGGCTTGGGGGGAAGTTTGGGGTTTAGGGTTTCGGGTTTAGGGGCTTGGGGGGAAGGTTAGGGTTTGACGGTTTAAGGGGCTTAAGCCCTGCCCTGAGGCTGTCTCTACATACTCTTGTAGTAGGAGGGGTTGCCGCCTACTCTTTTGTGGGGGCTTTGTATCTTCAACCCTGAAGCCTGAACCGAGACCTTAAACATCCCATCCCCCCATTAAAAGAAAAAGCATAGAAACAAAAAAAAAAAACTCACCAAGCCGTAAGCAAATCCTAAACTTCCCTACTTCCAGGTTTTGGGCGCGGTCGCTGCCTGCGCGCGCTTCAATATCTTCCGGCCCCTCGAGGGACTGTTTAGGGTTTAGGGTTTAGGGTTTAGGGTTTAGGGTTTAGGGTTTAGGGTTTAGGGTTTAGGGGTTTAGGGTTTAGGGTTTAGGGTTTAGGGTTTAGGGTTTAGGGTTTAGGAGCTTTGTTGCTTTAGGGCTTTAGCCCTGAACCCTGAACCCTCAACCCGAAAGCCTACAACCCCCGAGCTAAGACCGACACCTTAAACCTTAAACCCAAAACCCAAACCGTTCAAGGGCTGACAATGATTGCGAGCTCTGTTTCGGATCTCTGGATGGCATCTAAGTCCTAAACCCTAAGACCTTGAAGTAGAGGGCAAACAAGAGGCCCAGAATTGAGCAGTCATCTCCCCACATGGAATGCGTTGCGTTTGCCCATGAATCCTAGGGGGACCCTAGACGTGCCCTAGCGCGTCTCATCGGCTTTGGCATATCTGGGTTGTGAGGGCTTAGGGTTTTGGGTTTTGGGTTTTGGGGTTTATGGCTTATGGAAGAGCCCCATAGTCAGAAATATTCTTTGTTTTCCAAGTTCTTTCCTTGGGATTCCTGCTGGAAGAGACCCCTGTCTTCAGTAGAGACTTGATGGCCAATCATTTTGTGAGTTAGGGCTTCGGGTTCAGGAGTTGCAGAAGAGTCCTAACTCCCCTAAACCCTAAACCCTAAACCCTAAACCCTAAACCCTAAACCCTAAACCCTAAACCCTAAATCCTACAAGCCAGGCTGTAAGAAGGGATCCGGTGTCGGTCGTTTCACAAGGTTCCTCTGGTATCTCAAGGACGAGCTGCTCCTTGCATCCCGGCAGGGGAGAGGAGATGCGGGAGCTAACAGGGTTTAGGGTTTAGGGTTTAGGGTTTAGGGTTTAGGGTTTAGGGTTTAGGGTTTAGGGTTTAGGGTGGTAGCCTGCTACCCTCAACATCACGCCAGGGTTTCGCGGCTTCATCACTATGCCTGTGTATCCCCACACCTTAAACCCTACTTGGAGGTTCACGGGTAATTATAAGCAGGGGTTATAAGTAGGGTAGAAGAAAAAATGATATGAGTGGTTGTCGCCTTATGTAGGGTACTTAAAACCCTGCCTGTAACTACCCATGGGCCTTCAAGCTCTAAGCAAACAGCATTCCTTGGGACAAAAGACAGGCCCGTTACACTCACCTTCTCCCCAACATCCCCCTGTGGATGGTTTAGAGGTTTGGGCCTGGGGGTTTGGGTCGTTAGGGTCTTGCTCCTAAGACAGTCGCCAGTTCCCACTTCGTTAACTTGCCAATTCGGTGGTTCTGCCTGGCCTTCTATCTAGCAGGTGTAGTAGAGCAATGATTGTGCATGGAACGCCTGGAAACCAACCCTAAACCCTACCCAGGCAGCATGGACGTAGACACGCCGTCAAACATGCGAATCCCTCAGGGCGCGGCTTGCAGAGCTCAGCCAAAACCAAAAGCCCAACGACCATGAAGCACAGTCCTCCTTAAGGGGGCCCAAAAACCGAATAAACACAAAAGGATCTTACTATTGGGGTATACGGGCCCACCCTAAACCCTTAACCCCAAACCCTTTTGCCTAAACCCGAAACCCTAAACCCTAAACCCTAAACCCTAAACAGGGTTTAGAGTTCTTCCCCCCCTCGATCTCCCGCGCCCCTTCTCCGAGGTGATTGCAACGTCGTCCTCGGAGAGCGCGCTCCCCACCCTGCTGGACCAGCAGTTGTAGGGTTTAGGGTTTAGGGTTTAGGGTTTAGGGTTTAGGGTTTAGGGTAGTGTCGGGCTGAGGGTTTCAGAGCTTCGGCAGGGGGAGCACATTTTGTGGGTTCAGAGTTGGTTTGTAGCGCATAGGGTTTCGGCAGAGTTGTTTGAGCTTGTGGGTAGTTTAGGGTTTAGGGTCTAGGGTTTAGGGTTTAGGGTTGAGAGATCGCGAAGGCTTTTTGCCTCAGAGTTCCAGCTTCCTAAGCCAAATAGGCCCTGTGATTTAGGGTTTAGGGTTTAGGGTTTAGGGTTATACCATGTTTACCCGTTTCATGCACTTTAGGGTTTAGCGTTTAGGGTTTAGCATTTCGTTCTTGGAACCCTGTCTGCTTGGGGACTCTCTACGGCGGATTTAGGGGAACCCTAGAAACCAAAAGTCCTGAGCTGCACCCGTGAACCTATACACCAGAACAATAGGGTTTAGGGTTTAGGGTTTAGGGTTTAGGGTTTAGGGTTTAGGGTTTAGGGTTTAGGGTTTAGGGTTTAGGGTTTAGGGTTTAGGGTTTAGGGTTTAGGGTTTAGGGTTTAGGGAGTATCCTAAACAGGGAGTATCCTAAACCCTAAGCCCTAAGGCTCCAAATAACCCAAAGTAGGTAATATTTACAGACTATAGACCCCAATGTAGGTCTTATTTGTATACTTGAACCCTAAAACCCCAAATTAAACCCTATACCCTGAGCCCTAAACCGTAAGCCCTAAGCCCTAAACCCGAAACTTGGGGGGGGGGGGGTGGCGCTCTACCATGCTTTTGGCGTCTCTGCTGTGCCGAGTTTTCATGGGATATGGCTGGCACCGATACGCGTCTGACACGCTTTGGGGCTGGTACCGATACGCTTCTGTTACGCTCCTTTTGCTTGTCGCTGACAGGCTTCTGTTCGGCGTGTCACTAGCCACCGTTGGGCGTATCAGTATCGTAGCGTATCAGTCGCCACCGTTCGGCTTATCAGTAGCCACTGTTGGGCTTATCAGTAGCGTATCAGTCGCCACCGTTGGGCGTATCATCCCCACGCCCAATTAATGTATAACGAGGGTACCTGTACTTAGGGAGAGAATTGGGCCACCAAGGCAAAAATGTATAACGGGGGTGGTGGTTATGGTGATGTTGGAGTTGCCGATGTTGCAGGGGTTCAAGCTGTGACATTGCCCGGCCGAATTCATCTTACTGCTGGCTCGCGCAGGGCTGGCCCAGTCATGCAGGATGCAACCTGCCTCGTGCTACCTTGCACAATGCAGACATGTAACTTGCAGGACGCAGATACATTTCAGCAACGACTGGAAGACAGCTGCACGTGCAAGAACGACAGACAGATGTAGAAATGCATCATCATCCATGCCTCACTCGACATCCGTGCCGGTTCCCTGTTCGATACGGGCAACACGAGCAGGCAGTCTCATTGGATCTCAGCTCCAGGCTCCAGGCCTTGGTCCTCAGCTCCAGGCTCCAGGCCTTGGTCTCTTGAGGTACATCCCCAACACTGCAGTAGGGAGGCGGGGAATGTATAGGGGGGGGGGGTCCGTCATACATTCTGCGGCTCCCGGGGATAGGTCCAGATGCAGTAAGATCGCAGCTCTGGGAGGTACATGCCTAGCTTGGTGGGCAGAAACGGGCAACACGAGCAGACAGTCTCATTGGATCTCAGCTCCAGGCTCCAGGCCTTGGTCTCTTGAGGTACATCCCCAACATTGTAGTAGGGAGGCGGGGAATGTATGGGGGGGGGGGGGGGTCCGTCATACATTCTGCGGCCCCCGATGCAGCTCCATGAAAAAGGTCCCCTGTCGCCCATGTCCCAATATCTCAGTCGTAGGAGGCAGCCCCTGGATCTCTAGGGAGTTACATTTCTCCGGGCTTTAGCAGATCCCCGCAGCAGGCCACGTCCCCAAGAAACTTCTCATAGAGATTCACACTTTGTCGCCAAGTCTTTTGCCTACTCAGGCATCGGCAGCCCCTGGATTTCTAGGGAGCTTACTTACATTTTTCCGGGCTTTAGCAGATCCCCGCAGCAGGCCACGTCCCCAAGAAACTTCTCATAGAGATGCACACTTTGTCGCCAACTCTTCTGCCTACTCAGGCATCGTAGCTCGTCGTTCCGTTATTAGGTGCTCTTCCCAACTCACGCCTGAAAGGCCCACGGGGGGATCGGCTTTTTCTGTGATTACTAGCGACCGAAGAGCACAAAGGCAAAAAACGATCACATGTCTTTAGGGTCCGTTATGCATTTCTCCTGGCCTGTTAAACCCAGGAAATTAATGTATAACGGGGGTAGGGGGTCGTAAATAGGAGTTAGGCGTAGGGATGGCGTATCAGTAGCCACCGTTGGGCGTATCAGTAGCGTCAGTAGCCACCGTTGGGCGTATCAGTTGCGTACCAGTAGCTACCGTTGGGCCTGTCAGCAGCCACCGTTTCAGCGTATCAGGAGCCGCCCGGCAACACGTAATCACCACAGCAAAGCATTGTAGAGCGCCAACCCTAAACCCTAAACCCTAAACCCTAAACCCTAAACCCTAAACCCTAAACCCTAAACCCTAAACCCTAAACCCTAAACCCTAAACCCTAAACCCTAAACCCTAAACCCTAAACCCTAAACCCTAACCAGGAGAAGTTGGAGGCGGCTGGGTGCTCGCGTTCCGTCGTGGGGCTGGTCGTCCCAATGGGTCGCCTGGTGGCGAGGAGAAGGGTTTAGGGTTTAGGGTTTAGGGTTTAGGGTTTAGGGCTTAGGGTTTAGGGTTAGGGTTTAGGGTTTAGGGTTTAGGGCTTAGGGGCTAGGCCTGAAAACTTCTGTTCCAGGGTAGTCTCTTCCCAGAAGCCTCCTAATGTAGCACCTTTCTTGGTGTAGTATACTCTACCCCCCAGCCCCCTTAGCCCTATACCCTACACATCCCTAAACCCCCAATCCAACCCCGAAAAGGAAACTACATGGCCGCCTTCAGGTAAGGTGAACGAACTATAGGAGGTCTCTGAACTGTGTTGAATCGAAGGCGCTTTTCTTCACTGAGGTCTACCCTTTGAACCAAGACCTACTTGTTGGTAGGTTTTCGATAGAGCCGCTTGTAAGACTTCTTCTAGGAAGCCTACACAAAAGGGGGTTTGTGTTCTTAAGATAAGCCTAAGCCCCCAAAGCCCACACCCTAAGCCCTAAACCCCAAAAGGACAAGCCTTGCGCCAGTGGGCTGTTGAAGATTTGGGGGTGAAACCCCGAAAGACGCCGCATGCGGTTCAGGGTTTAGGGAACCCGAAACCGCTTGGCGCCTTGCGGGGTTTTACCCCCAAGACCTTGAATAGACCCACAGGCGCAAGCTCTGTTGGTTCAGGGTTTCGGGTTTTGGGATGCCAGGGTCAGGGTCTAATGGCTTAGAGGTTTGCATTTGGAGGAGTATCTCCTTCGACTGTGTCTGTGTGTGTGTGTGTGTCTTTTTTCGGGAGGGGGGGGGGGGGGGGCAAACCCTGTGAGCTTGTAGCTGTTTTTGGTTTTTGGCCTATGTCGATTAGAACTTTTTTGGCAGCTTATTTTGCAAGAGTTGGAATTCAGGAGGGGCGATATTTAGGCTCCTGTGCCAATCTTGTTGAGATCCTAGTCCATTTCTCGGTGTCGCTGCATAGTTGTTGAGGACTATACCATGGATCTGCGCAGTTGCAGTTAAACCCGATTTGCGCAGTTACAGTTAAGACCCATGGCTTGTAGGTGATTTGAGGTTAACCCCCAAACCCCAAACCCCAACCCTAAACCTTACTACTACTCAACCGAGCCCAGGCTATTCCTTCAACCTCGACGGCACAAACGTCTACATGCCGCACGTCTCGCACAATCTTTCGGGGGCCGCACGAGATCCAGTTGCCCACTTGGGGTTCAGGTTTTTTGGGGTTTTTAGGGTTTAGGGTTTAGGGGTTTAAGGTTTAGGGTTTAGGGTTTAGGGGTTTAGGGTTTAGGGCTGTCAGGGTTGTCAGGGGTTCAGGGCTTTCGGGTTTGGGGCGCCGAAACTCGGGGTCAGAGCTCGGGTTTTGGGAACTTTTTTTGTGGGGCACCGGGGGGGGGGCTTGTGGGGTCCGAGCGCCGAAAGCTTCTAACTCTCTGAGGGGTTAGGGTTTACTTTTTAGAGTTTTAGGGTCAAGGCTTTTAGGGTTTAGGGTTTGAGCGCCCGCCGAAAGCTTCTAACTCTCTGAGGGGTTAGGGTTTAGGGTTTACTTTCTAGGGTTGTAGGGTCAAGGGTTTTTTTGGGTTTAGGATTTAGGGTTTAGGGTCCCTGAATTCCTAAGCCCTAAACCCTTAACCCTTCAAAGCCCCAAACTCTAAACCCTAGCCCTAAACCCTAAACACTAAACCCTAGACCCTAAAAGCCTTAACCCTAAAACCCTAAAACCCTAAGTTGCCCACATTCCCCCTCTAAACCCTAGCCCTAAACCCTAAACCCTAAACCCTAAACCCCTCTCGCGGTTTTAGGGGTTTGGGGCTGAGAGTTGGGGACGTGGGCCTTGTGGCTTCGTGGTAGCTTTGGGGTTTGGGGTTTAGGGTTTGGGGTTTAGGGTTTGGGGTTTGGGGTTTAGGGTTTAGGGTTTAGGGTTTGGAAGGGCTTCAGGGTTTAGAGGGGGAATGTGGGTCTCTTGGCTTCTAGGTTTTGGGGGGTTCAGCGCTTAAGAGGTTCATGTCTTCTGAGGTTGGGGGGTAAGCCCTGAAATCTGAGAGTCTCAACGGGGTTTAGGGTTTGGGGTTTAGGGTTTATAGGGCCTAAACCCTGAACCCTAAACCCTACACCCTAGACCCTGAACCCTAAACCCCAAACCCCAAACCCTAAACCCTAAACCCGCCACCGCCCCGCCTGTGCAGGTCCCTGGCCACGCTCTTCATCGCCCAGGCCCTGCACGTGCCGCTCACCTTCTGGCAGCAGCTGAACGTTCTGGCGGCACGGCTGGGCTGAGGGTTTGGGGTTTAGGGTTTAGGGTTTAGGATTTAGGAGTTTAGGGTTTAAGGTTTAGGGTTTATGGGGCCCTGAACTCCTTAACCTTCGTTTTAACGAGAAGGTACAACCCTAAACCCTAAACCCTATAAACCTTTACCCTGAACCCTTTAACCCGAACCCTAACCCTAACCCGAAGCCCTAATCCCTGAACCCTAAAGAATCCTTCTCCAAGCCTCCGCTCCAGCCGAGGTGGTCGCGATGCTCACCTCGAAGGGGGCTGCGGGCGTGTCGGGTGCCGGGTCTCTTGGTTTGGGGGGATTTGGGTTTAGGGTTTAGGGTTTGGGATTTGGGGTTTAGGGTTTGGGGTTTTTAGGGTTTGGGGTTTAGGGTTTAGGGTTCAGGGTTTTTAGTGGCTAAGGGGGTTTAAGGTGGGCTTTAGTGTTTAGGGTTGATGGCTTCAGAGCTTCAGCATTTGAGGGTCTAGTGCTTTTGGGTTTGTGCTTGAAGGTTCATGTGCTGTTAGGAATAGGGCCACAAGCGCCCTGAATCAGGTCACAGCCAAGAAAACCCCAGTTCCCCTACTTTATAGTCCCAGTTGTGAACTGGTCATGAACCAAAAGGGTTTAGGGTTTAGGGTTTAGGGTTTAGGGTTTAGGGTTTAGGGTTTAGGGTTTAGGGAAGTAGGGTTCAGGGATCTAGGGCTTCTTCCCGGTCCAGTCCCAGATTCCCTTTTCTAGGGTTCGGGCCCCTTACTGCCAGACCTAGTGAAGTCAAGGAAGGTTGCATTTCATCTTCTTGGCAGCTGCTCCCTAGGCCCCAGAAACACCTAACCCCTAAACCCTAAACCCTAAACCCTACACCCTCAGCTCACAAACGCTCCCGGGAGGCCATAAGCCATAGAAGCCCTTTCAAGCCCTTAGAAGCCCTATAGATCCCCATAAAGCCTGAAGCCTCCAGGCGCACCCTCCAGGAACTAGCCCTAAACCCTAAACCCTAAACCCTAAACCCTAAACCTTAAACCCTAAACCCTAAACCCTAAACCCTAAACTACCAATCCCACACCCCGATGCCCAACCCTAAACCCTACAAAGCCCGAAAGGCCAAAATCTAAGAAAGAATCACTGGGGGTTACAAGGCCCATTCGCCCCAGCATAAACCCTAAAGCCTTCCAAATACCTAACAGTCAACCCTGCAGACCCCTAAACCCTGAACCCTCAACCCCCCAAGCCCTAAACCCTAAACCCCTGTTAACCCCTGAACTTTTGTGGACCCTCTGGCCCACCGCTTTGGCCCCCTAATCTCCCGCAGACCGCCCGAAACCCCCACAAAACCGACCCCCAAAGAACCTAAACCCCTTAACAACCCCAAACCTGAATTCCCTAAACCCTAAACCCTAAACCCTAAACCCTAAACCCTAAACCCTAAACCCTAAACCCTAAACCCTAAACCCTAAACCCTAAACCCTAAACCCCAACTCAGGTTCATCACCCTGGCAAGCACGTTGAGCGCCATTCGCCCGGAGCTGGTTCCTGGTATGGCCCTGGTCTTGGGCGTGGACAAGTTCATGTCGGTGGCCCGTCTTTTAGGGTTTAGGGTTTAGGGTTTAGGGTTTAGGGTAATTTAGGGTTTCGGGTTTAGGGTTTAGGGTTTAGGGTTCATGTCGGTGGCCCGTAATCCGTGTTCGGGTTTGTAGGGTTTTTCAGGGCGTTTAGGGGTTAGGTTTCAGGGTCTTCCGTGCTAGGAATCAGGGAGTTCAGGGCTTAGGGTTTAGGGTTTCAACCCTAGCCAGCTTGCGCGGGTAGTGTAGGATCCCGGGGCGATAGGTCGTTGGGAGTCGGGGGCTTTTACATGCGGGTCGGCGCATTCAGTGGTACTTCTTACTATCTTAGCCTCCTCGACACTGAAAAGCCTTGGAATTGAGATTTCTCGAGCCAAATCCACCCCTAAACCCCCAAACCCGACACCCCAACGCCCAAACCCTCAACCCTACGCCCCAACCCCCAAAGCCTCAACCACAGAGGGGTCTCGGTCTGAGGAATTTCATGGGGAGAAGGAGGGGCCCCCAGAAGGGGCCCTTAATCTTCTTCACCCATATAGAACCTCTTTTATACCTTTTATAGTCCCTCTGTACCTATGTACCCTAAATAACCCCCTAAGGTCCCTTATAAGGGTCCCTCCTTCAGTCCCTCCTTTAGTCCCTTGAGTAAATCCTTCGCCCTAAGCCCTATACAAACCCTAGACTCTTTTCTTCCTAGACCAGAAAACCCCTTAAGCCACTAAGGAATCCCAGCATACCCTAATCCCTAAACCCCAAACCCTAAACCCTATTCCCGTCCCTTGAGGAATGCCGATCCATCACCAACATCATTGGCAACGCCGTGGCCGCCGTCGTCCTGTCTGCCGCGGAAGGGGCCCTGGACCGCGAGAAGATGAGCCAGGCGGGGGTGTAGGGATGAGGGGTTAATCTGTAGGGGTGTAGGGGTTTAGGGTTTAGGGGTTGAGGTTTTAGGGTTTAGGGTTTAGGGGTTTAGGGTTGTTGGGGTTTAGGGTTTTTGGGGTTTAGGGGTTGAGGGGTTGAGGGGTTTAGGGGTTTAGGGTTTAGGGTTGGGGCCGCCTGCCAAATTTCTCCCAGAGCCCTACTGGAAGGCTCTAAAGAAGGCAGGCGTGTAGGGGTTTAGGGGTTTAGGATTTAGGGATTTAGGGTTTGGAGTTTAGGGTTTAGCGTTTTAGGGGTTTAAGGGTTTAGGGGTTTAGGGTTTAGGGCCGCCCCACAGAAGTCCTCCCTGAGCCCTACTTGAAGGTTCATCGGTAGTTGCAAGTAGGGTTAGGAGTGTGCTCTAGAGAAGGTTAGGAGGGGTTTAGAGTTTGGGGTTTCGTGCGTAGGGTTCGGGTTTGGTAGCCCGACTTATGACTACCCATGATCCTCCAAGTAAACACTAAGCTCTAATCCGTACCTGGGACTCCAAGCCAGGAAAAATGTCAACCTCAGGGCAGGGAGGGTTTCCCCCCTTGTCCAAGTTGATGGTGGAAGGAGGCTTTTGTCGAACAAGTCGCCGAGCCCTAAACCCCCAAACCCTAAACACCTGCACCCTAAACCCCCTGCACCCTACACCCTTAAACCCTTAAACCCCCAACCCCTACACCCCCAAACCCCTAAACCCTTATACTCCGAAGCCCCTAACCCCCACCACCCCTAAACCCTAGGCCCTAGATCCTGAGCCCTTAAACCCTCAACCCCTAGCCCCCTAAACCCTAAACCCTAACCCTAAACCCCAAACCCTAAACCCTAAACCCTAACCCTAAACCCTAAACCCCCTAAACCCTAAACCCTAAACCCTAAACCCTAAACCCTAAACCCTAAACCCTAAACCCTAAACCCTAAACCCTAAACCCTAAACCCCCCCCCCCCCCCTTCAACAGCACGGCGGGCGGAGGCCTTCGCCGGGGCGCCCGCGCTGCGCGCCAAGCCGACCTCCGAAGCCCCGGAGCCGACGGTGGTGCCTCGGGCATGGGGACTTTTAGGGGGTGTTTGAGGGTTTAGGGTTTAGGGTTTAGGGTTTAGGGTGGGATTTTAGGGTTTTTTTGTGAGGGGTCTAGGGTTTAGGGGTTTAAGGATGTAGGGGTTTAGGGGTTTAGGGTTTAGGGTTTAGGTTGAAGGTCTAGGCTAGTCTAGGGTCTAGGGGTTTAGGGATTTGGGTTCAGGGTTTAGGGATTCAGGGATCTAGGGGTGTAGGGTCTAGGGGTTTCGGGCAACCTTAAGCCAAGCCGAATGGGGTAACTTCAATTTTCCTGGTTTCAGGGCAGTTTTGGCCAGATCAGGCAAGTGAAGCCCCAAACCCTAAACCCAAAACCTTGATGCCAGACCTCCGTTCTGGGGTCTCTGTCCGACAAGCCCGCTCATCCAATAGTCCCGAATAGTCCCGAGTAGGCCAACTTAGGGTTTGGGGTTTAGGGTTTAGGGTTCAGGGTTTCGGGTTTAGGGTTTAGGGTTTCAGTGTCCCTGCACATGGTATACTTCAGGCTTAGGGTTTATAAGGTCTAGGGTGGAAGCAGTTCCTACATAGCATCTTAATGGGGGGGCCATCCTGCTTTTCCTGGGGGCCCCGCTTTTGCTGTTCTGGAATGAGGTCAAAACCCTGTATGTATGAAGTGGTGTTTAGATACTGTCATTGGCGACAGATTGGGGAGTGTATGTACGGACATGGGGGGGTGTCATTCTGGTGACACTAGAGATAGAAAGACCTACCTCATGTAGTATGATGGCTTTTGGTACCTACCCAAAGAGCCCAATACCTCTTAAATAAGGAATATTCCTTAAATCATAAAAAGGATCCCTTCATAATTTAAGGCATGTTCCTTAACTTAGGGGTTTTGGGCTCTCTGAGTAATTCCACGGGTGCAGCAGTACTAACTCGGAACCTCTGGGCCAGGTTCCCTTGCAGGAGGCTCGCGGAAGCTTTGCCTCCAATCTCTCATGAATCTAATCAGGGTTCCGGGCTTAGGGTATAGGGTTTAGGGCTTAGGGCTTAGGGTTTAGGGCTAGGGTTTAGGGCTTAGGGCTTAGGGCTTCGGGCTTCGGGCCTAGGGCTTAGGGCTTAGGGCTTAGAACCCCAACGACCAAGGTCAGCGTGCGCGACGTCGCTGTGGTCGAGGCGGTTTCTTGGCTGGGTGTGGGTTTAGGGTTTAGGGTTTAGGGTTTAGGGTTTAGGGTTTAGGGTTTAGGGTTTAGGGTTTAGGGTTTAGGGTTTAAAGGGTTTAGGGTTTAGGGTTTAGGGTTTAGTGAGGTTCGGAATGATCGCAAGGTGTGCTTGACTTCCCAGAGGTGCCCTTTTGCCCTTTTTTGTGTTTCTGGGTTGCCTGGTAAAGTAGCCAACCAAAAAAAGGGTACTCCTCTTGTGATGTGGTTACTGGGCTGCTAAGTCTGTTACTGAATCCTAACCCACAACTTTGAGTCCTGCACCTGCGGGTAGGACTCTTATGTTTTGCATCCTCAAAGTACACCCGCCATAAGCCCATCTGACAACTTTCAACTCACGCCTAAACCCTACACCCGCCCAAAAACCTAAAACAAGCCTTCTGAACCCTAAACCCTAAGCCCTAAACCCTTGAATCCAGAAAAGCTACCAAGGTTTGAGCCACCCACAACAACTTGCACATTCTTTGTGCGCCAGCGTGTGCTGTGAGCCACTTTGCCCATAACAGAGGCAAGAGGCCTCCAGATTCCTGCATGCCTTTTTCAAGTCACCCTAAACCCTAAACCCTAAACCCTAAACCCTAAACCCTAAACCCTAAACCCTAAACCCTAAACCCTAAACCCTAAACCCTAAACCCTAAACCCTAAACCCTAAACCAAAATCCCTAAACCCTAAGGGCTGGGTATTGTGAGCATCCCTCTGGCCATTCCTTCCGCGCACAACGCACGGTAGCGACGCGCTCCACTTTGTCTGTACAGCCGAATCCCACGGGTCCAAGGGCGTAGGGGTTTAGGGTTTAGAGGTCAGGGTTTAGGGCTTGGTTAGAGGTTTCACCCTAAACCCTAAACCCTAGGGTTTAGAGTGTAGGTGGTGCAAGGCCGCGGGGCTGGGTATTGTGAGTATCTCTCTTGCCATTCCTCCCGCGCACAATGCGCGGCAGCGACGCGCTCCACTTTGTCTGTACAGCCGAATCCCACGGGTCCAAGGGCGCAGGGGTTTAGGGTTTAGCCCATGCAGTTGTAAACTTCGTAAAGTCTTGGGGTATGGTCTCTTAGTATGAGCCCTTAAAAAAGGGGGCCCCTTATTATATACCCCGTAGACCCCGTAGATAATGATATACCCTATACAACCCAAGGGCCCATACTCCAGAACCCCTTAAGGGAGGTAAGGACCATATGAAGGGCCATACAACTACCCTGAGAGGAACAAGCAGAGCAATTCTCAACACAATTCGCACAGTTTGGGCGACATTGTTGTAGGGTTTAGGGTTTAGGGTTTAGGGTTTAGGGTTTAGGCTTATTCTTTCACTTCCCAAAATTCACTTTCGCTTGTTTCAGCTTTCACGTGCTTGGCAACCCCCAACTCTGTGCTCCAAAGCCCCTCAACCCTAAACCCTAAACCCTAAACCCTAAACACTCAAATCCGAAGGCCCAAACAGCTCCTCAGCCCTAAGACCCTAAATGGAAGTCCCCCCTCATCTCTGACATCCGAAGCCTAAAACCCTCAAGCACTCGAGCCCTCAGAGTTTGCTGACTCTACCCTACAACCCTCAAGCCCTACAGTACATCCTCGAAAGCCCCTAGCCCCAAATCCGTTTTGGTTTTTGGTCTTCCAATCCTTTATATAAACCTTATCCCTAAACCCTAATCCAAACCCTAGAACCCTAAAAAACCCCTACAAAACCCCATAACACCCTACTACAAACCCTACAAAAAACCCTATAGAACCCTAAACCCCAAAGCCCTTTCTACGCGTGGCCCCCATGTGGGAGTTCGGAGCATCCCTGGCTCCGCTCTGCTAACAGCGCATTTGCACACCCGAGCCCAGACCTGGACGCTGCAGGAACAAGGAAAGGGGTTTAGGGTTTAGGGTTTAGGGTTTCCCTATCAGAGACCCCCTAAACCCCATAAGCCCTCAAAACCCTGTAAAAGTCCTAAACCCTGTAAACCCTATAAACCCGGGCGGGGGCATGGCTGCTTTTGTTTGAGGTTTTCGGTTGAAGCTTCTTGGCCTTAAGGCCCAGGGTGTTCGGTGAGTAGCTCGTGTGAACTCCCTAAAACCCTAAACCTTAAAGTGTCACCTGCCATCTCTCTGTTCTCTGGAGACTACGGGTTACCTAAACCCTAAGCCCTAAACCCTAAACCCTAAGCACTCAACCGATGGATCGTTGCGCGTCAAGAGCTTCGGCTTTCAGGGTTTGAGGCTAGGATGTAGGGCTGTGAGGCAGTTTAAGGCGGCTTCGGCACCCCCCCCCCCCCCCCCCCAAAAAAAAAAAAAAGGGTTCAGGGTTTAGGGTTCAGGGTTTAGGGTTGGGTCTTATAGGGCTTAGGGTCCGAGACTGGAGGAAGGAGAAAGAACCCCCAACCATCAGGCCCGGAAGATCAGCTCCTAAACCAAAAACCCTAAACCCTAAACCCTAAACCCTAAACCCTAAACCCTAAACCCTAAACCCTAAACCCCAAGCCCCCTGAACCCTTCCTGCGTCCCAGGACAGCGAGTTCGCCCTCATCCTCAACGCGAACCCCCGGTCGAGGCGCAAGGCCTCACTGCAAGGGTTCAAGGCTTCAAGGCTTCAGGGCTCCGTTTGGCGTTTAGGGTTTAGGGTTTAGGGTTTAGGGCTCAAGGCTTCAGGGATCCGTTTAGAGCTTATAGAGCTTAGGGTTTAGGGTTTAGGGCTCAAGGCTTCAGGGATCCATTTTTGAGCTTATCTTAGTTGCTGAGTGAGTACACTTGACGCTTTTTGGGATACTAGGATCCCCTTTAGAACTGAACGTGTACACTTTTTTGGTGCTTCTGAACTCAGCAACTAAGTTATAGTGTTTAGGGTTTGCAGGGTATACAGGGCTTATTAGGGTTGAAACTGTGGATGTATATTTAGGGGTTTATGGGGGTTTAGAGGGTTGCTAGGGTGTTTCGGGGTGTATAGGCTGCAGGGTAACCCTAAACCCTAAACGCTAAACCCTAAACCCTAAACCCTAAGGGTCCCGGGTTCAAGGCTTCAGTGCTTCCGAGTTTATGAGCCCCAAAGGGTTTTTTACAGGGCTTACTAGGGTTGTTGGAGTTTATAGGGTTTAGGGTTTAGGGTTTTTCGAGTTTATAGGCTTTATAGGGCTTACAGGGCTTGTTAGGGTTTATGTGGAGCTGTAAAGGGTTTTGGGTTTACAGGGGGTATGAGGGTTTGCAGGGTTTATGGGGTTGACAGGGCTTATATGGGGGTTTATAGGGCTGATAGGGTTTGTGGGGTGTATAGGGTGGGGGGGGTTCAGGCTGGATACTTTTTGTAGCATATAGTGAGGATTTAGGAAAAGGATTGCTGGATATGTCCTGCTGCCAGGACCGTTTAAGACACATCTTATGGCCTTCATTGGCTTCCACCAATAAGTAGGTGACAATCCCCCTGAGCCTTCAGCCTAAACCCTAAACCCTAAACCCTAATCTTCGACTACCGGAGAGGTTGAGCAGGGAGACTACTGTGTGCGCACGAACCCAGACGGTGTCGATCTGAATCGGAACTGGGACGATACCCGGCTGCTATTCTTGCACAAAGCGAGAGTCCCCACCCTAAACCCGCAACCTTTGAGGACGCTACTAGACGCTTTTTAAAGCTTAAAAACCCCAAACCCTGAACCCTAAACCTCAACCCTAAGCCCTACTTTCGGCTCTCTAAATGAGGGCCCCTTGGGTCCCTTTATCGTTTTTTTTTTTTTCCTCCTGGGGGGGGGGGGGGGGCACGTTTCTGGGCTTCAGGGCTGCGAGGTTTAGAATTTTTGCCTTAGCTCCATAATTTCATCCATGATGGTTACAAACCGGCGGGCGGACGGACCTCAACTTCAACCCCTCTTCAAAGAGGCGCCTCACCAATTGTCATAGCTTGGGATAGATAAGACTGCTTGCAGACTACTTGTAGCACACCCTGAACCTTGAAGTACACCCTTGAGCTTTTAGGCCTCAAGTTCGAGCCTCGACCCCAAACCTCAAACCCGAAACCCCAAACCAGAAACCCTTAATTTAACTCCTAAACCCCAAAACCCACCCTAAACCCTCCCAACCCCCTCAACCGTCGACCCCAAAGCCCCACTGGGCCCCTGTCTCCAAGGAGGCGTGGCAGAAGGACCCCTGGCTTTGCGGTTTCGGACGATAGGGTTTATTGCTTCGGGGTCTGGGGATGAGGGTTGAGGGTTTACCCTAAACCCTAACCCGAAGCCCTAAACCCGAAACCTGGGTTGAGGCCTTTTCGGGATCAGGGCAGGGTCTAACCTTCAGAGTTCACTGGGGCTCCTCAAGCCCCTAGCCCTAAACCCTAAACCCTAAACCCTAAACCCTAAACCCTAAACCCTAAACCCTAAACCCTAAACCCTAAACCCTAAACCCTAAACCCTAAACCCTAAACCCTAAACCCTCCCCTTTGTCCAAGCCCTCAAAATCCCAAGGCCCCCACGCGAAGCTCGAAACTCCCACCCTGAGCTCATCCTACATCCTAAACCCCCCCAAGCCCTCTGAACCCTGAACGTCAAAAGCCCTAAACCCTAAACCCTAAACCCTAAACCCTAAACCCTAAACCCTAAACCCTAAACCCTAAACCCTAAACCCTAAACCCTAAACCCTAAACCCTAAGCCTACGCTGGCGAAGGAGTCTTCAGTTTACGGCGAAGACTCCAACCCAGGTTCCCTAAACCGTTAGGGTTTTGGGTTTTGGGTTTTGGGGAGTCTTAGGGGTTCGGGGTTTAGGGCCTTCAAGGGTTTTAGGGCTTTGGGGCTTAGGGCCCTACCGAAACCCTCCCAGCGGGTTGACTATCGAGGATGGTTTCATATGGGTTTTTTCGAGGTTTGGTGTTTTTCTGTCCAGGGTAAAAAAAGGTTTCGGGAAGGAAATTCGAAGTACTTTTGCATTTGCGACAGTCCCATGGTAACCATTAGCCTTTCTTCCGAAAGTATCCCCTCATGAAGCCACAATCCTTATCGTCGTGTGTTGCTAGTCTGAGGGCTCAGAGTTCACACTGCGCTGAAAATCAACAATGTTGCCAATGCTACGAAACCCCAAGCAGGCCGATGAATGAAAAATGTTTCGAGACCTTGCTCTGCGTGGGGTGGGGATATGGACTTGCTCAAAAATGCAGGACACCGCCCGTCGAGGCTGAAGTTCCCAGGGCACTGGAAACCCTAAACCCTAAACCCTAAACCCTAAACCCCAAACCCTAAACCCTAAACCCCAAACCCTAAACCCTAAACCCTAAACCCTAAACCCTAAACCTCATAAGCCCTAAACCCTAAACCCTGAAGTCGGTTGTCTGCCGAGGCCCTAGCTTGAGCGTAGGGTCCAGGCCTCCCTAGTACACCCTACACCCTAAACCCTAAACCCTAAGCCCTAAACCCTAAACCCTAAGCCCTAAACCCTAAACCCTAAACCCTAAACCCTAAACCCTAAGCCCTAAACCCTAAACCCTAAACCCTAAACCCTAAACCCTAAACCCTATAGAAAAGGCGCCTGTTCGTCCCCCCACTCGGGGTACCGTTGTGCCCCTAGACGCCATACCTCCTTAGCCCTACAAGCTGCTGACACACGAAACAAAACTCAAAACATGCCAACTAATGGAAAACAAACGAAACTGTGAGAAACTGGTGTTTTTGAGCCTTAAACTTAAACCTTTTTCACAGCAAAGGCAGGCAAGTAACATGATCATGCATTCCACTCATCAAATGCAATTCCATACTGCATGGGCATGTAAATGTCAGACTAGTCATTTCAGTCTCATGAGAATTTTCCTAAAGTAAACAAATCGGTGGGCACCAAACCCTGAAACCTAATCCCTTGGCTCCTCTAAGCCAAGCCTTGTAACAGCCCAAACCCTAAACCTCAATCCCTAACACCCCCGGACCCTAAACCCTAAACCCTAAACCCTAAACCCTAAACCCTAAACCCTAAACCCTAAACCCTAAACCCTAAACCCTGAACTTCTTCAGCTGCTCCCTGGGCAGGGCCCGCGCCCTTTAGCGAGCCCGAGACCCGGCTCTTCAGATCTGCCGGGGAGCCCGGGCTCTAGGCATTTAACAAAGGGTTTAGGGTTGAGGGTTTAGGGTTTAGGGTTTAGGGTTTAGGGTTTAGGGTTTAGGGTTTAGGGTTTAGCGCAAGCTGAGTATTGCTGGTACTTCTACTTCTATGGTCTAGTCTCAGGGGCTAGAGTGTTTAGAGTTGAGAGTTTGCTTCCTTATGTGGTCGCATGCGCTAAGGGTTTAGGGATTCAAGGATGTTTGCGGCCTTCGGCTGCTCTTGCTTCGGCTGAAGAGTTTGTTTTGGGCTTGCGCAGCTCTTGCTGGTTTGATTTTCCCGCCCACCCCAACCCGCACCCCGACAAAGAGTGTCCTAAAAACAACCCTGAAATCAAAATTGTCCGGAGAGTTTCCGAACTCCAGACCTGAGTATATATATACACATATATATACATATATATATATACATATTACATTATATTGTATTATATTATGTTATATTACATTCTACTGTAACCTAAAACCCCAGAACCCCAAAAACCCAGACCTCCTTAACCCTACCAGTAGCCGACGTGATCGCTGAATACCCCTTAGCCCGAAACCCCAAACCCCAAACCCCAAACCCCAAACCCCAAACCCCAAATCCCAAACCCTAAACCCTAAACCCTAAACCCTAAACCCTAAACCCTAAACCCTAAACCCTAAACCCTAAACCCTAAACCCTAAACCCTAAACCCTAAACCCTAAACCTAAACCCTAAACCCTAAACCCTATATACCAGTAGCCGAGGTGATCTCTGAATACGATCCGACGACCTTCCTCACGGTGCACAGCGGCACCCTCGGTGGCCTGGCAGATACTTTTGGCGCCTCCGGGGGTTGATTTTTGTGGGTTTGGGGTTCATGGTTTGGGTGTTTAGGGTTTAGGGTTTAGGGTTTATGCTTTCAGGGGTCTGGGTTTAGGTTGCACATATACTTGCGGCCCGGGGGGGGGGGGGGGGGGGCTCATAATATGTGTTTAGGGGTTCTAACCTGCGAGTTTGCAGATCTAATGCCTTAAACTTGTCAAGTCCGGTGCCTTTGGAAGACCCCACATGCCCTGAACCCTATACCCAAGAAACCCTAAACCTTAGGGTTCAGACTTTGAGGACAAGGGGTACACACCCGAAACACACAAGACCTTAGAACATTAAGCCACCAAAACCTCTTGAGGACTCTACATGCCGTGGGCGTACGACACGCAGCACCTCGCGGATCGAAATCAGACGCGCGGCTGAGGCTGTAGAAAGGTGGTGAATTTCGGGTTTGTAGGCTATTATCTAGGGCTTCTTAAATGGGGGTTTACGATATTAGGGGTACCTTTGGGCTTGTAGGGTGTAAAGGGTTTTAGGGGTTTATAGGGTTTACGTGTTTGAAGGGTTTTAAGGGTTTTGATGGTTTATAGGTTGGGATGTTCCCCCTTATACTAACAGTCTAGGATTTTTGGCGCTTATCAGTGCTTATTGGGGCTTGTAGAGTTTTGGGTCTAGTAACGGGTCGGGATTAGAGTTTATGATTTGAGGATTCAGGTTGCGGGCGAATGCTCTGGCTTTCAACATCACAGGAACAGAGCTGTCCGAGTTTAGGATGGCCCACAACAATAGGGTTTAGGGTTTGGGGTTTAGGGTTTGGGGTTTAGGGTTTAGGGTTTAGGGTTTTACAAGTATCATCCAGATTCTCTCCTGACAGTCCTGGACGTTATAAGGCTCTAGATGTAGGGTTCGGGGCTGAGGGGCGGACTTTGATAAGGGTTCTAGGTTTCAGGAATGAGGGCCTCAATCCTGATCCCTAATTTGTTTAGGGTTGAAATCCTTGAGCTGAGGGGACAGATGATGAACGTCCTCAAGGGCCTGGACGAAAAGCATTGCCATTGTCCCTACGGGGCCGCTGGCAAGGAGGCGGGCCCTCATCCCTGAAACCCTCAAAAGCCCCACAGCCCTGGCCCTAAAAACCCTCAAGTCCCTAACACATCCTGACACCCTATACCCTAAACCCTAAACCCAGGGTTTAGGGTTTAGGGTTTTGGGGGTGTGGGGTTCAGGGTTACAAGGTTACAGAGTTTGGGGTTTCGGGTTTAGGGTTTAGGATATGTGCCCTCAAATTCCTCAAGCCCTAAAGCCCAATAGCCTTAAACCCTAAACCCTTGAGTTCCCCAATACCAAAACCCCCCCAGAACTTTCAAACAAAAAGACCTAAAGCCCTAAAGCCTGAAAGGGCCTCTGGTAAGGAGGCTATTTCGGGGTCGGAATAATTACTAAACATATTCCCTAGAAGAACCCCCCAAAAACCGTGTTCTGGTTCTTGAGGCCCCTTTTGTAGGTAGTCATAGAGTTACAAGGGCCCTAAATTGTGCTATAAGGATCCTAAATTAGGTTAGAAATGCCCTTAACTATAGTTAGTATAGTAGGGGGGCCCCTCCTTGTAAGGAGTGTACCTGGGGAATCTTAGGGAGCCTTAGGGAGTAGTGGGGACACACACACACACACACACCCCTTGAAACCCCCTCCTTTAAGAACCCCATGGCGATTTTTACTAAAACCCCAGTTCTTCTTGAAGCCCTAGACCTCTAAAATCGCCAGAACCCCTGGTGACACAAACCCTCAGTTCTAAACCCTAAACCCTAAACCCTAAACCCTAAACCCTAAACTCTAAGAAGCAAGGAACTTGGGCCTAAACCCTAGCTTGGGCTTCCAAGGTGTGTTTGGTGGGGCCTTCAGACCCTAAACCCTAGCCCCAAACCCTAAACCCCCAAGCCCGAAACCCCAAGTCCAAAACCCCAAAGCCCCAACAGCTAGGCTTGAGATTTCTCAGAAGATATGCTTTCATGCCGAAGCAGGTGCACTCTGAGCACAAGATGCTCTTCACCCTTATCCCCAAGCACCACGCTTGCCACCATGCCTTTTTTCTGGTGTCTTTGCTCCTCACGGCGCAACGGTGCCACAGTGCGGCATCGCACTGAACCCCCTGGCTTGCGGGGTACAACAAGACGAAGATGTTGTGGGAAGATCCCGGCCGACTGAGTAGGCGCGTAGAGAGGGTATCCGAGCGTGTTATACAACGCTCTCTGAAAGCTGCGTGCACCAAGTACGCTGAAGCAAAGCTTATCTGGGTGGGGCTCGAAGTCTCGTACTGGGCGGTGCTGAGACCGACGTTGGGTGCTAGGGTATTCAGGCGTTGGGGAAAAGAGGGTTTCGGGTTTAGGGGTTTGAGGGGTGAGGGTAGGGGATTGATTTGGTTGAGGGTTGGGGGATTCGGGGCTACCCCAACCTCCCCCCCCCCCAACCCCCCGCCCAACCCTCCCCCAACCCGCCGCCCCAACCCCCCCCACCCCCCCCCCCCCCCACAGGGTTTTTGCACCGCCCCCAACGATTTGTTTAGCTTCAAGCAGATCGCCCCCCCCCCCCCCCCCCCCTTTCCTCAACAGTAGAAGGAACATCCGGCTCCAGGTAAAGACCCTTTCAAACCTCGAACCCCCAAAGCCTCCCTAAACCCCTAAAACCCCCCTAAACCCCGAACCCATGAACCTTACACCCTTAAACTCAAAACCTGTAAAGTGTCTGTGAGGTTGGCTATGCTTGCCCCGGCACCTCACTTGACTGGGTCTATGACAAGCTCCCCGTTTTGCAACGGAGGACATGGCTTTCATGTGTGGGGGTTTAAGGGTGTGATTCGCACCTGTCCGGGGGGAATCTTTTGGTGATGACGGGGGCCTCATGAGAACCCACTCTCTCCATGTATGTATATATATATATATAGTATCCCTTTAAACATGTCTTCTTGAAGAATATGTACCTTTGGTTCCAGATTCTAGATAGTTGGGAGATGGTTGAAAACGTATACTCGCTAAACAGTACCAGTGACCCCATATCTAAGTCCTTAATTCCCAGCCATGTGGAGTGTTAGCCCCCCTCGCTACAGCGACAGTCTCCCTGAGACCTGCTTATCATCGCAGTACTTGCAAGGTTCAAGAGCAGTTCTAAGTGGGGTGAAAAGTAGGGTAACTCGAACTAAAAACCAGTTATGACCTCAGTTAGGGTACCTATAACCGCACATAAAACTACGGCACCCATGAACCTTCAAAGAGGGCCACATGATTTCCTCTTTGGGCTACAGCAACGTGAAACCTAAACGCTTTCCGGGCAAGTAAGATACTTCGGGGGCGGGGGGGAAGTTGGGGTGGGCGGGGGGGGCAATCCCTAGAACAAAAAAAGCTCGTTTTCTTTGTGGGGGTGCCAGGCAAGGCCCCAAGAACTGCCAGATGAACCTAAACCGTAAACCCCAAACCCTAAACCCTAAACCTTAACCCTCGAATTCCCTACCTAAGTCCTGAACCACCCTGGAGCCTGAACCCTGCAAACCTGATTCTAAATCCGAGGCTTAAGACGCCCTACTCCTTCGCCTTTGAGATTTTCGTGGATTCGGCTCTCATGTCTTCTCTGAGAGCCACCCGGTAGCAGAAGTCCTGCTTCAGGGATTAGGACCCGAAACCCTAAACCCTAAACCCCAAACCCCTAAACCCCAAACCCCTAAACCCCTAAACCCCTAAACCCCTGAACCCCTAAACCCCTAAACCCCTAAACCCCCAAACCCCTAAACCCCTAAACCCCTAAACCCCTAAACCCCTAAACCCCTAAGTGGCATGGACCTTTAGGGTCTATTTGGCACGCCCCTTTGTTTACTATTTACAAAACTTCTTGAAAGTAGTAGTGGTAGTAGTAGTAGTAGGAGTAGTAGGAGTAGTAGTAGTAGTAGTAGCAGTAAATGTAGATCCAGCCGGCCAACAGCCAGACTTAGGCAAGCACCCTCGCTTCGTGTTTCCTGTGACTTGGTAGGGGCCAGAGGTTTGTCGTATGTCCCCTCCCTTCGTCCCTTCGTGTTGTAAGGGTTTTGTAAGGGCTTTGGAGGTTTGTGTGCTTCCCCTTTCTCGTTCTTATAGGTTTTGGGGGAGCATCAAAATGATTATCATATATGATGTGTTTCCGTGCTCGTATTATGAGGGCTAGTGCCTGCCCTAGAGGTTTGTCGTATGTCCCCCCGCTTCGTGTTCCTGTGATTTGGTAGGGGGCTAAAGGTTTGTCGTGTGTCCCCTCCCTTCGTCCCTTCGTGTTGTAAGGGTTTTGGGAGGGTCCTGGAGGTTTGTCGTATGTCCCCTTTGTTCGTGCTTGTAGGGTCTGGGGAGTGTGTAGATGATAATCACATATCATGTGCTTCCGTGCTCGTATTATGAGGGGCTAGTGATTGGCCTGGAGGTTTGTCAGATGACGCCCCCGCTTCGTGATCCTGTGATTTGGTAGGGGCCTAAAGGTTCGTAGTGTGTCGCCTCCCTTCATTCCTTCCTATTGTAAGGGTTCTGTGAGGGCCCTGGAGGTTGGTCGTATGTCCCCTTTCTTCTTGCTTGTAGGGTTTGGGGAGCATCTAGATGATAGAGGTTTGTCGTATGTCGTCTCCCTTCGTCCCTTCGTGTTGTAAGGGTTTTGTGAGGGCCCTGAAGGTCTAGGGCAGTTACTAGCGCCTCATAGTACGAGCACGGAAGCAAATGATAATGACAATCATCTAGACGCTGCCCAAATCCTACAAGCACGAAGAAAGGGGACATACGGCAAAGTTGCAGGGCCCTCACAAAACCCTTACAACAAGAAGGGACGAAGGAAGGGCACATACGACAAACCTCTAGGACCCTCACGAAACCCTTACAACACGAAGGGACGAAGGGATTGTATCTAATTTCGTATATGGTAAAATGACATACGACAAATCTCCAGGACCCTAGCAAATCACATGAACACGAAGCAGGGAGACATAAAACAAACCTCTAGGGCAGTCACTAGCCCCTCATAATACGAGCACGGAAGCAAATCATATATGATAATCATCTAGACGCTCCCCACGCCCTACAAGCACGAAGAAAGGAGACATACGATAAATCTTCCAGGTCCAACAAAACCCTTGCAACTCAAAGGGACGAAGGGAGGGGGCACACGACAAACCTCTTTAGGCCCCTACCACATCGCAGGAACAGAAAGCGGCGGGACATACGACAAACCTCTATGACAAACACCAGCCCCTCATAATACGAGCACGGAAGCAAATGATATATGACAGTTTTCTAGAAGATCCCCAAACCCTCTAAGAAGAAAGAAAGGTGACATACGACAAACCTTCCCCCAACAAAGCAATTTCAACACGAAAGGACGAAAGGAGGGGACATTCGACAAATCTCTGGCCCCTACCAAATCTCAGGAACACGAAGCGTGGGGACATACGACAAATCTCCAAGGGACCTCAGAAAAATTTTATCAGCCTTACACCTTACAACACGAAGGGACGAAGGCAGGGGACATACGACAAACCTGTAGGCCCCTACTACATCACAGGAACAAGGAAGCGGGGGAGGGGGCATACGACAAACCCCTAGGGCAGTCACTAGCCCCTCACAATACGAGCACGGAATCAAATTATATGTCAGTCGTCTAGACGCTCCCCAAACCCTACAAGTGAGAAGAAAGGGGACACACGGCAATTTTGCAGGGCTCTCACAAAACCCTTGCAACACGAAAGGACGAAGCGAGGGAACGTATGACAAACCTCTAAGCCCCTACCAAATCACAGGACCAAGGAAACGGGGGGGACAAATGACAACCCTCTAGGACAGCCACTAGCCCCTCATAGTTTGAGCACGGAAGCAAATCATATATGACGATCATCTAGACTCTAGACGCTCCCCCAAACCCTACAAGCTCGAAGAAAGTGGATATACGACTAGCCTCCAGGGCCCTCACAAAACCCTTACCACCCATACAACGCGAAGGGACGAAGGAAGGGGACATACGACAAACCTTTAGGGCAGTCAGTAACCCCACATAGTACGAGCACGGAAGCAAATGATGTATGGTAATCATCTCGACGCTCCTCAAACTCTCCAAGCACGAAGAAAGGGGACACACGACAAACCTTCAAGGCCCAACAAAACCCCTACAACACGAAGGGGCGAAAGGAGGGGACATACGACAAAGCTCTAAGCCCCTACCAAATCTCAGGAACAGGAATCGGGGGGACATACGACAAACCTCTAGGGCAATCATGGGCAATCACTAGCCCCTCACAATACGAGCACGGAATCAAATTATATGTCAGTCGTCTAGACGCTCCCCAAACCCTACAAGTGAGAAGAAAGGGGACACACGGCAAATTTGCAGGGCTCTCACAAAACCCTTGCAACACGAAAGGACGAAGCGAGGGAACGTATGACAAACCTCTAAGCCCCTACCAAAGCACAGGACCAAGGAAACGGGGGGGACAAATGACAAACCTCTAGGACAGCCACTAGCCCCTCATAGTTTGAGCACGGAAGCAAATCATATATGACGATCATCTAGACTCTAGACGCTCCCCCCAAACCCTACAAGCTCGAAGAAAGTGGATATACGACTAGCCTCCAGGGCCCTCACAAAACCCTTACCGCCCATACAACGCGAAGGGACGAAGGAAGGGGACATATGACAAACCTCTAGGGCAGTCACTAACCCCACATAGTACGAGCACGGAAGCAAATGATGTATGGTAATCATCTCGACACTCCTCAATTCTCCAAGCTCGAAGAAAGGGGACACACGACAAGCCTTCAAGGCCCAACAAAACCCCTACAACACGAAGGGGCGAAAGGAGGGGACATACGACAAAGCTCTAGGCCCCTACCAAATCTCAGGAACAAGAATCGGGAGGACATACGACAAACCTCTAGGGCGATCACTAGCGAGCACGGAATCGAATTATATATATATATATGCTACCCCCCCCCCCAGCGACCTACCCTTTTTCGGCCTTTTTAGGCCTTTTTAACAAAATATAACAAAGAAGGCCCAAAAGTCGCGTAGTTAATCACCGGGTATTGAAGGACAGTTACTGGGACACCCACCTCACAGACCCCGATAAGCCAGCATTGGAAGAATCTACATTTTGAATCTGAAGCGGACAATGCTGTCTTTAGATGTTTAGATTTGTGGCTTTCTATGCAAATTGTGCGTTTAAAGGGCAATTAATGTTTTGTTGAGCAACTAATTTATTTATACAAGTGTGTTTGTACGAGGCAAAGTATTAATCAAATAGTGAAACATTTTTCTTGGTTCTATGCGAATTTAACTACTGGAGAAATTGTTAAGCAAAGAGCCCAAGTTGACTCAAGTGAATACTATTTAAAGGAACATACTCAACCAAGATACGAAATAGACACCATTCTCAACCAAAATATGGCAAAGTGTGCGTTTAAAGTGCAAATAATGCTTTGTTGAGCAACTACTGTATTTATACAATTGTGTTTGTACTAGGCAAAGTATGCTCTCTGAAAAGTCCACTGAAATACCTTATGTTTACATATTCATGAATCGTTTTACTTTTGAAATAATCATTTTATGCGAATTTAGCTACTCGAGCAATTATTAAGCAAATAGCCCAATTTGACTCAAGTGAATACCATTTAAAGGACCATACTCAACCAAAATACGAAAGAAGCACCATATTCAACAAAAAAAATTATGGCAAAGTGTGGTTTAAAGGGCAAATAGTGCTTTGTTGAGCAACTCATGCATTGAAACAGTTGTGTTTATACCAGGCAAAGTATTATTGAAATACTATCTGCAAAATCAAATGAAACACCTTATGTTTACATATTCATGAAACAATCCTTTTTTTGAAGTATTCATTCTATGCGAATTTAACTACTAGAGGAATTCTTAAGCAAATAGCCCAATTTGACCCAAGTGAATACTATTTAAAGGACCATACTCAACCCAATACGAAATAAACACTAACGGAAATGGAAGCGGTTCTACCTGCATAACAATGAGACAAAAATTGCTGAAGTATTCAATAAAGACCACTTATATACTATGTCTGAAAATCACAATTTGCATAAGCAAGCTTAAAAATGCACAATAATGGAAATAGAAGCGGTTCTACTTACATAACGATGAAACAAACATGTCTGAAGTATTCAATAAAGACCACATATATACTATGCTTGAAAAACGCAACTTGCACAATCAGGCTTAACAAATGCACAAGAATCCTAGAAAACTACTTAGTGAAGGCCAGTTCACAAATACATAAAAACATCCAAAAGCGCAAGCTTTTCAGGAGAATCTCTGGTGAAGTTTGGATTATAGGGTTTTGGGGTATCCCTGGACGAGTAGGAGTCACTTTTTAACCAAACAATTCTAAGCAATAAATGCTTTTCCTCAAGCCGAGTATTGCAAATGCTGCTTCTAGATAATTAATCGCATTTACCAGGCAAATATTATCCCTGCGAATTTAGCTACCAGAGCACCAAGTAATGGCTGAATAAGGTCTACTACACTTGAGTACAACCAAAAGATGCACTAAACACTAGCGGCTCTACTTACGTAATAACGAAACAAATAGTTCTGAAGCACTAGAAAGACCACTTGTATACTATTTCTGAAAAGCACAATTAGCATAAGCACACTGAAAAATGTGTAGTTGTTGCCTCGTGACCGTGAAGGCGAACCAAAAAGCCAAAATACCAAAACCAAAAAACCAAAAATACCAAAACCAAAAAAACCAAAAAAAACAAAACCAAAAAAACCAAAAAAAAAACAAAAAAAACAATTTTCCGGGACTCTTGGAGAAGCCCCATAGGGATTCCTGAGAGTCCCAGAGAATTGTTTTTTTGGTGTTTTTGGTTTTTGTTTTTTTGTTTTTTTTTGGTTTTGGTTGTTTTGTTTTTTTTTGGTTTTGTTTTTTGTTTTTTTTGGTTTTGGTATTTTTGGTTTTTCTACTGTCCCGTGTATGCGATTTTTGTTGTATTTTAGTCTACGCCCTAGAAATACGCTATATTGCACACCGAGTTTGCTTGCAGTGCAGCTGAGTGACTTGAGACAAGGCGAAAAAGGGTAGGTCACTGGGGGGGGGTACCATATATATATATATGTATACATCAGTCGTCTAGGCTCCCCAAACCCTACAAGCACGAAGAAAGGGGACACACGCAAACATCCCACGAAGGAACGAAGGGAGAGGAATTACGACAAACCTCTAGACCCCTACCAAATCACAGGAATACGAAGCGGGGGACACACGAGAAATCTTTAGGGCAATCAATACCCTCATAGCGACTGCGGAAGCAAACGATATGTGATAATCATCTAGACACTCCCCAAACCCTGCAAGCACGAACAAAGGGGACATACGAAAAAACCTCCAGAGCGCTCACGAAACCCTTACAACACGAAGGGACGAAGGGAGGGGACCAAAAAAAAACCTCAGAAGCAAATGACTTATGACAATCATCTATATGCCAAGAAAGGGGACACACGACAAACCTGTAGGCCCCTACTACATCACAGGAACAAGGAAGCGGAGGGCATACGACAAACCTCTAGGGCAGTCACTAGCCCCGCGCAATACGAGCCCGGAATCAAATTACATATGTCAGTCGTCTAGACGCTCCCCAAACCCTACAAGCAAGAAGAAAAGGGACATACGGCAAATTTGCAGGGCTCTCACAAAACCCTTGCAACACGAAAGGACGAAGGGAGGGAATATATGACAAACCTCTAAGCCCCTACCAAATCACAGGACCAAGGAAACGGGGGGGACAAATGACAAAACTCTATGACAGTCACTAGCCCCTCATAATTTGAGCACGGAAGCAAATCATATATGACGATCATCTAGACTCTCGACGCTCCCCCCCAAACCCTACAAGCTCGAAGAAAGTGGATATACGACTAGCCTCCAAAGCCCTCACAAAACCCTTACCACCCATACAACGCGAAGGGACGAAGGAAGGGGACATACGACAAACCTCTAGGGCAGTCACTAATTAACCGCACATAGTACGAGCACGGAAGCAAATGATGTATGGTAATCATCTCGACGCTCCTCAAACTCTCCAAGCACGAAGAAAGGGGACACACGACAAGCCTTCAAGGCCCAACAAAACCCCTACAACACGAAGGGGCGAAAGGAGGGGACATACGACAAAGCTCTAGGCCCCCACCAAATCTCAGGAACAGGAATCGGGGGGACATACGACAAACCTCTAGGGCGATCACTAGCCCCTCACAATACGAGCACGGAATCGAATTATATATATGTATATATCAGTCGTCTAGGCTCCCCAAACCCTACAAGCACGATGAAAGGGGACACACGCAAACATCCCACGAAGGAACGAAGGGAGAGGAATTACGACAAACCTCTAGACCCCTACCAAATCACAGGAATACGAAGCGGGGGACACACGAGAAATCTTTAGGGCAATCAATACCCTCATAGCGACTGCGGAAGCAAACGATATGTGATAATCATCTAGACACTCCCTCAACCCTACAAGCACGAACAAAGGGGATATATGAAAAACCTCCAGAGCGCTCACGAAACCCTTACAATACGAAGGGACGAAGGGAGGGGACAAAAGATAAACCTTTAGGCCCCTCCCAACTCACAGGAACACGAAGCAGGGGGGCATACGACAAATCTCTAGGGCGGTCAATAGCCCTCATGATACGACCACGGAAGCAAATGACTTATGATGACAATCATCTAGACGCCAAGAAAGGGGACATACGGCAAACCTCCAAGGCCGAATGCAACCCTCACAACACGAAGGGACGAAGGGAGGGGACATATGACAAGCCTCTGGCCCCTACCAAATCTCAGGAACACGAAGCGGGGGAATGTACGACAAACCTCTAGGGCAGCCACTAGCCCCTCATAGTACGAGCGCGGAAGGAATGATTTTTGACAATTATCTAGACACTCCCCAAACCCTACAAGCACGAAGAAAGGGGACATGCGACAAACCTCCGGGGCCCTCACAAAACCCTTACAACACGAACGAAGAAAACAACTCATACAAACCTCTGGGCCCCTACCAAATCACAACAACACGAAGCGGGGGGACATACGATTAACCTCTAGGGCAGTCACTAACCCCTCAAGACGGGGGGTGAAAGGGATTATGGGAGATGATGGGGAATGATGATGGGGGATGATGGGGGATGATGCGGGATGATGGGAGATGATGGGGGGTGATGGGGAATGATGGGGGATGATGCGGGATGAGAGACATGATGGGGCATGATAGGGGCTGATCGGGGACGATGATGGGGGCTGATGGGGGATGATGGTGGATGATGGGGGGGTGAAAGGGATTATGAGAGATGATGGGGAATGATGATGGGGGATGATGGGAGATGATGGGGATGATGGCGGATGATGCGGGATGATGGGGGATGATGGGGGATGATGGGGGATGATGGGGGATGACGCGGGATGAGAGAGACGATGGGACATGATAAGGGGGCTGACTGTCTCATCCCCCATCATCCCCCATCATCCCCCATCATCCCTTTCACCCCTCCCGAAATGATGGGAGATGATGGGGGATGATTGGGGGATGATGGGGCATGATGGGGGATGAGAGAAACGATGGGAGATGATGGGAGATGATGCGGGGTGATGTGGGATGGGCAATGAGCGGGTATGTCTGAAATCCTGGAAAAGACAATTCCCGGGGTTTGATTTTAAAGGGTTTAAATTCTTTTTCGGCATCTTAACTTTTTATGAACTCCTTACACAATCAAATCCGGTATTTGATTTTTGTTAAGGGTTTCAAGGATATTACCCTAAACCCTAAACGCTAAACCCTAAACCCTAAACCCTAAACCGTAAACCCTAAACCCTAACCCTAAACCCTAAACCCTAAACCCTAAACCCTAAACCCTAAACCCTAAACCGAACCCCGGGATTTAGTTCTTTAAGGATTTCAATGATTTTTTGGGCATTTTAAAATTCATGAAATCCTTGAAAAATTAAATTCCGGGATTTAGTTTTTCAAGGATTTCAAGGATTTCATAAACTTCAAATACCGGAGCTCCTGCAAAAGCAAACGCCCCCCTCCCCACTCAGAGTGCGGGAAGACCACGCGGATTATAAAATTTATGAAATCCTTGAAATCCTTGAAAAATCAAATCCCGGGATTTGATTTTTCAAGGATTTCATAAAATTTAAAATGCCCAAAAAAACCTTGAAATCCTTAAAATATTAAATCCCGGGATTTGATTTTTTAAGGATTTCAAGGATTTTTTGGGCATTTTAAATTTCATGAAATCCTTGAAAAATTAAATCCCGGGATTTAGTTTTTCAAGGATTTCAAGGATTTCATAAAATTTAAATACCGGAACTCCTGCAAAAGCAAACCCCCCCCCCTCCCCACTCAGAGTGCGGGAAGACCACGCGGATTTAAAAATTTATGAAATCCTTGAAATCCTTGAAAAATTAAATCCCGGGATTTGATTTTTCAAGGATTTCATGAAATTTAAAATGCCCAAAAAATCCTTGAAATCCTTAAAATATCAAATCCCGGGATTTGATTTTTTAAGGATTTCAAGGATTTTTTAGGCATTTGAAATTTCATGAAATCCTTGAAAAATTAAATCCCGGGATTTGATTTTTCAAGGATTTCAAGGATTTCATAAAATTTAAATACCGGAACTCCTGCAAAAGCAAACCCCCCCCCCTCCCCACTCAGAGTACGGGAAGACCACGCGGATTTTAAAATTTATGAAATCCTTGAAACCTTGAAAAATGTAAATACCCGTGATTTGATTTTTCAAGGATTCAGGAAATTTAAAGCCCAAAAAATCCTTGAAATCCTTAAAATATCAAATCCCGGGATTTGATTTTTTAAGGATTTCACGGATTTTTTTAGGCATTTGAAATTCTGAATCCTTGAAAAGTTAAATCCGGATTTAATTTTTCAAGGATTTCAAGGATTTCACTAAAATTCAATAAATAATATTTGATACCGGACTCCTGCAAAAGCAACCACCCCCCTCCCACTCAGAGTACGGGAAGACCCCCGCGATTTAAAATTTATGAATCCTGAAATCCTTGAAAATTAATTCCCGGGATTTGATTTTCAAGATTTCATAAAATTTAACATGCCCAAATAATCCTTGAAATCCTAAATATTAAATCCCAGGATTTGATTTTTTAAGGATTTCAAGGGTTTTTGGGCATTTGAAATTTTATGAAATCCTTGAAAAATTAAATCCCGGGATTTAATTTTTTAAGGATTTCAAGGATTTCATAAAATTTAAATACCGGAACTCCTGCAAAAGCAAACCCCCCCCTCCCCACTCAGAGTACGGGAAGACCACGCGGATTTTAAAATTTATGAAATCCTTGAAATCCTTGAAAAATTAAAT